>OX387316.1:5090165-5597898 GCA_947562085.1 Eudonia lacustrata
GTATACCCTCATTTAAATTTAATCAGGTGCGTTCCGTTTTACGCAGAAAGAGCTTACAGTATCTTTTGGTCTGGCAGTATGGTGTCGGGGCTGGGATTTAATATTTTGTATGATGGGATCCCAGGCTGGTGGTAGATTCCAACCATCTTCTCTATTAAAATTAGGATGTTTTTTAATTTCAATAGCCTCGCGTATCATCCTAGGGATGAATCGTTGTTCTTTAACGAGTATTTGTATACTCCGCCTCCCTCCCGAGCAGAACGGATCGGAAAACAAGTGCTCCGACACTTAAAAATTCATTCGAGTGGGTTTTTTCAACGCTAGCGACCCGTTCGATATAACAAAAGTTGCGTCTTGCCGAGACGCATACACCGGTGGTTTTAGTTTTTACGGTGCTTCAGTTCCTGAAAAGTTATTGAGTAATAAAGTGAAATTTGACACGTGTTTCCGGCATAAAAGTGCTAATAACTCAGCAAGTTACTAAGACGCGTGGGGTTGTCGCATGTCAAAAGTTGCACCCCCGCGCTCTCTACACGGCGGTGCAAACTGCAGATTTTTTCGGCCAGCGGTTTGGAAGATATTGAATTTTCCGTGCGGAAAAATCATAACCTCCAAGGAACGAGGTCGAAGATCCGGAGGTGTGCGGCTGCTTCTGGCGGTGCGAGCAAGAAGGGGCGAGCCGGGTGAGCACGCCGACACATCGAGCAACGCGAACGGCCTTCTACAAGCTGAGTTATTTTAATTTAAAGTTTTGATATTCTTTTTTCATAAGTTTCGGTATTTGAAAAATTTGGTTTTTTAATTCATTATTTAGTACTCATTTAAACTCAACTTTTGGCGAAAAAATTTAGGAAATCGCACTTGAAACTTAGGGATATAAAATTTTAAAACTTAGGGTAGTTTCTACCCTTAGCCCTATCTTAGTTATTATTGATATTTTTACCGTCCATTTTTTGTGTGTCCCTAGGCCCGGATTTGTAGTATTTTATGTGTAAATTTTAGATTTTTAGAGTAGGTATTTTAGAAGTTATATTTTTTTGTGTTTTTATTAGTTATAATTAATTAGGGGTAGTAGTAGGGGTTAATCTGGCCTTACCAAGGGTTCAACATAGCCCTAATACCCTTAACTACCCAAAATCCAGGCGCCGTAGGCCTTAAGCTTACGTTTTTACCATCCGGCGGCCATTTTTAATTTTTAGGGTCAGATTTACCGAATTTTGTCGGGCGGATATCTCCGGTCCTAGACGTCGTGGAGAGCTGGGGTTTCAACTGGAGGGCTATTTACACCCTCCTCTTGCGTCCTGGTGGGGTGAGAAGGCCGAAGCGGCACTTGACCCTAAGGATCAAAACCAGCCAGTAGAGGTTGTAGACCGTGACCTCACCACCACGACGCAAAAAACCCTGTCTCGATACGACCAATAGTATGGTCTGGGCGAATTTTCAAAGTTTTGAGCGGCCATCTTGACCGCTATCTTGAATTTGGAAAATCGCCCATATCTCCGGACCTACCGGCCCGATCCTATCGGGGATTTGTCTGGGGACTTACCCCGGACTTGCCGGACCCCACCATTGTTTTCTTTTTTAGATCCGGGCCTAAAAATTTTTCGCAAAACTCGGAAAATTTCGGAATTTTTCGGAAAATTACGGGCTACCTTTTTTTATAGCGTATTGTATAGGGTGTCCGGAGCTGATCCCAGATATCCTTTTTCGCTTGGCTACGAGCAATAGGGCCGGAGATACAGCGCTTCAAAGATCCCGACGGCCAATTTGTCCGCCATTTTGGAAAACTTTGAAGTGCCGTAGCTTCTAAACTATTGGGAGTAGAGACTTGCAGATTTCTCGGTGGTGGTTCCCCTTAAGCCCTCTAAAACCCTCCTAGGGTAAATTAACCCTAGCGTGACCTCAAGGTCAAATTCCATCTGACCCAACAGGGTCATAAAGGAGGGGGCCCCCAACGAGAAGTTCCAAGGAACCACAGCTCTGCGGTGGATAGTTTTGGAGATACAGGGTATTACCATATTTTTTACCCTGGTGACCCTAAAGTTACCATTGGTCTTACTCCTAAATTATAAAACGCAGGAGGCCGCGAAAGGTATCGGGAGAAAGGGCTCGGGGAGGAGAAGAGCACCCCATACATAGATTTTAAGATTTTTTGATATTTTGGCGGCCATTTTGTTATTTCTCACTAAAAATTGTAACTTTGTCATTTTTCGTTTATTTTTCAACTTTTTGACCTGTGTGTAGTGCTAGGCACTACCAATTCTTTTGGTATAGATTTATAAGTTAAGACTTGTCGCCAAGACTGTAAAAACAGACAAAAATTTTTTCTATAAAAATTTTTTGAACATACCCCACTTCGGGGAAAAATCTTCTTTTATTTTGTTGTTGCCATATACGAAGCCCCAAGCTTTTGCTAGGGCCAATTTTGACCCGGCAATACAAGACTAGCTGTTGACGGCTTAATTTATTGTGTTTTATTTTACCATATTCTCATTTTATTCTGTTATTTCGGTATTTTATTAGTTTTAAGGTGTATCTACACATTTTTATTTTAACCTCACTCTCTATTGAGAGTGTTAAATTTTGACACAAATTTGACACATCCCCCGATATGGCCACAGTCAGAACCCCGGCAGGCCCAAGTAAGAACGACCCCAAGGGCCGGACTATCTCTCCGAAGAAAACTGGCGACGGACTCTATACATCCCGAGCCAGAAAAAGTGTAGGAGAAACTGTGGATGAGCTGGAGGGTAGGCCGGCCTTTGGAGCCAAAGTAGTAAGTAGGAGCCCGGTGGCAGCGTCAACGACCTCAGCGAGAGGTCCCACGAGTCGGCTACAGATGGCAACCAAGCAATTGGATGCCGGTTTGAAATGTCTGGCCGAGTCGCGGAACCTTAACAGTTTCGCTGTCCAAAAATTAAAACAATAGATAATCAATTGTTATGTATCACATGTGATATATGGGACAGGGAACCTGTTAAGATGGGGGTCAGGGAGGATGTCACCGCGGCACTCAGAAAGCTGTGCGATTTTGTGAGGGAAGCTGAGGCCGAACTAGTTAGGGTCAGAAATGAAAAGTCGGAAAGTAGAGTCAGTGTGAAAGATGATGGAATGATAGAGAAGATTGAAAAAATGATGATAGAGAATGAAAGAAGAGGTAGGGAACAGGAAGAAAGACAGAAGCTTACCACAAAAAGAATAGAGAAAATGATGGAAGAGAATGAACGAAGAGTCAGAGAACAAGAGGAATGGAGAAGAATAGAAAAGGAGAGGATAGACGACCTCAAAAAGACGCTCTCCGAACACAAGGAGGTCATTAAGGGAGTGTCATATGCGAGTGTAGCGGCTGGCAGAATGCAGAGAACTGCACCGATCGGCGAGCAGCTGCACTCGATCATAGTGACAGCTAGGGACGAGACCGAGACCGGAGACCAGGTCATCGAGCGAGTTCGGAGAGCAGTCAAAGCAAAGGAAGGAGGAGTGGAAATAAGTAGGATAAGGAAAACAAGGGAACGAAAAGTGCTCATCAGCTGCAGCAGCAAAGAGGCGAGAAGGGGCGTGAGGGAGCGTTTGGAAGGAGAAGAAGGAGGCCTCTATGTGGAGGAGGTCAAGAATAAGGACCCCCTTTTGGCTCTTAAGGATGTGCTACAGGCCAATACGGACGAGGAGATCCTCGAATCCCTGAGGAGCCAAAACGGGGACCTTTTCCGGGACCTCGGTGAGGAGGAGGACAGGATTTGGGTCAAATTCAGGAGGAGAGCACGCAACCCGCACCTCGCACACGTGGTATTGACGGTCTCCCCGCAGATATGGAAAAGAGCTATAGAAAGAGGGTCCGTACAACTGGACATACAGAGGGTAAGAGTGGAAGACCAGTCTCCACTCATACAATGCTCTGTATGTCTGGGGTATGGACACGGAAAGAAATACTGTAAAGAATCAGAAATTAAATGCAGCCATTGCGGAGGACCACATATGCGGGCGAGTTGCGAGGAGGCGTTGGCAGGATCGCCCCCATCTTGCCTCAACTGCAGTAGAGCTGGAAAAGGCAGCGTCCATCACAACGCTTTTGATACTGACTGCCCGGTCAGGAAGAGGTGGGACGACTTAGCGAGAGCAAGGGTGGCTTATTGCTAAGGGCGTCCCGGGAACGACCCAGCAGCCAAGCGGCCCCAACAGAAGTCAGAGGCACACCGTGGCGCAGGCCAATCTCCAACGAAGTAACCTAGTGACCACAAAGCTGGTCCTAGAAGCTTCGAGGAGGGGAGTGGCCTTCGCCCTGGTGCAAGAGCCGTATGTGGGCAGTATAGGCATGATGAGGAACTACGGGCTGGCGAGGGTCTACCAAAGCGCAGGGCAGGAAGAGGGTGCTGTCAAGGCGGCGATCATGGTCTTTGACGCCAGCCTTGATGTGGAACAGCACCCAGAACTCACGACAAATAACATCACAGTCGTGAGGATCCGAACCAGCGCTTGGTCGATCAACGCTGTCTCGTTTTACTTCGAGCCTAACGCCCCCATCGAGCCCTACGTCGCCCAGATAACGAAGATCATTGCGAAGATAGGTACGGCAGGACTAGTTATCGGGGGCGACGCAAACGCCAAAAACGTCTGGTGGGGTAGCGCAAGAACAGACCTCAGAGGGCAGGAGCTGGCCGGGGCACTCCATCAATGGCAGTTACATATCCTTAACATTGGGAACACACCAACGTTCGAAGTGGAAAGAAACGGAAGGACCTGCACCAGCGTAGTGGATGTAACGGCGGCGTCAGTGGACCTGCTAGATAAAATCGTGGACTGGAGAGTGGACAGAGGGATGACAGGGTCAGACCACAACGCCATCCTCTTCGAACTGGATCTCACAGTAGGGAAATGCATCACACTAAACAGAACCACACGCAAATACAACACAAAGAAGGCAAGCTGGAGTGAGTTTGATGACAAACTCACCCAGTTACTTCAAGCAGACAACATTAACACACAAAACATAAACAAAATTACTAACACTACACAAATAGAAGAAATACTACACAAATACACGGAATCAATCACACAAACATGCACACTACACATTCCAGCGAAGAGGACACAACAAAAACTTACAATACCATGGTGGACCGACGAACTGTACCGCTTGAAAAGGAGAGTCTCGACGATGAAGCGTAGAATCCGCGGCGCTGCCCCAATCCGACGAGCGAGAGTGGTGCAGGAATACCTGGAAGAAAAAGAAAATTACCAAAAAGCTGCCAGAAATGCACAGACCACCAGTTGGAAGGAGTTCTGCCAGAGGCAGGAGAAGGAAACTGTGTGGGCTGGGGTGTACCGGATAATAAAGAAAACGGAGAAGAGGAAGGAGGATCTGCCCCTGAGGAAGGATGGAAGGATTTTGGGACTGGATGAGTCGGCCGCATATATTGCGGAGAGGTTCTACCCCGAAGACAGGGAACAGGAGGACACTGAAGAACATCAAAGAACACGGGAGCTTGCGCAGGTGATAAATAAAAATAACCTCGACGAAACACATGACCCAGAATTTACGCTGCAGGAACTGGTGAGCACGCTCAAAACATTTAACCCCAAGAAGGCCCCGGGTGAGGACGGCTTTACCTCAGATAACCACCCCCAGGTCTTCTTGGCAATAGTCAATAAGTGTTTTGAGCTGGGGTACTTCCCAAAAAGATGGAAGAAAGCAGTGGTCGTCATCCTGCGCAAACCAGGAAAAGAAGACTATACTGAGGCGAAATCGTATAGACCCATAGGACTTCTCTCGGTGCTCGGAAAAGTGTACGAGAAACTTCTGATGAATAGAATAAGATACTATCTAGTGCCTCGATTCAGTCCTCGACAATATGGGTTCGTGCCCCAGAAGAGCACCGAAGACTCCCTCTACGTCCTAATGAAACATATTAAAAGTAATCTGACAAACAAAAAGATAGTTACTATTGTATCATTGGACATAGAGGGAGCCTTTGATGCGGCCTGGTGGCCCAAAATCAGAACAAGGCTGGCAGAGGAGTCATGTCCCGTTAACCTGAGGAGAGTTATGGACAGCTACCTAGAAGATAGGAGCGTGGAAGTTAGATATGGAGGGAGAAAAGCTGAAAGGATGACTAGTAAAGGATGTGTGCAAGGCTCGATAGGGGGACCGATCCTATGGAACCTGCTGCTGGACCCATTACTATGGCAATTAGCCGGGAAAGGGCACTACGTGCAAGCGTTCGCCGATGACGTAGTGATGGTGTTTGTGGGGGACTTGGGACTGGAAGTCTCAATGAAGGCTAACGGGGCGCTCTCAGATGTTTGGAATTGGGGTGTAGGAAATAAACTAAGGTTCGCAACCAATAAAACGGTTGCCATGACAGTAACCAGAAAATTAAAGTATGACACACCAATTCTAAACATGGGGGGGCGAGATATCGTTATGCAGAGAGAGATGAAGGTCCTGGGTCTAACCATAGACGAAAAACTCACTTTCAACACCCACGTCGCGGACGTATGCAGGAAGGCCCTCAACATATATAAAAGACTGAGGACAGCAGCAAGGGCCAGTTGGGGCCTGAACCCCGAAGTAGTTAGGCAAATATATACAATGGCTGTAGAGCCCATAATAACATATGCAGCGGCTGCATGGGCCCCTGCGGCCCAAAAGATAGGGACACAGAAGGAACTAGCAGCAGTACAGCGAGGATTCGCGCAGAAGCTATGTGGCGCGTACCGAACAGTCTCCCTGAATTCGGCACTTTTGCTGTCTGGGATACTGCCCCTAGACCTCCGCATTCTTGAGGCTTCGGCCTTGTATGACGCGAGGGGGGGTAGATCCCGGGCTTTACCGGACGACAGGGAGATGGAGGCGCCTATTAGCTTTGCGGAAATTCCGCACCCCGCGCTGAATGTGGGGAGTGAGTTCGTGGCCCTCGAGGACCAAGAGGCCCTCGATAGGTACTCCGTGCAGGAAGTCCAGATATATACAGACGGCAGTAAGATCGACGGAGGCGTCGGCGCTTCCATATCCATCTGGATTGGAGGAGCCGAGGCTAAAGCGATCAAATTATCTTTAGCCAAATACTGCACGGTTTACCAAGCCGAGCTCCTCGCCATATTCAGGGCGACCGCGGAAATCCTCAAAAGGGGTGAAACGAGCTACGGTATCTACAGTGACTCCAGATCTGCACTGGAAACTGTAACAAACCGTAGCTCGCTCCACCGCTTAGCGCACAATTCGCGGGCAAACCTCAAGGAGGCCTCCACACGGGGCAAAACTGTGCATTTGTTTTGGGTGAAATCCCACGCAGGACTGCCCGGAAATGAACGCGCGGACGAACTGGCAAAGGAGGCTGCAACTTCGTCACGGAAGAAGCCGGACTACGATCGGTGTCCGGTCTCGTTCGCCAAGCGATTCATCCGTGATGAGTCGATTGGTGAATGGGCCCGGAGATACGACGCGGGGACGACGGCTTCCGTGACGAAGGTGTTTCTTCCAGATGCAACCGCCGCATATAGGCTTGTGAGAAAAATAAAGCCAACAGGAATTATAACACAAGTAATGACGGGGCACGGTGGGTTCTCCTCGTACTTGAACCGTTTCAAGTGCAAGGACAACCCATCGTGCATCTGCGACCCCGATCAAGAAGAGTCTGTGCTGCATATCATAACGGAATGCCCGGTCCATGAGTATGAAAGAATGAGGTATGAAAGAAGGATAGGAATGAAAGTAAACAAAAAAAACATGCACAAACTAATAACTAGCAAATATACGAGAGAATCGTTTCTAGATTTCTGTACAACTGTTGCTAAACAAGTCATAAAACGGAATAAGACTTAAGTATGTTCTTACCAGTATATTGTTATACTCGAAGCAACATATTATAATAATAAGAAAACAATAAATAAGATAATAAATAAACAGAACTATAGAAATAAGAATAATTATAATAAAATAAGTAAAAAAAAAAAAAATGTATAAATAATAATGTAAGTAAATGTAAGAAAATGAACATAGAATAAGAAAGAAAGTCATCGTGGGCCTAAAATATAATATGTAATAGTAATTAAGTTAGTTAATAAGATATAGATATTAAGATCTAGGGCATATGATATGCAACAAAAATCAAAGATAACGATATCAAAGACCTACATCTCGCTGACAATGAAACTATGGTTAGTTTTGATGTGCAGTCCTTATTTACATGCCTACCTGTTCAGGATTGCATTGAAATTACCAAAAAACGTCTAGCGGAACAAGATATGCCTGATGAATATGCAGTACTATTAGAGCATTGTCTAACATCTGGCTACCTTTTGTGGAATGACATTTACTACCTGCAAGTAGAGGGTGTTGCCATGGGTTCCCCTGTTTCGCCCGTCATCGCCGATATCTTTATGGAAGACTTCGAGGAGAGGGCCCTGAGCACAGCACCGGTAACCCCTAGGTTCTACAAGCGGTACGTAGATGACACTTTCACTATCCTACCAACTGATAAAGTATCTGCTTTTCTAGATCATCTTAACTCCATACATCCAAAAATACAATTTACAATGGAGTTAGAGGCAGATAGTAAGCTAGCTTTCTTGGATATTTTAATTATCAGGAATCCGGATCATAGTTTGAGTCACACTGTGTATCGTAAAGTAACCCATACAGATAGGTATCTCAATGGTGATTCTCACCACCATCCTAGACAGTTGGCTACTGTAGGGAAATCTTTGTTTCAGAGAGCACGCGGCATCTGTGACACCCAACACCTGGCTGCTGAGCTTCAGCATGTCAAGCACGTACTACAGGATAATAAACTGAAAGTACCACGGCTTTGTCACAGAAAACGCAATAAACCAACCGCAGTCGAGCGCCAACCTGCTGTACTTCCATATATGAAAGGTGTCACTGACAAGATTGGACATATCTTAAAGCGAGCTTCAATCAACACTTACTTCAAGCCGCCGAAGAAGATCAACCAATTTTTACGACCTGTCAAGTGCAACATACCCCTTCAAGATGCAGGCGTGTACAAACTGGACTACGACTGTGGGCTCTCTTACATCGGGCAAACAAAGAGAAGTATAGGAACCCGTGTTAAAGAACATATAGCCGACGTCAAGCATAGGCGCGAAAATAAGTCTGCAGTATGCGAACATTCCCTAGAGGGGCCCAACCATTACATCAGATTTGATAAACCACAAATACTCGTTAAAGAACAACGATTCATCCCTAGGATGATACGCGAGGCTATTGAAATTAAAAAACATCCTAATTTTAATAGAGAAGATGGTTGGAATCTACCACCAGCCTGGGATCCCATCATACAAAATATTAAATCCCAGCCCCGACACCATACTGCCAGACCAAAAGATACTGTAAGCTCTTTCTGCGTAAAACGGAACGCACCTGATTAAATTTAAATGAGGGTATACATGCTACCAACTAATTATGAGATGACCAACACCTCAGTCTCCCTGTGACCACGAACCCTGCAAAGGGTTCGAAACGTCAGGATAAACATTAAATAAGTAATGTGTAAAATAAACGCGAGTAGATCCGTAAAAGTTGTTTCATTTCAATGTGTAGTGTTCGCGTAAACTTTAGAAAACAATATTTTATTGTATCCTAACATTTAGAACCTTTTACAAGGTTTGTGGTCAAAGAGATCTGTTGCCATAAACATGTTAGACTGGACATTTTGGTACCTAACTATGTAGGTAGGTATGTGAATTATTTAAGGGATGGTTAGGGTTTTTTTTGTAAATATAATATAAATATCTATTTTTTATGTACAGCAAATAATAATAATACTCTTTGATTTATTCATGACGTTGACGTGGATATAGCAATCACGGATCTTGCAAGAGTTAACTAAGGAGAGTCCGTACAGTTTTTCATAAGCAAAACTCTTTAATTTTTTTTTTTTACAGAATATTTAATTCGCATTTAGCTCTACACTCTACAAACCTGCCTACATTCCACGTTAAAAACAAATATTTTTGGGCAAAATAAATACAGTTTGTATATTTTTCCTTTTTCTTACGCAAGGGTCACTGCTCCCAATTAAAGGTTGAATGTTCTTCACATTTAATACCGCATTGAATACGACTTCTTAAATTTTCAGTAATTGGCCATTACGTGAAAAAAAAGGGAATTTGATGGAGTAAACTTTACGTGAGACCACAGTGTACACAAAGGAGTACGTCGTCTTTCTGATAACGGCGCCGCGTATGGTTTCAATATAATCGAGGAACGCACATAACGACACGTTTGGGGCGGCAGCAAACGATAAGGCGCACTCGTTAATACGAATGCACTCGATATTGCCGCTTGTTACAACCCTTAAATCATTTGGATGAGAGTAGGCTTTCATGTCTCACATGAGGTGGTACAAGGTGCCTGCTTTTCGTGGTCCTGAGCTACCTCTGCAAGTGCTGGGAATGGTACTGCGTTTTAAGTGGTTATCCCCACTCCCCCCTGCGTCTCGTTGAACTTCACAGATTTAGGCATGCAGCAGGAGGGAGAGCCCCTACAAAACTCGCGGGTCGAACCAGATCGGATCGGATCTCGATCCGCGATGTATACTGCAGTCTATAAAAGAATTCAAAAATTCGAAAAAAAAAAAACAATAATCATTTGTTCAGTTTAGGCTACAAGCAGCTTTGTGAATGTCACTATGCCATCGGTTCGTAAGTCTACTCTGGGCGGGATCTTGTACTGAGAAGAACCGGCAAGAAACTCAGCAAGTGTCCAGCTCTTTTCTCCCTTACAGCGTCATAAATATTGGAAAATGCTCCATCATAGCAAGACACTTTCCATTACAAATAAACATAAAATAAAAAAATCTAAGTTATCAAATTTACATCAGGTTAAAGTTTCAATTTCCACAATGTCATACAGTACCACTACGTACATACTCTAATAAAAGTCAAAAATTGTTTAAGAAAAACAAAGTCAAACTATAGTAATTAATACTTTAAAAAAAAAATAAGTGTCCAAGAGCAGACCAGCCTCCACAGGTGGCACCCGTTCACGAGTATGACATATGAATCAACCATCGCTTCGCTCAACCACATTTTAGAGAACGTAACGACCCGACGCACACGCCACCACCGTAGACACAATAAAGAAAGCATGACACACTCAAGATACTCTAAATAAAAAGTTAATGATATATTAATTAATTGATTTAATAAGGCTTTATGTCGCGCTCTGTGTGAGAGACGACTTACTATCACCGCTACACTACGATCAAACCCATGCAATCCCACAAACCGAACGTTACGGGAAGATAAATTCCCAGTTGAAAAGTTGAAGGAGTACAGCCCTCCGGCTGTCTTGTCATGAGCAAGCGGCGAACTTTGGTGGTTACATGCTGCGTCTGATTTATACTTGGCCAACTTAGTTTGAGCGCGAGGCCCGATTTGTTCACGAGTTAAAAATAGGGATGGTAATGGCTTGTGACGTGTGCGAGTTGTGTGGAACTACCTTTACATCATTTTGAGATGAAGAAACAGAAGAAATCGATGGCATAGTGACTTGCGCGTTCAGGGGCTCGGTTCTGTTCTATTTGTGTGTACTACCCAAGCACTGACACACTTTTGAGACTGTATTCAATTAGTTACTTGATCTTCTTTGCATACATACACACATACACTCTCGTGCTTCTCAATAAAAAGTTTAAAGTTATGACATCTATTTGTGTGTACAAACCAAGCACTGACACACTTTTGAGACTGTATCAATTAGTTACTTGATCTTCTTTGCATACATACACACACACTCACGTGCTTCGCCCAAAAAAAAGTTGACAGAACATCGAAATCACCATCTTGAGCATATTAGCCGTTAGTGACCTGACGCCACATTTAGCATAAACAAAGTGGGGATCCAAGAAGGAATAGATAATATCAGCGATGACTTGCTAGCTAACTCGGAACCCTTGAAGAACGAAGGAATTCGTCAGCTGATCTTCTATGTAAAGTAACTTTTGCATTTGACGGTCAGCGAATGAGAGACTCATAGGCCATAGCTCACCACACTGGCTCAGATTGAGTTGGTGGGTTTCAATGATTACTACCTACGTCACGATAACATAAGTATTTATTTATTTTGGAAAACCATTTTACAACGACAAAAAGTCGTCCATGTAAACTAAATTCTAAATCAAATCAAACAGTCTTAATCGAAAAAGATGTAATAAATACGCGTTCAGTTTTGTAAATCAAGCTGTAACAGCCGACATAACTCGTATTAAAAGGATTGAGACTTCCAAAATCGAGATCAAACTTGAATTGTAATTATATAAATTATTCCCTCTTGTTCTTTAACCTACTTTCGTCTCAGAAATTAATGAAATCTTCAACTAATTAATTTATCTTCTATCAGTTTATTAGTATATTTCTTAGTTGGCGAACAAAGTAAAATGACTGATATTAAATGGAATTTCCATTGAATTGTCTTGAGGGACGGAATCTGGGGCCGGCCTCGCAGCGATATAATATTAAAAGAAAGTGAAACGAGTCGTACATCAAATTAAACTCCAGACATCTGTTGTACACCCCGCCGGCATGAGCCGGACAAAGATCGGGCATTAATGAAAATTTTAATTTTTAATTTTTTTCCGTATTCAAATGAATTCAGTGAATTCGTTTTGCTATGGCATTGTTGATTTTTTAACTCCACCGAGGTTTTTGGCAGTGTAGGCCACGTATTTATTGGCCGAATGATACTTAAAGCTAACGCTCTTGTATGTGAAATGTAATATTTACGTAATAGAAGCCTTCGCAGAATATCAGCGCTTCAGCGCATTCTACGCTGCGTTGTATCGTTATGCGAACGGTGGCCTAAGCATAGCGGCGATGAACAGGTTTGTTTTCTTTTGTTTATTATGTTTGTGTAAAATATAGTTTGCTTTTTAATATGTCAATAAGATAGCGTTGCGAAAGTAGCTAAACTTAGAACATCGTAGCAAAAACGTGATTCTTATAATTCTAAACTTAAATTTTAGGGACTCTTGTAGTGTAACTACATAAATGTTTGTAAAAGTATACATTCATAATTACAATAAATATTTATACCTACAAATAAAAAGTCAATAAAAACTAAAATGTATTTTATAGTAGGTACATACATAATGTTTCTAAGTATATAAATAAATAACTACTTTACTATTATATAATTATATTTAACACAATATTATTTATGTACATTTAAACAAGTTAATTATGAGTAGCTTGTTTAAATGTACATAAATAATATTAGTAGTAGTATTCTTCTGTCTTCTGTGTTTCTACTGTGTATCCTACTACTGTGCTCACTGCTCCTTCTGTATCTGTTCCACTGATCTACGTGTAAATGTGATTGGAACGAAATAAACTGTAAGTGACGAATCTACTTATTTTTTTCCACGGAGCCTGCCCTTCACCAATAAACTCTTTTACTAATAACATAGGTTTAATAGAATATTTACATAGGTAGTATGATATAGGACACAATCCCCTCACCTCTCACTAAACATGCACACACGCTTCGGCCCAAGACACCGTACTCGTAGAACAAGGGTACGACGAACCGGTTCATATGCGCTTTATACCAGGTATACAGACATGTACTGGGTGCTTTTCCCCACACCCACGACCCGGTCAACCTTAGCCCAGTTCCTGGCCTTTAGAGGCGCCCTCGGCTTGTTCCGCTCCTGCCACAATCTGAACCCCGGAGAATCTAGTAGGAAACAGGGACATGCACTAGTGCCTGACGCCATTCTCTCTTGAAAACCTCTGATGGTGTTTTGTTTCACACGGCTTGCGGAACATTGAAGTTATTCGCCGCCCTCAAAAAGTCAGGTGACGCTGAAAATGCCGCCTTAATTAAACCAGCAAGCTCTTTAAAAAGCGTCACAAAACTAAAATAACTACAATGCATGGATGAGTTCAGCCATATGGTATTTAGTGCATCCTAAAACCTGACACTGCAAAAGTAGCTTGTTTGTCAAGATCGTAACTATAAGATAATAATAATAACGCTAAATCGTCATCAATTATAACATAAATAAAATTAACGTAGCTTTTACTTGATGTGTACAAAACTTTACCGAAACGAGCAAATTAATAGCGAGCTGAAATAACCGTTTCCATTATTGACAGACGCAAAGTCGCTTACAAGTGGCACAGTATCAATAACAACTGCTTAAATAGTCATGCCTGAGTCCGTTGTTGACATGCCAATTTCCTTTATCCCCGAGCATTATAGTAGCTCCTTGGAGGGCGACACTTAATTTCCACCTGGGGATGACGTCACGCGAAACTATGAATAAGGCAATTTATCTGAATCACAAAACTGACTTCTTCGAATATTCTTATTGAATTGAATTGAATTGCTTATAAGAAAAACTAGTTCGACTACATCAGTCACTGGATAGCGTCGTTATCACTGTTTATGTGTAAAATTCAAGGAGTAGTCTTATTAATGAGTGTGAAAGAAATAATGAAATGTACATTGTACAACGTCAATTTCCTTAACACTATATTAAGAGCTAAAAACGTAACAGGGCTACCCCCGAATCAAGATGTGTAACATTGAAGTTGACTCCTACATATAAACTCGAGGTAATGTCTTGGAGCTGACTATACTAGGGATGTCTACGACTCTTGGGACACCTTGTTTGGCAACTTATCAAGGATACCTAGATCTTTTCAATTAATTTCTTGATGCAAACTAAACCCTTTTTTAATTTGTCTCCTCTTTTATAATGGAAGAAAAGTAATTAATTATACTTTCTTAATGTATCAATGTCTCATATCAATCTCAATATTATCATCATCTATATTAATTAACTAAGTGATGCGTATGCTTGACCGAAAAACCTGAGTTAAAGCAAATGATAAACTAAATTTAAATCTATTAAAAAACTGATTATGTAACCTTTCAGTATCTGTAAGGTGTAAACTTTGAACCACGTTTCAGAATAATAAAAGAACAGAAATTTCTATTGCCGTTAATAATAAATACATTACAAAGAACCTATTTAAAAACATATCATTATGTCGTTCATTGTCAGCGTAAATATAATACGAGCATCGACGTCGTTTAGTGGAGACGATGATGACGCTAAGTACCTACAAACTGTGTACCGTACAATCCATCATTTGGGAGTGTCAAAATATTAAACAGCCCTTAAGACGGCGAATCCTGAATAAATTCCCATAGATGTTCGCGTATTACCGATGCCGATCACGGTTTCCACAATTTATTCCGCGGCACGTCCGACTTATGTGTCGCCCGCGGCAAATCAGCCTGTCTCATATATCTGTTCATGTAGTCGCGTGAGGAATTGCTCGAATTGTCCACGGACTTGTTATTGTACTCGTAATAGCGCGTTTAGGGGAATATAACTAAAAATTAAAAAAAAAAACATTATTTCATACAGTAAAATATAATAGAATAGAATTGCGCCCTCCTTTATAGTATTTTACTGATGCCTATATCAGAAAGTATCGCTCCGTCATAAACATACAGCGCACAATACTTATCCATGCTACGACTAATTAAAAAATGAGACAAACATTTTTATAACATTAATATCATATCAGATTTAAGTTACTCCTAATTTGCATTTAAAAATAAGCAAATTTTATCAGTTACTGCATCTATTACCTACACCACTTTGAGCATGTTACTGCTCTGCATTGGATTTCTCATGCTTCAGTTCATTTGGAAACATGTGCAGGAATGTTCTTAGCGATACTCACATCTGTGTACCTGTGCATATACTTATTATGAGCAAAAATATATACACTATGTTTTTTATAATGTGAGAGAAATAAATGTATTTATTACTATTATTATTATTATTATTATAACTATGGTGTAAAGAAGAACGATTTATGTCTAAGCACTCGCAAACTTACAATACATCAGTTTACATGACATTACATTACACACGCTTGTGCTAAAACTATCAGATCTAAAACCAAAGGATTCTCGCCGGTTCCACATACTAAAGCCAAGTAATTTCAAAGTTTTCCAAACCACGTAAAATTACTTTGCTACAAAATTTCGGCCCTTATCAAATCCAATTCGAAAACTATCGGACCCCACAAACTTTTATACAACTATTGCTTTCGGACTTCATGTTATAAATAGCTGACTGTACAGTTATTTATTAAAGCTTTCGGAATGGAGTCTGGATAAATTCGACCGTTATCACCGAGAATGAAACCTTCCATGACCCAAACTTACATAAGGTCACGAAGTTTGCTTTTGATTTTGTGTCTTAGCTCTTGGTAAGAAACCTTATTGGATTTAACAACTTAATGTGAATCATGTTCGAAATTGAATAACTGGTATTTATAGATAACAAGGTATTAGGTATTTATTTGACTTGTGGTCGACTGTTATCAAAAGTGATTAAAGTATATTTTTTTATTCCACTACTGGGTAGCGTGGCCTTCATATTACTTGTTGGTAAGTGAATAAGGCCGAAGACGGAAGTGCTCCAAAGTGAAGATTTGTTAGATGGGTGCCTCGAACGCATTTTTTATCAGTAAGGATTTTGCCCTAATTGCATTTTGCCACGATCGTGTTTTGTCATATATGCTATATGTATAGTAGCTTTTTATATTAGTCTCATATTCTATACTCTCAGTTTTTTTCGTCGTATTTAAACAAAAACGCATTTTTTAATCTCAATTTTTGTCATCGCATTAAACCTTAAACAAATATTTAACAAACTTAGTACTTCTCGACATATGTTTTCACAATTATGTAAAATATTAATAATATACATATGTAAGTGTACTTTTTAATGTGAAAATGCACGTGGTAACGCACTTAACAACAGTGTCCTGTAATAAATAACAAATAAAAAAAGTTGGAACAAACATACCTACATGTATCGTTTACTGTAATCTAACCTAGCCTAACTTTTAAAAACATTTTATTTTACAATAATAAAGAGAGAAACTCTTTATTATTGTAAAAATAGTTGAGCAAAAAAATAAAAATAAAATAAAAATAGCCCGAAGAGTTGCTAAGCTCAAGTGGCAGTGGGTAGGGGACATTGCTCGCAAGACTGATAGCCGCTGGGGCGGGATAGTCCTGGAGTGGCGACCGCGTACCGGAAAGCGCAGTGTGGGCAGGCCTCCAACAAGGTGGACCGACGACGATCTGGTGAAGGTCGCGGGAAGCCGCTGGATGCGAGTAGCACAAAACCGGTCGTTGTGGAGATCCTTGGGGGAGGCCTTTGTCCAGCAGTGGACGTCTTTTGGCTGAGATGATGATGATGATGATGGTGAAAGAGAGAAAAAAAATTAAATCTCTCAATTTACAGTATGAGGCAAAAAGCATATAAGACAATATGCTGTTAGACAAAATCTTTTTAGACCAAAAAGCGATTAAATCAACTTGCTTGAAATCAAATCGCTTATAGGATAAAATACGGTCCTACATAAATCATATATGACAAAACACGATCGTAGCAAAATGCGATTAGGGCAAAAACCTTACTGGTACAAAATGCGTTCGAGGCACCCATCTAACAAACCAAAGTGAAATGAAGGCCAATGTGTAAAACTATCTCGAGCAAAAGTACATTAGCCTAATTGGAGGTAAAACGCATATTTACTTTGACAGTGTTATTATAACGTTAATAACGACCTGTCAACTTTGGAATATATTAATAAAGGAATTTAAAATATTTATTGGCAAATAAACGCCTGTGATGTTATGTTAGGTCACAAGTTAGGTGGCTAACTGTCGACCTAGTTCTCCAGACATCGATAAAAGCCTCTCTTCCTATTGAAAATAGGTAACCTAGGCGCTCTGTAACCGACTCAATCTTGACATGGAAAATGGAAGTCAAACATTCTGAAGCCTCACGTCTGGGGAATGCTATGGATTTTAATCCCGTCCTTTTAAGTTGGATTCGATTTGGAAAAGAGGAGATTTCAATTCTTAGTAATGGATTTTTTATCTCATTTGTTTTGTTAAAAGGTGGTTAGTTTGATCTTTAAGATTTCGTTCGAGCCAAGACTTTTTATGATTTAATGAGTGATTTTTTGCATCGAGCCCGCATCTTTGAGGTGACTGTTTAAAAAATACTTAAAGCTATTTTCAGCTTTACAAGGTTTATGTAAATTATTGTTTTCACATTTATCTAGTTATTAACATTGTTTAGTTAGCTATTTAATTGTCTATAAAGTTTTACCGCAGGCTATCTCTGATTTAACAAACTTATATTTCTCGTTGTCACAACTTTAGATTGATTAATTTAATCCAAATAGGAATGTCTGTAACAGCAATTTAAATGACGATGAAACATTTGTTGAACCCTTAACGATAATAGAGAAGCTCGATATCGCAGTGGTTAACGCGCCCGGTCTGCAAGTGCTGAGGTTAAGCAGCTTTCGCAAAGGCCGGTCATCGGATGGGTGACCAAAAACCTATCATCTCGAGTTTCTCCGTGCTTTGGATAGCACGTAAAGCCGTTGGTCCCGGTTGCATTAGTAGTCGTTTACAACCAATCTGCACTGGGCCCGCGTGGTGGTTTATGGCTCGTTCTCCCTATCAATCCATAGGGAAGGCTCGTGCTTCAGCAGTGGGGACGTAAAATGAGCTGATGATGATGATGATGTAAAGCAATAAAGAAGGGATTTAAAAATTGACGTCTGTTTTTATCTGTCTGTCTGTTTATTAGCTTTTTTTTGTATAGTAATAAGAAGTTCAAGACCACTTCTAAGTAAGGTGACTATTTGCGCGGTGGCTCAATTAGAAGAGCCGAAGCCTAAATTGCGAAAAGGATTTGAGTCCCATTTAAGGCATTCGCTTTTATTATGACATATTTTTTGTTTGTTAGATGACCTCATGTTAACCTTTAGTATTTTTAAAATTCCTTATTCTAATAAATGATAATAAAACATTACATAAGAATCATTGCGTAGATTTCACAAACTTAATATAACTTAATACTGTCATTTTAAAATGAAGCTTTCATGTAAACTTAGGAAAACAGTTTAAACATATACCTACATAAATATTAATGTTTTAAGAGTATAACAATTCAATAGACTTGTTACTTCTATACGGTGCACTTCAAATAAATCGAACAGAAAGTGATATTCCGCAAGCTCGCATTTACTATTTGACACTGAGACATTTGAAATCGAGATAAAGCTCAATGGTAGCGTCCTGCCACACAGAGAATTCGTAATAGGATTACCTCAGACCAAATCGGACACCGGGCGCCCTACCGAGCGAGTCGACGCTCGAAATTACCTCAAAACCACAGCATTACTACCCATTAATAGGGTAATTTGAACACAGTTAACGTTCGCATGCTCGCGTGGAAACGTTTAAACCTGCTTTTATCACGTATAATGGAGGATTTAAGGTGTATTTTTGTAGTGAATTTACTGTGTCGCGGCTGTGGGAAGGTGTTTGCTTTACGTGTTCGAGGACTGTCACGCTAGATTAGTAATATAACCGGTAAACGATGGAATAAAAGAAATAGGCAGACTGTAACGTTCAATTTTAACCTTCTATTCAGTATTCAGTAGGAAACAAATGTGCAAACTTAAAGAAGCGATAAAATTTTCGAAAGTTTCAGTTTAATTTTGTTTTTCTGCAATTTCGTTTGATCATCCTTTAATTTAATTTTAAATTAAACTAGATTAAAGTACCTTTTTTTGATACTAATATGCAAACATTTTGCATAAAAGGAAGTTATGAAATAAAATGGTCAAAAAAGTGACACTAGGCAGCTTTGGTTTGATTATTTTTTCCTCAGAATAATAACTAAAGCTATAAAAACCGGACTAAAATAGCAACACTCATTCATCAGTTCGTACTATTTTAACTAATAAACCTAAGTGATGTATTGGAAAGAGATCGATTGTCCCTTTTCTTTCGTTATTTCGAAAGTGTCACCAGATTTGTGACGTCATATTTGAGGTAATGTAGTGAGTGACTTTTTAGAGGACTCAAAGATTTTTTTGATCACCGATTATCTGATGACCGTTTGACATAACAATACAAAAAATAAAAACTAAGTGTCAACCATTTGTCGCACTCCAACCTCCTTTTCTAGCCATAAGATAGAACGGAACTAAACATAGTTGCACGATTTTTATTTTAGCCATCCTTCTATAGCTTTAGTTATTGTTCTGAGGGATATACAGCTTGATGCATAGAGCTATATAGTTACAGTTCTATAAAGCTTTTCGTTTATTTTCCACAGATTAAAATCAACAAAGTTCGACATCTGGCCGGGCCGCCATAGTCGCCTTAACGTTTAACGCAAGAAATTTTTGGGCAACTGTAATCGCTCGGACGTGACGTTTAAGTCGCTAATATTAGTTTGTTTGTTTTCGTTTATAAGCGTATGTAAAATTAAATTAAATTGATAAGATTAATTAAGTTTCAATTTTAATTTAGTCTCAATAATTTTTAAATAAAACATAGAATACCTATTGCTATTTAAACATTACTAAAATTTTATGTTTAAATATGGCTTATGGCTACGACGTTATTTATAAGACATAAAACATATTTCAATCAAATGTGCAACTAGTTCTCAGACTTTTTTTATCATAAAGGTTTTTATCATAAAGGCTTTTAACAAATATAAGTTCAACTCTAAACGATATTGTTTGCCTTTATAAATACAAGTAGGTACTACATAGGTTAATGATACTAAATAAATCGAAAGGAAATAACTGAGAACAAATCGTTTTTAGGAATGACCTAAATCTAATAAATTGAAGCAAAACAACCCGTATGTATATCCACAATATTAATAAAACGTAAAGAAAGATCCCTTGCAAATATTGTCTGTTTTTGAAAAACTCATTAGATACACTCGCTGGTATTAATAATGTGAATGATAAAATGGTGGATAATAAATGAGACGAGGATGGTCCGATCGCTTGTTGTTTCAGTAAAGATGGAGAATATTTACGACCTCCTTGGTCGAGTGGTCTGTACACCGGTTTTCATGGTGTCGCTATCCCTGAGGTCCCGGGTTCGATCCCCGGTCGGGTCAATTTAGAAATTATTGTTTTTCTAAATTGTCTCGGGTCTGGGTGTTTTCTATGTATAATAAGTCGTGATCCGTTGACTTCTATAAATTATTTGAGGTGACGTACGCAGTTTGGTTTCATTTGCAAACACCCAAGCAGTAGGTACAGTCACGAATAGTTCCCACCTATTCAATTTAGAAGTTTTATTTTATTGCCTTTATAACGTAGTTTTGCAATTTTATTATTATTTGTAAAGAGGAACAATTCCAGCATTTTTTTATGTTATATTACGAGTATTATCTCAAAGGGATATCAGGCAGCGTTTTCGATGAAAGCTCCCAGTTAGTCGGCTTGATTTTTTCCGAAATCTTCCAAAATGATCAAAACATTAATGAATTTACACACACGGTCCTTCTTCTTGAATCATTTCGTCCATTGGTGAAAACCGTATGAAAATCGATTCGGCAGTTTTTAAGTTTATCGCATACAGACTGACAGACAGACGCGGATGGGTGACTTCGTTTTATAATGTAGTGACGGGCCGAATAAATCAACCTTCAAATGTGCATCGAGCTCCTCTTATACCAGTACTGAGCTATAGCTCAAAGGTATACCTTTGCAGAAATGGAAAACACCTTAGCGCGCGGAAATAACCATGAGAGTATTGCGACGCGGCCAACAAACTTCTAGTTTATTGCGCGCTACTCAACAGACGTTTTAGTCAATGGTTAAAAAAATAACGCAATGAACAGAGACGTAGCGCGCCTTACCGCCAACCACCAGTGTTCGTTGCCGAGCAGTAAAAGGCGGGAAGTAAAACCTAAATTTAGTGCCGACGAAACAAACACTTGAAAATATTTTCAGGATAACACTGGTAGCTCATTAGAAGAGCTGTTGATCAAATTGCAAAAGGTCGTAGTAATCCACTTGAGGCAGTGTTTTTCTACTAAAGTAGTGGTTGGTAGTGATAATTTGTAAGCTGCGAGCTGTGTGATGGGCTAGCGTGTACGCCCAGACAGTCGGCTTTAGCTGTCCGCTCCGCCATTGCAAAGTAAAACAGCCGGCGTTTGATAAACGACGGCAGTCTAACTAGCAGTAATGTTCCGAATTGTTCTCGCGAACTTAAGTTTGTTGAATGTAAAATAGCACTTGCGATAACATGCTCTTAGTATAATTATGTAGAGTTGGAGTAATTATTAATGGGATTATTACCATGTTTGTTGTTGCTTTCGAGCATCATGTTTGTACTGAAGTTATTGCGGGTGGTTATTTACGAGCGAACGAACGATCTACCCCCTTTCATAATAGTTTTTTGCACTTGTACCGCTATTTTCTGTCACTATTCACTCGAACTTTCTCGCGACTTTCTATTTTCAAAAGCAATAACAACATTATCTGCCTAATAATCGCGATATTTTCTGTGATGTGAGTGAAATAATAGGTTAAAGTTCATAGTTGAACATTGTCTTCTCAAGCATATTGGGTTAACCTTGTGGCTTTACGTGCATTTTTAATTCGCCATTGTGAAAGTAGTTTAAAGTTTCACGTAAGGAGCCGCGGCACCACACCCCTCTTGTCACTCATATGTTATTGAGTTATAATCTCTTACGTAAACGACAACATTAGTAACATCTCATAGAAAAATAACACAATTTCTGTGAATAACATCAATGACTCATATTAGCATTCTGACCACGTGAGAGAGTTATAACGCCAACCTATTCAGCAGATCATCAAAATAATACTTTCACAAAACAAATACAGTACAGAAGTATGACAGTTCGAAACAAAAGAACTGAATCTTCTCCTCAATGAAAAATGTCAGCTAAATTGCGATGCGATATTGTTCCAGCGGTTTCACATAATTGTTTCTTCGATGCTGCAGGAAGTGATATACGATACACTCTAGTGTTCGGTTACAACAATCCTGAGTTAGAGTAGAGCGCAGTAAAGAAACACGCTACTAATGGTATACAACACACTAACAGATAGGAAAACCCATTTAGGAATTTATTGCCATTCTCTTACAGCGTTTCTGGATGAGAAAATAGTTTGACTTCGTTTGATCACCTTGATTATACTCGTTTGACCACCGCTTTCAGACCCGAAGATACCGGGTCAGTTCCAAATTAAGTAGTTAACCTCCCGGTTTCAGATTCAAAAATATTGTTTGTCCCAATATACTGTATTCTTTACTATGTTCGTTGTTAAGCCCGGTGACGTTGAAAATGTCGTTTGAGGCAATCAGCAATCTGTCTCAAAAAAAATGTTCGTTGTAAGATGAAGCCAAAAAGCCACGACAAGACAGGCAACCACTACGACGGGTACCCTCACTGCCCAATGCAGGTTTGTAGGTGTCTTGAATACGTTATATCTTACGACAAAAACTGGGACGAAGAGCTTTACGTGCCTTTCGAAGCACGAGAGCTCTAAACTTTTAGTTTGGTAACCCATCCATTTCATCCATTGTGTACCGGCACCACGAAAGTTACTTCACCGTGATCACAACCAGAAAATTAAATTGAAACGACAATAAGCTCCAAGCTAATTCAGTTTAGTTTGTTAGGGTGGTGGTAGGGCTTGTTATCCGCCTGGCTAGCTACCACAATGTTATATAAATTAGTATAGCATTATTGTGTGTGAGCATTAGTGTTCCGGTAGCTAGAGATATGAAAGCCAGTGTCTCAGTAGTTGAGGATTCTAGGTGTAGTGCACTTCCACTTTTTATTAGTGAGATAAGTTCCAATTGCTTAACTTGTTACCTTACCTCATTTTAAATAAGAGGTAGTTTTATCAAGGTATTAGTGTAGGTATATGTCAATAACAATTCATTTGTTTTAAGTTCTAATCCTTTTTAAAAAGCAGACAAATTAAGAGAAGCTATTCTAACAATACAAAAAGCTAACTTTGCTTATTCTAAATGATACAGAATGCGTTTCACTTGAAAGCGAGCAGCGTATAACGAGATGAATATCTCGTAAATATCATAAGTAAGACCAATTACTTCGTGTAAGTTGCCGAGTCTAACGACTGAGCATAAAGGCTCTCAAATTCTAATGTGTTCTTCAAACCTCACGGCTCTCCGCTGTATTGTTAACACAAGTACTAAACAAGTCAATTATCTTTGCTACGAAATGAAATTAAATATATGATCATATACTTTGCAAAAAAACCTTAAACTTAAGAAATACTTTTTATATTATGTCCTCAATTTATCTGGTAGTTTTTGCACACGGTCCTCAGATAAATATTCATAAATTACATACCAGA
Organism: Eudonia lacustrata; assembly: GCA_947562085.1. Lineage (NCBI taxonomy): Eukaryota > Metazoa > Arthropoda > Insecta > Lepidoptera > Crambidae > Eudonia > Eudonia lacustrata. Next base: position 5,114,427 of record OX387316.1, read on the forward strand.
TTTTTAATATAACTTGATACTTTGTACATAATAACTTCGATTTAATAACTTGTATGAGTAGAATAAATGAGTATACCTAATATCTATACCAGATATAAATCTATTATAATATATCACTATATGCCATCGGTCTGTAAGCATACATCGTCATACCTTGTACTGAGAAAAAGAAACAACAATCGTAGCAAAGGCTTTTCTTCCTTTCTTTTACTGAGTCTACAAGTAATAAGAAAGTAATATCTTTCTTATTATAGGATTCATTCAACGTATATAATCAAACTTCACAGACATACGACAAAAACGAAAAGTTAACTTCAAATATGACAAAGCGATAAAATAAACATAATTAAATTATTGTCATGCATTTATGTCATATTACATACCTACAACTTGTAGACGATAACAATATAAAGACAAGTTTATAATTTTACCCATTTCATTTATTCTAATAAGCATCTACCGAAATACCTATATCCGATATACGCTAAAATTCCTGAAATTGTTACTTAATACGGCTACCTAAAACTTAGGAGTCGTTAGAAAGAACGGGCACTAGTATCCTAGTTCATAACTCCAATCTAAAACAAAACCTTAGCTAAGTTTTAAAAATGTAGCGTCTTTTCTATTATCGTCGGAGTTAAAAGTAGCTCTAGATCAAAGGCGACACTGTAATTTAGTGAGCAAACACCAACCGTCTCTATCCTATGAAACTCTTGCAACTCCAATATAAAGTTTGTCAATATTTCCGTTGTACCGTTGTGATGGGCGCCGCTCATTGATTGGGCTGTCCGTTCGCGCGCAAAATAAAGTTCAGTTGCGGACGCTCTCGGGACTCGCGATGGAAGCGAGGTTTTTGGTGTTGGAACTACGTGTAGTATAAACCGGTTTATCTTGCTAAATTGAGCATATTCTTGTAATGACTTTTCTCGCTACCAGTAAGATTATGGACTTATAAAGACCGATTCCCCAATGGCACAGAATAACCAATGGCTAAAATTGAGACGGCCAAAATTATGATGACCAAAGTTACGACTGCCGAAATTATAATGACTAAAATTATTCACATTGGGACCCCACTCAATAAAATTCAAAATTCAATAAAAAAAATTCAAAATTCAAAAAATCTAAATAATTTATTCAGTTTAGGCTACAAGTAGCTCTTGTGAATGTCACTATGCCATCGGTTCGCAAGTCTACTCTGGGCGGGAGATCTTGTACTGAGAAGAACCGGCAAGAAACTCAGCAAGTGTCCAGCTCTTTTCTCCCTTACAGCGTCAAAAATATTGGAAAATGCCCTATCTTAGCAGGACACTTTCCATTACAAATAAACACAAAAAATATATAGAAGACAACCACAACATGTAAAAAAAAAACTAAGTTAATAAAATAGGATGGAATAGTTAGGTATATATTTCTTAATACTACCTATATCAGCGATTCAGTTGCGTTGTGCTTAACCCATCGATTGGCGTAAATACCAGACTTGTTGGACTTTTAATCGTTTGGCACTTACATGCAAGCGCTCGGCTAACGATGGGTTAAGCGACTGGTAACTTTTTACTTGGTTAGGTACCCTGGATTTGCGATAGTGACGAGGTTTCAACGCTACTCCCCGGGATAGGAGCCCGCACGGGACGCGGTGCGAGCAAAATTTATGACGAATAAAGATGTTTCTTATTCCGCAACTTGCCCTTCGTCTCACCTATAGTAAGTGACGATAAGGTCAAAGAAGGATAAAGACAAATGACCGAGAGCTAGTCTAGGATGCAACCTATCACCAGCTCATGTCTCCACTGCTGAGGCTGAGCCTTCCCTATGGATAAATAGGGAGAAGGAACCGTAAACCACCACGCCGGTCTAGTGCGGTACGGTAGCTGTTAACGACTGCTAAAGCAGCTGGGACCCACGACTTTACGTGCCTTCAGAACCACGGAGGAGCTCAATGATACATTTTCTAAAAAAAATTTTTTTTTTGTAGTTAAGCACATAGGTAGAGGTAGGTCTTATAGGTAAGTGGTTCTATGATTTGAAAATAGTGTATATTTGATGTATATTTAGTTTTATGTGTGATATTTGCATGTTTCTGTATTGTGATCAAATAATTTAATGCTTTCTATTTTCTTTTTGTGTCATGTTAGTATTTATTTATATAATTGATTACTTCAATCTTTAAACATATGTATAATTACATAAATATTATAAAGATAAATTAATATATATTTTATAATTAATCCCTTTAGTACTTTTTATAAATATAATACCTATAAGTTGTCGGATAAAAGTTTTTTGATTACCCATTCTCTGACCGGTCTTTGCAATAACTTCTTAGCTTTAACATTTGCAGACCTTTATTGTATAATGCAACCTGTGTCAACACTATTACTCCTAGACGTGTTCCTGGAACAAGTTTGTAGACTGCATGTATGGCCACTAGTTTACTAGCTTCATATCTAAGTTTGTCGCTACAACAACAATTGTTGCAGCATTGTTGTGCAAAGGTAAGATACCTGCCCCCCTAGACAAGTAGCAAAACGAGATTATAATAGAAATCAAATATAATGATTTTTGTACGGGATTGTAATAAGTCAACGATGCGTATAATGACGTTTATGTCAATCCCATACAATAATCATCTAAGAGTATATATTAATACGTGAAGCAAAAACTTTGTACACCTTTTTACGAAAATTACGCGGACGGAGGAGTATGAAATTTTGCACACTTACAGTTTATTTATAGAAGGTTATCCGAATGTTAATATTTTATTTTAATTATGCATAAAAATACATTAAATCAATAAAACAAACATTACACACACTACCATTTATTTGACACACACGCTTATATACTCTTTTCAAAAATTTCATAAATGGAATAGGAGCGGCAGAAATCTGTCAATGCTAATCCAAACTCACATTATATCTCTTTTAATTTTCATTGCTTAGGATACAATCCGTGCAGCCTTAATAAAATTACGGTCGAATTTTGACCACTAGTTCGATTTAATTTCCGCGTTTTGCCACTTCTCTAGGGGGGCTGCTCATCAGACAAATGTTATTACGCGAAAAAATATGGAATAGAATGACGCCAACAATACGTTTAAATGACGTTTGGTTTGTCAATTCGATATGTTCTTAGATATTATAAAAAGTAATTGTAGAGTAATTCAAAGTTCTAATTAATATCGACAACACCGCAAAGTTATATGCTTTGTTATATAAATTTGCCAGGCAAATGGACGTGCCATGGAACCGCATTAAAGTTATGGCAACGCATTTTGGGGTTGCGTTATGATGATGTACGGGCGTAACAATTTGCGGCACCAATTTGAATTTGTTTAATGCAATTTGCTTGTATAATAATAATTTTATGTTTATTATTTGTTCTCAACAATTAGGGGAAAATAAAACATGGAAAAAAACGACTCCCCTAAGTGAAACTCAAAGTCACGACCTTTCGCAATCTGACAGCGGCACTTCCAACTGTACCTCAATTCGCAAAGCTGTCATTAGCAATATATTTTAATACTATTGGTCGTTTGAGTCAGCTCTAAGGCAATTTGTCTCTTTATGTGCTATTTTCAGTTTTGATAAAAGTAACGTATGTTTGGTGAATGCAAAATAATTTAAAATGAGCTATTTATGTAGATTTTAACATTTCTTTAAGTACACCATAGATTAATATGTTCTTTATCACTGCGACATATTTTTACATCACACACAGCATCTTTTTTAAGCATAATAAAAACGTTTAAAATATTTTTCAAGGGAAATTCTTTATCGCCGCACCCTTATGGGACCTTACGAGACCTTGCTACCGAATCAAATTCTGCGCGCTCCACCGGATTCCCTTTCCAAATTACCTTTATAAATACGACAGGAGATGAAGGGGCAAACGCTGAGGAATGAGCGCCTGAAAACATGTTAACAAGTTGGCAATAATTTATTTTCACAACCTTAAGGCGTGTCTCAGACGACCGCTTTTAATCAGCCAGCGATTTATGGCCGACTGCCGCCGGCCGACTTTTGTCGGTTGCAGACATCGGCAGATTAACTTGTCACCAACAGTAACTGCAGCTAATCTATGCAACGTAGTAAGTAAGTTACAAATAACTGGGTATTTAAGAAAAGCTTACACTACGATTATACTTTTAAAGAATGTTTCTGTCAAACACTGTCAACATTATTGATTCAAGTATAATATACATACTCGAATTTCACGTAATACAACTGTATATTTCTTATATACCATATTTTTGACAGTATAGAGGAGTTTGCCGGCGTGGCACCGACAAATGTCTGTCGTCTGCGTTAGCGTACGTTTTGTTTGTCATTCCGATAGAACCCGTTTGAAAGCAGTTCTTTTTTTATGAATAGGGTGGCCAAATGTCTCCGCTCCACCTCAAATTTAGCAAAAGCAGAGTCCAGGTGCGAATACAGTTATAAACTTCACATATTTCTTTCTCGGTGTCTAACTGGTTGTCTGCGCATCGCCTTATTCATGATCTTTCGAAACTCGTGTGCTTAGTGCAGTGTTCCATATTACCCAGAAATTTGTGCCCGCGGCAGTCATAATATAACCAACTCAAAATAGATCCCAACGACAAACTAAAAACAAAAGCACAATGGTTTTTGTAGATATGTCGTGTTTTATGTAGGCTGGCCGCACCCACGCATTAAAAAAGAAAATAAGTGGTACCTACTTAGATATGTTCATAAGCACATTGCGTCTGTCATTGAATAAGATTAATGTAAAAGGATTACCATCTCTGCGGTCTATTGGTTTCAGAACCTGAGCTAACGGAGTTTAATTCTTAATCTACTACTACTACTATAATCCCCACAAAGTGAATACATGTCATAATAATATAATCAATGATAGCGTTACAAACATCATTACTGAATTGCGAACTATACAGTACGAGTTGACAGGAATCGTACAAACAAATGATCAATGGAGCACTGCGTAGGTATAGGTATAACAATATAAATTACTAAAATATAATATTACTTTATTTATCAGCTCACGGTAATGTTATCTATTTACAGTGGCTCATGCCTTCTCTTATTTAAACTATATCAAGTCTTCACTACATAAAATGTTTTTGTTTTGTTTATATAACTTTTGACGCAAATTTTGTTGCGAACAAATTACAAAAACATAAATGTTGAAAAATTTTCCACGAGCAGGATTTAAACCTGCACCCTTCTGACATACCGGGTCAGGTGCTCTCCCAATTATCGGGGGTGACCTCTCCCTGTCCAGCGTAATAAAATCCATGCTGGACAGTGAGAGGTCGTGGACGGCCATGACCTCTTTCTGTGAAGCGGTAATTTCACACAAGGAGGCCGTGGAGAGGATCCGCGAGGAATCACGAGTGACCAGCAGTGATGTAGCAGTATATAGGCGACCTCCTTGGTTGAGTGGTTTGTACACCGGTTTTCATGGTGTCGCCATCTCTAAGGTCCCGGGTTCGATCCCCGGTCGCGTCAATTACGAAATTTATTGTTTTTCTAAATTGTCTCGGGTCTGGGTGTTTTCTAAGTATTATAAGTATGTATTTAAGTATGTTTATCCGTTGTCTAGTAACTATTTAACGAGTTTCATAACGGAGCTTCTCTTGGGCTAGATAATTGGTGTGAGTGTAGGAAAGTTTAAAAAAAAATAAAAAAATAGGCTAATTACTATAATGGGACAGAAATGTTTAAAAGTGTATGAATATATTAAGAATAACATATGGAAGCCAATTAAGCAAAAGGATAATTGCTTGCATGCTTCAAACAAAGTTTGACAGAATAATTATGAAATTTATGCTTGTACCTACTGAATATTATCTATGGGGAAATGAAACTAACTGAAGCCGGAAACTTTATCAATATTTACTTATCTGGAATTGGACGGGTCGGGCTCCGGACTAGGAGACGCTGTTCTTAGTAATTGTACCAATTTCTTAGGAGAAAGTTAACGTTGATTACGGGAACATTGAATGTGAATTGATTCTGCACTTTCCTTTCACTACACGGTTAGTTCGAAAGGATACAATTAACTAGTTAGTTCATTAGTTGTCTTATAGTTTATTTATATTTCCCCAAGTGGTACTAATAGTTTAATAATGTATTTATATTAATCATTAATAATAATATTTCGTAAAAATACGACGCGTCCTTAAGTACGATTATACTCTCATCTCTCATCTTTTACGAAACTTGTTACATATTGTAAATAGTGTTTTGATTGAAAACAACGCTAATAACGCTACTAACAGTGTTGCACTGTTTTGTAACCGGATGCGGCCATTAAAAAACACCATTTTTAATGTTCTCAATTTATTTCTACTAAAAAAGCTTTTATTTCTTTGACTTATTTACAAACAGGATGTAGTGTGTAAGGAAACAATGCTATTAATTGATCAATATTATTAATATTACTTCAATCATTCATAATAATATATCCAATTAACTTTATTTATTGTTTTGCATTTACTATAGTATATTATGTAATTACAAGATAAAATTTTATTCAATTCATTTCAATTCAATAATTTATTGCTCTCCTGATGTATACATGAGTTGCTACAATATTGGTTAGATAGAACGTTATGAGCCCGGATTGGGCATGACAATGTTTTGAGAGGAAATTCATATCTAATATAATTCAAAATATGTATTAATTTATTTATTTTCTATACAATAATTATTCTGTTAATTATTTACATTTTTATTAAAATTTATTTATAATTATATATATATTCAAATTATAGTTATTATCTCTCTATTTATTTTTTTACATATTAATTTACATTTTTAAATATTTTCTAAAAAACAATCCAAACATTTAAAAATATAAAAAATAGGGGTCCACCGGCATCGGGACCAGGGTCCAAACTACCGGTGATTAGGGCTCCAGAGACAGGAACCTCCTCACAATGCGTGCCGTATCGAGCAGAACTGCCTTCTGAATCAGGCCCTTGATCCAGCCGCCTAACGAGAGCCTCATGAGATGTTGATCGAGGTTCTTGGCCATCAGGCCGTTGGCCGTAACAACAATCGGCACGATGACAGCCGAGTCCACATTCCACATGTCGACAACCTCATGTGCTAAGTCGAGATATTTGATTTGTTTCTCTTTCTCAGCTTTCACGAGGTTCTCGTCATGGGGAATGGTGATATCATCAATCATCAATTATAGTTATTATATTATTATAGTAACAATAATAATAAAAAGAGTAGATGATATTTTCAAATATGTTTTTCTAAAATTTCTCTCATAAATACTCCGTAATTGTGTAATATGCTTTTCTGGAAATTGGACTAATAAGAAATTGGACAGTCGGGGAATCGGACTATTAGGGAATTGGACAGTCAGGGAATTGGACTATTAGGGAAGTGGACCATCGGGGAAACGGGCTGTCGGACACCAATTGGATGTAAGGGGAATCGGACACTAGTCACCAGAATGTTTCTAATTAGTAATTGTTTAAGTTTGTTATTGAATTATATCTCCCCTTCTATGTTTTTATATGTTCTGGTAGTTTGTTGTATAATAAACTACCAGAATAATATCTTTACAGCCATGGCTTGTGTGCTTGATGAATGTAGTTTAAGTCGAGAGGTATGTAAGTATAATTGGTTTGTTTTTATTTCGTAATGTGTATAAGACGTGTACAAACTGGACTGCGACTGTGGGCTCTCTTACATCGGGCAAACAAAGAGAAGTGTAGGAACCCGCGTTAAAGAACATGTAGCCGACGTCAAGCATAGGCGGGAAATTAAGTCTGCAGTATGCGAACATTCCCTAGAGGGGCCCAACCATTACATCAGATTTGATAAACCACAAATACTCGCTAGAGAACAACGATTCATCCCTAGGATGATACGCGAGGCTATTGAAATTAAAAAACATCCTAATTTTAATATAGAAGATGGTTAGAATCTACCACCAGCCTGGGATCCCATCATACAAAATATTAAATCCCAGCCCCGACACCATACGGCCAGACCAAAAGATACTGTAAGCTCTTTCTGCGTAAAACGGAACGCACCTGATTAAATTTAAATGAGAGTATACAAGCTACCAACTAATTATGAGACGACCAACACCTCAGTCTCCCTGTGACCACGGCCCCTGCTAAGGGTTCAAAACGTCAGGATAAATAAGTAATGTGTAAAATAAACGCGAGTAGATTCGTAAAAGTTGTTTCATTTCAATGTGTAGTGTTCGCGTAAATTTTAGAAAACAATATTTGTATAAGGTTACTATCTATACGCTTTTTTTTAAATTCCCACTTGAGCTTCCTGACACTGGTTGATTTTGCTAGTAAAATTTTATTTGATGATTTATATCCTACTTAATTTTTTTACTTAGGAAGAAATATGCTCGCATATTCCCGGAGATACTGACCTTGAGATCAGAAGGATCTGAAGATCTGGGTATGGTCCGGGATCTGGGATTTGCCTTTACCTTCTCTAAATAAGGCTAAGACCAGACCTCAGTAAAAAACCCTGGGGTTCGCCTTTTGCCCTAAAAAGGGCTACGAAGGCAACCGGAGCGCACGCCCCTCGGAAGGCCGAGGGGCGCGGCCGGTCCTACTTAAAATGCAACCCACACTTTATAAACACACGATTATATTTTGCATATTTTTTCTGAAACTTTTTAATATTGTAAAATGTATTCTGATGGACAGCAGTAGCTAAGTTTCAGTAGGAAACAGATTTGCAGATACCCTCCTCCGACAGTAAGCAAGGTTTTTCGTGTGCCACCTCGACCCAATTCGCACGGAAGAACTTTTTCATCAAACTTTTTGACCCCGATTGTATTGACGCTCCGTTAATTTTTATTAGGCTTGCGGAACTGTCACGGTGATCTTGCAATCGGCTGATTGCGAACGGGATATTGGCGAAAACAATGTTTTAGGCTAAGTTTTGTCAGGATCGAAGGTTGTCAGGTAGATTGTGAATACTCTTGTGGTCAAATAATGCCATAAAAAAATAAAGATGATGACTGCATGCATCCATTATTATAATCCGTTATTTATCATCGTACTAGGAGAACCGGTCGCGGGTAGCGGCTGGATGCGAGCAGCTCAATATCAGTCGTTGTGGAGGGTCCTTGTGGGAGGCCTTTGTCCAGTAGTGGACGTCTTTTGGCTGCGATGATGATGCACGAGAGTAGTTATATTATCAGCCTATAATGCCCTAGTGCTGAATCATGCCTTACCTGGAAATAACCCACCCACCACACAAAAGCAGTGACAAAATTCAGCGTCTACGTCAGCCTTCCCGGTAGCATAGCGGTCAGTGCAGCCGCCCGGATTGCGGAAGACCCAGGTTCGATTCCTGGCTGGGTCGGGTAGGCGTTTAATTTTTTCACTGTATTTTGTAAATTTTATAAATATTTAATTTAGCTTCAGTGCAGCAATTAGCACTTGAAAATAAAAAGTAAAAATTTACTATAGCGTTGTGTTATCAAATTTGTAGTATTTCATCTGCAAAGATGAATCTGCATAGCCAACGGTTGCAATGGTCGTTGGATAGATGGCGCGCTGTGCCGCTATTAGCACTCTAAAAATTTCAAAAGAAGTGACAAAATTCAGCGTCTACGTCAGCCTTCCCGGTAGCATAGCGGTCAGTGCAGCCGCCCGGATTGCGGAAGACCCAGGTTCGATTCCTGGCTGGGTCGGGTAGGCGTTTAATTTTTTCACTGTATTTTGTAAATTTTATAAATATTTAATTTAGCTTCAGTGCAGCAATTAGCACTTGAAAATAAAAAGTAAAAATGTATTAAATTAGTTTCGTACCCGTGGTTTATTGTGGCGATATACATCTCTATTTTTAGTAATTTAAATACTACGCTCCAAAATTTAGTACACACATAAACTGGGTTTTTCTTTTATCTCCCAACTTGAGCTACATAAAATCCCTGAAACTTATCAAGGGAACAGACAAAGAGTAAAAAGTACGAGTTACTAAACCCATTACTTAAGTTATTTATATGCAAATTGCATAGCGTGCGAAATTAACTACACCAACTTTAACTACCTACCTGCACAACGAAAAACTTTCTTTAAACTGCTCAGAATGATTTTTCCACGTTAAGAACACAGTTTTCAGTGTACATCCTGACGCAGTTAGGCTATTAATCTTAAGACCTAATGGGTAGAGCTCCTGATCAGCTCCGTTTTATTACCCCTATCTTAATCTTAGCCACATGTTAAAGCGGAAACAGGTTCATACACTTTATGTTCTGAAACCTACGAGATCAAAAAATTGTTTTATTGTATAATTTTAGTTGCTTAATATTCTGTTAACAACCTAACAAAAAAGTTAACATAGTATTACTGGACCGTTTTTATGTTTTTCAGTTGCTTAATATTCTGTTAAGAACCTAACAAAACTAGTAACAAATATAACAGGCCTCGAATATGATTACAAGCCAGATTGATATAATAAAGGCTTGCTTTACTGTGTCTGTCTGGCGAGATGTTGACTCAAACGTAACAGCAGTAAGAAGGTTAAAAATTTAGTTTTTTCATAAATAGAAAAGAACCACTGTCATTGCAAAAATAATATGTAAGTAATCAGCCTATAGGTAACTGTCCCACTGCTGGGCAAAGGCCTCCATCATTGAAATCAAGTCATCGCTACAATTGGTGGGTAATGGCTTAATCACCACGCTTGCCGAATTTGGGGGTTGGTGATCACAAATCCGGGCTATGTATCGAAAAATCCGAAGTACATTTTGCCCGACCTGGGAATTGAACCCGGGACCTTCGGGTATCGGACCGAGCACTATGCACTAGGCGTTAGGCAAAATTATGTGTTAGCAACAATCATAGTCAAGAAAGTAAAAAATATTTTTATTTAAGTAATCTCAATTTCAGTTCGTTTTAAATAGTTGTGTTTCTTCTTTTGTGCAACCCCATCCTTTCACTCTTCCTCGTCTGATAGATGCCATAAGTTTGGCAACGTCCTTAAGAGCAAAGAGCCTGAAGTCCTCCGGTTTCGGATAGGCTGACCCCAGGAGTCCCATTCTTTTCCTAGCCAGAGAGTCGCAGACACACAGTAGGTGCTGCATTGACTCAGGGGGGAGGGGTTAAAAAGTTCTGAAATTCGTGTGACGTAATTTATGGATGACCCCTTAAGACCAAAATTAGTTACTGACCCCAATCATAAATAATTAATAGAAAATAAATGTCCATCACTGAATTCTGTCAAACACTGGTTACACTACCCTAGTTGGCGTTAATCCCCTTTAAAAACTCTGTTTAAAGTGGACGCGAAAGTTTTAAAAGTAGGGATACAACTGTTTCTGTCTAAACGATAAGTTATATTCTATTTATATTTTATAGTTTTTAGGGTTCCGTACCTCAAAAGGAAAAAACGGAACCCTTAAAAGATCACTTTGTTGTCTGTCTGTCTGTATGTAAAGACCCTATATCTCGGAAACGCGTGGAGGTATCAAGTCGAAATTAAAACCTTATACTCAGATCGGCGGTCCCTTGAAGCTGTGAAAAAATCGAACTTCTAAGTAATTATCGAAAAAAAAGATACGGCCGTTTATGTCGCAAAAACGTATATTTCGACACTCTCAAGGGAATCAAAATTTATAGGGTACCTGATCTGAAAATAAAATACAGGGTCTTTATGCAAGGAACGGGGTCGAAATTTTGAAGTAAGTTAACCGTGTCATGCGTGAGGTACCTATCTTATGAAAGGGCTTCATTTGCACAAGCTGAAACAGATTTTTAATTATTTTTATGATGTATAGTTTTCGATACCCATAAATTTGTACGGAATCCTCCGTGGGCGAGTCCGACTCGCACTTGTCCGGTTTTTCTTTTAAAAGATAGCGGTTGCGTGTTATCAAGATAATCGAGCTATATTCAGGCAAACGAAAAAATGCTTTCTTAGAAGTGAAGCGTTTTGGTATCTCCCGCTAGAATTTTAACGAATTCGTTGAAATAAAAAACGCTAACGACCTCGTTGAGTAACTACTCGTTTAACAACCGAGAAATTAAATTACTTCTTGATATTATATGAAACCGAAAGATCGTTTTACTTAACTTGAATAATAAAAACGTTTTTATTGTTTTACTGGTTATTATATTATCTTCTGTAGTAAAAACCCTTATACCTAAGTGACTTCATCTTTTAATAAAATATACATCTTTCTTTAGGTCTAAAAAACTGTTTTCCATTTTGTCATAATTAAAATACTAAAGAAATCGATTCTAGAAAAAAAAAATTTGCAGTAAAGTTTTTTTTGGTCTTTGTCTGAAGTATAACTTAATTTGAAAAAAAAGACAAAGTGTTGAAAAAATTTTACGAGCGAGCTTCGAACCCGCACCCCATGACATGCCGGGTCAGGTGCACTGCCAACTATGCTATCGTGGCTCAATCCAACTCACCGAAATTAATCAACACTATCTACTTTTACTTTAGAAGCCAAAGGGGCATTCAATATCGACAACTACGTCATCAACATCCGATCTTAATATATTTACAAATATTAAATTAATATATTTTCTATGGAAAGTGCACTAAAAAGTATACTCGATCGTTTGTTCTGTTCTGAGCGTTTGTTATTGATCATAGCTTCATAGAATTATATTTTCATAGACTGTAAAGCAATATTTTTGAAGTGAAAACTTTTTTAGCGGCGTTGTACACTTTTTTTGTAATGGGTAAAAAATGTTAAATTTGCGTCAGGACACGTGACCTGATCGAAAATTCGTGAGACGGGTGACAGACGGCGCGGCTTAGGAGAGGAAGTATCCCCCTCTCTTTCTACGGCGCGGCGAAAATGTATGCCTGCTGTTTCGTTCAGGCGGCGCAGGGCGCTTGCGCGAATGTTCGAGTGCTTTTTAATGTAATATAAATTGTCATGTTTGTGTACGATAGCGCAATAAATAAATATTGTATTCTACCACATAAATGATAGTACTTTTATACTGATAATTGAAGCAATTCGTGCAAAATTATTCCCTAACCATTCCAAAATATCAAAAATGCACAACGTTAATATTCAAGTTTTCACTTCTGCCGGCACTCCCGGAGTGCAACCCGTCGTTTTTTTATAATGGAATATTTCTAGCAAATGTCCCACTGCCGCGCAGCCTAACATTTATATAAATTTATAGTTTATGGCATCTTCCAATATTCTTATTTCTTTGTATTGGAAATTTATTCCAGATTCTGTAACAAAAAACAGAATGAGGATTAGTAGACGAATGAATTAACAGGGACGTTTTGTCTGAACTAACTCAGTAAGGCGCGGGTCGCATGACATACGCGCGGGGTATTACCAGGTATTACAGGCATCCGCGCGGTGAAACGGCGGATTTGTTTAGGTTAAGAATTAGGCAAGCTATATTTATGATTTTTTACATATAATTTTACACAAATATTGTTGCGAACTAATCACAATTTGAAAAAAGTCACCAACGTCGGCCGTTCGCTGATCAAAGTATTTCCTCCACCTATACTCCTTGAACTGCGCACCTCCTTTATTATCTCTTTATTACTCATATCATTTCCCTCGAAGTTCAAACCTCTCCTAGCCTAGTGTAACGCCAATAAAAATAGCATAACATCACCCGCGCCGCCATTTTTTTGTTCTTTTCGCCAAACCATTTTGGTTCCTTCATGCCACCGCACCACTTTTGGTATTTTACTGTAATTTGTTCGCAACAATATTTGCGTAAAATTATATGTAAATAAGTATAACTTAATGTTAAAACTAAGAAAGCCGTTAGAGAAAGTTTTGTTTGTCGAACAAAATATATTTATACGCCAACCTACTCTGAATAAACTCTAGAACACAACACGAGTGTACTCTCATCTTAAATTCTAAGTCTACCGTTATTTGCAAAGGTCAAAATTGTTAGCGACCTCTTTCACATCGCAATGTTTTCCATCGCAATATTTATTAAGAACGAGCTCAGTCGACCATGCGCCCATTGACTCTCAGCCCAACACAGATCGCTCGGATCGCTCGGATCGCTCTCGAGGTAAGTGGATAGGCTGAGCGTGGGCGCAAAACAAGAAGACCCTAGAAGGTAAGCTTGCGTGCTCAAGCAACGCACATATAGACTCTCTTACGGACATGGAATAGAATAGAAAGAATAAATTATAATAGAATAAAATAGAATATCGTAATAATAATAGTGTAATGTGAATGTGTATGTATATAAATATGTATGCATATATTTGTATATATATACTTATATTTAAAGAACTAAAAATACCAGTAAAAGATGCAACTTTATTCCTATGAACATAACGTCCTACTCTCGCCTAACATTTGCAGTGCCCGACAGGGTCCGTTTTGTTACTAATTTTATAATTTAAGACCTTTGTACATATGACAAAGCAATAAAGAAATTGAATTGAATTGAATTGAATCGTTTATTGCTTAAACTGTGTACAATTTGTGGTTGAGGATGCAGGTACATTTGAGTTACAACAGTGTACAAGTACCCATAACGGGCATTCAATTTTTAAAAACTAATCAAAAATAAAAACTAATCTAATATTAAAAACTAATTAAAGATGAATACTAACATTAAACTAACAGTAACTTATCATAAACTTACTAGTAGGTTTATTATAATTTTGTATTTTTCTAATGCATAGTATTCATCCACCTTTTGTGTTTCACATATCCGTTTTCACTTGTCACAATGACTATAAGTCGCGCGAACACGTCCGTTCCCGGTCGCAACGCATTGCCTCTGTGGTGGGGACAGGTGTCGCGGCTCGGGTTGGATTGGTGAGTTTGTATTTTATTTGTTGCTTTTGTTATTATTATTACTTGTATTTGGCGTGCGGATTCGGTGTTTTGGAGTAAATTTTGTTTGTTATAGTGAATGTTTGCTATTTTTTTGTTTGTATGTATCTTGTTCAAGTAATGTTAAATTTTAAATGATAATTTAGAAAAATATAGGTTTTTTTTTTTATTTTAGTATATATTTATAAATAATGTGTAACTGTTTATTCCTAAATAATAAAAAAAAAATCTTAGCTGTTTCGGAACTTCGGACCATTCTCAAACTAGTCTGAGAGCAGCTGTTGCGAGATCCGTAGTCAGTGAAAGGTTGTCTAGCGAGAGCAAGTCATTTACGATGCTTATTTTCTGCAGTCTCGTTATTTTGTGGCGTAGGCGTCATCGGCCCGCGGCGATGTACCGAGCTCGAATACAGGAAAGCCGAACGCACCATCTTTATCTGCCTGAACGGAAAACTCGGCGCTTCAGTATTACCTACGTGGAGGGTTGGGGAAATCACTGTGTTCTATGTTGTCATTATTGCGTCATTTGATTTGAGTTTTCATCTTTATTTTATTTGATACCATTCAACCTAAACACATACAGTTATATACAAAAATTATGCCTTTGTTCAGCAATGGACGTCTTTTGGCTGAAATATGATACCTATACACAAACTAAATAGGGTATAATACTATTTTGTCTTTAGTATTACATTATTTTGACGACGCTCTTAAAAACATGTCAAGACACTTAATGTTTGCTTTCAAGTTCAAAATGTAATATATTGGTAAGTCATTATTGGCCTACAGAATATCTTATTCAATTGTAACTGCAAATGATATTTAGCTGTATTAGAATATCATGTCACCACAATAGTTTTAACCTTCAGTGGTCATCGTAACTGAAGTAACTAAGTAGTAACGAATAAAGAAGTTCTTAATTCGAGACAGGTTTACGAAATAGGCATAATACCTTAATGTCGTATTATCTTAGGAGTCGTTAATAATTTATTGTTTAAGTACAGACAAACAAAAAAGATAAAAATAAAACATGTACGCTATATTCGGTCACTGCTACCTCACTACTGTATATATATATATTTTTTTTTAAATTCTAACTCCTCCTCCGACTTAGATCGCCGAAGCCTGTATTTACTAATTCTCTTTATCATGCGTTCTCACTTCTATTCCTCTCGTACTTTTATACTGCATACTACGCATTCATCCGTCGCCATTCATTCTTTAAGCTGTGGGTGTTCCGCATTTAAACCCTATGCTATGCTATCTTATTTTTATTTAATTTCATTCTTATATTCTAAGTACACGGGTAAATAAGCTTTGTAGGCTATATTTATTTTTACAATTTTTCTATGTTACTCTTATGGCTATTACATTTTCTTACTCTAACGCTTATACTATTACAGGTTTTATTTATGCTCTATTATTACAATTTGGTTCTTAAGCTATACATTTCTTATTTCCAATTCTGGTCTATTAGCATTGTTACTTACTTACTTATCTTATTTTTTACTTATTTCACTACTGTATATTAGGTGTTCCTTATAGGAAACTAACATTAAGAGAGAAGCTCGATGGCGCAGTGCTTAACGTGCCTGGTCTGCGAGTGCTGAGGTTGAGCAACTTTTGCAAAGGCCGGTCATCGGATGGGTGACCAAAAATGTATCATCTCGAGCTCCTCCGTGCTTTGGAAGGCACGTTAAGCCGTTGGTCCCGGCTGCATTAACAGTCGTTAACAACCACCAATCTACACTGGGCCCGCGTGGTGGTTTATGGCCCGTTCTCCCAATCCATCCATAGGGAAGGCTCGTGCCCCAGCAGTGGGGACATAAAATGAGCTGATGATGATGATGATGATGAACATTAAGAAGTTTGCAGTATGTTTTGTGACTTTGTTGCCCTGGCATAACAGTCACGCTAATATAGGAAAGTAGGTACAGTCAGCGGCAGATCAACCTACCCAAATCTGTCAAATTTCTCCAATGAATATTGATCCTTATAGCCAAACAATAAAGTTCAAAATTGATTGTAGAAATTTGACAGTTTTGGGTAGGTTGATCTGCCGCCGTGTGTACATAAAAATGGATATATACATAAAGTACGATCAATATATATTTGAATAAAAATTCCAACAGAAATATTATTTTGCAACAAGCTGGTTCCAAACATTTTAGCAAATCATCAAGGCAATAAAATTAGGCACAACAAATATTTAGAGTCTGGCAGGTAGCAAGCTCATTTACTTGCTAATGTATGGTTTCAAACTGAACGGATATCAAGTGAAGAGAATTTATGATCTCTGAGCGAATGCAGAACCATTACTCATGCGCCTGCCGCACATACTGATTAGGAGAAGTAAACGAATCGATGTTGCCATAATATCGTAACCTAAAACGTAACGTAACTCACAAAATAACAAAACGACTATGAGTAGCTTTTATTTTTCTTTAGACTATTCTGTCCCACTAATGCGCAAAGGCCTCCCTTAAGTCCATCTACAGCCACCTAATACCAGATGGTCTAGTGTTCGGTACTTATCGCCCTGCAGGGACTCGAGAGTGATTTTGCCCTGGGTGGAAAAAAAAGACGGTCTGGTGTGCATCCAAGTCAGCCCACCACTTCTTTCTAAACTGACCTCAGCGTCGTCGTCCATCACTAATAACTTATGGTGTGGTGACATGAGTAAGTATGTCTAAACATAGTTGTACAACGTCCCTTTTGCTATTTGCTAAACAAACAAGAATCATGATGGCGTATCGGCTAGCGCATTTGAGTTGGGGTCTTGCAAGTTAAGCACATTTCGTAATAACGGTTGGGGGACTAAATTAAAATATTTCGAGCTCCTCCAAGCTTCGGAAGGCATGTCAAGGCGATGGTCTCAATTGTTACCTTGAAACCGTGGTCGTAAGACCAATCAACGCGCATAGAGCCAGCGTGGTGTGTCAGGATCGACCTCCTAGTATGCCATTGTGCATGTAGGCAGGTTTGACACCGCTGGGCTACGTTATATTGGAACGTAATATATAATAATAATAGCTTCTAGCGCTTTTGCTATATACTACGAGTAGTACATAAGATGTAGGTATACTGTTTTTGCAAGGGATAGTATATTACCAGAGAGAGGTTAGATACACTGTGATAAGTATTAGGTACTATAATTATGTAAATAAACTGAATTCAATAATTTTCTATGTAAGTATAATAAAAAAATACCTTATAACGTAGGTACTAGTAGTTACAACGTAAATTTTACTCCTACAACCATTTAAAGCATAACGTCATTACAACTTCATCATAAATATGCTGCGGAATCATAATCGAGTTTGTTAGGTGTCCTAAATCGAGGCCGGATTGCAGATGTCGTGGGGAAATTAATCGCCAGTCGCCGCTCGAGTTATTAGCTTTATTAGTATCAGTGTGATAAAAGTTTGGGAACATTTATAATTCTATATTTGTCGTCAGATTTGGATGAGTTATATATATTTTTTATGTTAAATCATTTTTGTATTCCACGTGTTTTTTTTTGGCAAGACCTTTCACAAAGCAGATATTTCAAAAGGTGACAAATACGCTAGCTAGGCCAGGGTGGTGAATCTGGGCCAAGTTTTATAACGACCCAATGGAAATTTTGGAAGGCTTGAGCCCGGCAATGATTTGCCTTTTCACCTTGCCCTAGAAGTCAGTAAGTAATTACTTCACATTTTATTAAACTCGTACGTCACAACGAAAAGAAAACAAAACAAAAGAAAACCTCTTCAAAAACAAACAACTATCTCATCTTACATAAACATCTTCACAATGTTAAATTCGACATGCATAGTGTTGTACTTTCTCGGTGCGCTACTAAAGTTAAGCATACAGCAAACATGGTTGATTCGAAACTTTCGGTGACCTGTAGCATTCAGTGGCCGCGGGAGAGACATGAAATATGCATGAGCGGAATCAAAACCATGTGGGACAGTCGGTGCCGGCGGTGTCCGGGCCAGGTGATCGCTACTGCTTCCTGCTCCGTGGGTTAGTAAAAGGGCGTGGTCCAACTGATAGCTATGCTATCGTGGCTCAATCCAACTCGCCGAAATTAATCAACACTATCTACTTTAACTCTGTAAGCCAAAAGAGCCCTATTCAATGTCGACAACTACGTCATCAACATCCGATCTTAATATTTTTACAAATATTGAAAGATCAGTTTAAGAAAAAGTATTTTTTTCAAATTCCAATCTATAGATTAAATTGTAGTTTGGCTCTTCTTGAACCACAAAAAACTACTATATTATTATAAGTTAATAGCTTTCAATGGGACCACACCCTTACATTCCTACATTAAATAGTAAAGCATTGTTAGGAAATGTTATATCTCAGTTTGTTGTAGGTATGGTCCAAATTGCACTAAAATGTTTGAACGTTGCGGCACAAGTACCTACACTACAACATATTATTACATACAACAAAATTACTTAAAAATAAATAGGTAAGTATCCATAATATTACATACGAAGAAACATTTTTTTAATACTAAATTAGACAATAACGTTGAAATGTACATCCATATTCGTAGTGCTAAGTGTTTGTTCATTAAACTAACAACTCAAAGTCAGTTTTCGACTT
This sequence comes from Eudonia lacustrata, assembly GCA_947562085.1. Classification (NCBI taxonomy): domain Eukaryota; kingdom Metazoa; phylum Arthropoda; class Insecta; order Lepidoptera; family Crambidae; genus Eudonia; species Eudonia lacustrata. The sequence continues at coordinate 5,133,818 of OX387316.1, forward strand.
TGGAAATTCAATTTACTACAATTACAACTTTCAGCAAGTTATACAAAATTAATGGAGGTTAACGTGAAGGGTTCTAAGAATATTTCAAAATGTACAGAAATTATTATTTTAAATGGTTGCTATTGCAATCACAATACCTACTTTATTATTAACGAAAAGTATAGTGCTTGTAATACTTGAAAACCACCTGTCACTCGGTAGGTGAATGTATTATATGGGTTCAAGTTCAAATTCAATTTAAGTTCTATTTTAATTACACAACTACTTACAGAAATTTCCAGAAAAGCAATAAACTATTAATATCCTAAAATTGCTGTTATCGTTATTAGAAGCTACATCTTTACTCTTGTAGCTTCAAACTTTGCTAAACTAACTGGTCTTCATGACTATATACATCGTGTATATCCTACTAATATTATAAACGTGAAAGTTTGTAAGTATGGATGGATGTTTGTTACTCTTTCACGTAAAAACTACTGAATGGATCTGGATGAAATTCGGCATACAGATAGTTTATAACCTGGATTAACACATAGAATAGTTTTTATCTCGATATTCAACGGGAACGGGGACTACACGGGTGAAACCGCGAGCGGCCGCTAGTATCTTATACATCACAAAGTGACAGGATCAACTTTAATGCAAAAAATTAAATAATAAAAATACTTTATTTTTTGTTTCCATTACTACATCATCGTCACATTAAATAGTGGTGTACCTAATCCATTACGTTGAGTATTGTGCGCTGCACAATGCGCTCGTTGCAGTGTGACGTCACGCGGCGATGGCGGCGCGAGATGTAATGTGGCGTGAACCCACGGCGCATCTTTGGAATGACAGCTTTCTCTTGAATACGGCAATTAATGGAGGTAGGTACTTTGACGAGACGCTTTTGTTATTACCGTCTTCTTTTTGTAAGTTGATGTTACTTTATAGTGAGTATATTCATACACACTAGTACGACGAGAAACGTAAATGATATGTAACATTTGTGCTTTGGGTAGGTAGGTACAAATAAATAAAAGGCACAAATTATTATACAAGTATATTACTAACTTTATAGCGGTGATAGCGTGGGTTGGGTTATATGGTCGTATGTTTGCTGACCGTACGTGAAACAAATTCAAAAGCCTTAATTATACCATTGCCCTGATATTTATGCGGCCGATGGGGGAGAAGTTAGCAGCAGTATAGGAGGATGATCGGAGCAGCAACGGTTCCAACAGGCGGTAGACACCCAGGCTGTAGGTTTTCTTCCCGTAGAATTTAAGATACACTACTTTCGCGGGAAGCCGCTGGATGCGAGCAGCACAAAACCGGTCGTTGTGGAGATCCTTAGGGGAGGCCTTAGTCCAGCAGTGGACGTCTTTTGGCTGAGATGATGATGATGACACTACCTACACTACATATACACACTAGAATGGGCCCAATGTACTGTAGTAAAACAAGAGTATGAAGAAAGACTCGCTTCACGCGTGCTCTATTCCAGGTACAGAAATTTACCAGGGCGCTTTTCCTAGCAATTAGAAGCGCCCTAAGGTTGTTTTTCTTTTTTTGTATTAAACGGGTAAGCACAGTGCCTTGACCTCACCTGTTGTTAAGTGATGATAAGGCCAATAGATGGAAGCGCACTTCACCCGAAATCCTCAACTAGTGAGGCACTGGCTTTATCTCTACAACAATGCTACAAACATTGATGTTATGGCGACGTATTTAGATTCGTCAGCAGTCACAGCAAGCCAGCAATCGAGCCACAAGGTTCCACCGCAGCATCTTGGACGACGCTTCCTGGACCTCCGGCACACATGACGGCATCATCCCGACCTGGTCTCCGCAGCCCACGACCGGTGCATCAATGTCGGCCGCATCACTCCGGCGTGGCAGCCCTGGACACCAGCAGCTCGGACCCACCGTCATCATCACCTGTCTCGACTCACCGCAGACAGGAACAGCATCACTGGCAACGCGCCTTCACCCCACCCGTCTCGACTCACCGTAGACTGAGGCATCCTGCAGCAGCACTCTCCACTGGCACTTGCAAGCACTGACGCACTGACTGCTGAGTACACTCACTGATATCGACCTCCGGTCTCGGGGGTGGGAATGATGTGGCGGCTCCACCTACCGCATACGCCGCACATTAATCGACACGAAGCAAACACCTTCTCAACCGTGTCAACAGATAGCGCCACAAACGCATACCAACGACGTCGCCATACTACGACGATGAAATAGTATGGGAAGCCTGCATCGTAGCGAAGTGTCACCATCTCCTTCGCTATATATAACACCTCCAACTAACATTTGTTGAACCTCGGTCCCCGAGCTATACCACCCAGCTCGGAGGAAGATCTTCCCTTTGTCTTCCTCAATGTGGCATTCTTCATGCCATCGGCTTTCCCTATAGTGGTGACCCCAACGTGATACTTACCACTGGCGGCTTCCTACATATTAAAAATCGTGGAATAGTTTTCGGTAAAATGAAATTCGATATCAAAAAAAGCTGTATTCTAATAGTTCTAATAGGCACCCGTTCCCCCCGCTGGGAACCACAAGACCACACTTTTGAAAGCCTGTGTCGGCGGTTAAAATTTGCCGCTCTCTATCTGATCTGAACTCTTAGGATAATCTAGTAGGGATGGCTGTCCCCGTCCCGCTTTCGTGATGTCATACCCTCTAATAACCTCTGAGGATGTTTCGATCACACGGCTTAAGGACCCTTTCAGTTTCTCGCTGCAAACAAAACGTCCGGTTATGCTGTTAAGACCATTGGTGGCCAACAGCAATCAATTGAAATAAAGAGAAAACAGTGGAATAATTTAGGAAAAAGTAATTAAATAAAAAATTTAAACGGGGATTAACGCAAACTAATTAGTAAAAAGGTATCATACCTTCTTTATACCCGACGTTTCGACCGAGTTACAACGGCTGGTCACGGGCTGACTGATTAGTTTGCGTTCAAATTCTTTGTTTAACTGTGGAACGCAAAAGTTTAAAAATGTATATAGAAAATGTGATGTCAAATATAAAGTTTTTTCATGAATTATGATTGTAGCAGAAAATCAGCATCATCATCAGCTCATAAATGTCCACACTGCTAGGGCACGAGCCTTCCCTGTGGATGGATATGGTGAAAAGCCATAAAACACCACGCGGGCCCAGTGCGGATTAATGGTTGTTCGGGATCAACGGCTTTACGTGTTTTCCGAAGCACGGAGGAGCTCGAGATGATCAATTTTGGTCACCCATCCGATGACCGGCCTTAGCGAAAGTTGCTTAACCTCAACACTCGCAGTGCGGGCTCAACACTAGCAGTCGTTAGCCACCGCCAATCCGCACTGGTCCCGAGTGGTGGTTTATGGCTAGATCTCCTTATCTATCCACAGGGAAGGCTCGTGCCGAGTAGTGGGGACATAAAAGTGAGCTGATGACGGGTAGAGCTTATTAACTGTTTTTGTTATTACCTATGTGATAACGCAACAAATACCATCAAAATAAATTTTACGTTTTCGAATTCGATATGTTTAAAATTGCAATATCAACGACCAAACTACCAATAATCAAAACAGAATATCACACTAATATTATAAATGCGAAAGTTTGTGTGTATGTATGTGTGTATATTTGTTGCTTCTTCACGCTGCAACGGATGGATGGATTTAGATGAAATTCGGCATACAGATATTTTATAACCTGGATTAAACATAGGATAGTTTTTATCTTGATATTCCCACGGGAATAGGAACCACGCGGGTGAAACCGCGAGCGGCCGCTAGTATTTTATAATAATGACGAAAGTCAAAACTACAAAGCAGACTTAAGTATTTGAGACTTAATAAGTCTCAAATACTAAATTACCGCCTCTATCGTCTAGTAGTCTTAAGCCTCTTTACATTTTATCCTTAATGTAATAATGTCAGTAATAACGCCTCGGTGGCCGAGTGCCAAAGCACTTGGTCTGATATCCGAAGGTCCCATGTTCAATTTCCAGGTCGGGCAAAGTGTATTTCGGATTTTTCGATACATAGCCTGGGTTTGTGATCACCAACCCGCACTTGGCAAGCGTGGTGATTAAGCCAATACCCATCAATTGTAGTGATGACTTGATTTCAATGATGGAGGACTTTGCCCAGCAGTGGGAGAGTTTATAGGTTCAGTTTATTATCTACGTGAACTCAAAAAAATTGTTATGAAATCAGAACCAACCTTATTCACCTGACACTGAAATAAAACTATACGTTACTGAATACAAAACATGCATAATAACTAAAATTAGTAGTCGTCCAGTGGTCGAAATTCGACCGTAATTTTATTAAGGCTGCACGGATTGTATCCTAAGCAATGAAAAATTAAAAAAGATAGAATGTGAGTTTGGATTGGCATTGACAGATTTCAGGTGCTCCTCTTCCATTTATGAAATTTTTGAAAAGGGTATATAAGCGTGTGTGTCAAATACATGGTAGTGTGTGTAAAGTTTGTTTTATTGGTTTAATGTATTTTTATGCATAATTAAAAAAAAAATAACATTCGGATAACCTTTCCAATATAATCTGTAAGTGTGCGAAATTTCATACTCCTCCGTCCACGCAATTTTCGTAAAAAAGGGGTACAAAGTTTTGGCTTTACGTATTAATATATAGATAATTAATTAAATTATATACCTACTTACATTCAACGCAAAAAAAAATGTAGCTTATTAAATAAGGAAGCCTTGTTATTATTTTGTGAAACCGTAAGATTTAGGCCAGGGAAAACATACTTCACAAAATATTTTTTAATGAACAAGCGTTCTTTAAGGATATCAAGTATTTTGTAATTAACTCCAAACTCCCGATTTTCATTTAAGCCGATTTAATGGGCTCGGGCTAATTACCTTATCCAAACGTAAGGTTAACCATCAAAGCGAAATCGTCTCTAGTCCAAACTTTCGCATAACTTTTGAAATAAATTACTTTGGAGGAAGGAGGGAAATTATATTTTAATGGTTAATATTGGTATTGACATTTCCGTAAGAAGATTATTACGTTGGAATTCGTGCCGTTTATAAAAAAAATATATGTTTTCATTTTATTTAAAGAAAGTTATTACAGTGAAAGTTTAGATTTTGGTGGCTTACAGGCTTTGATGTTTTTCCATTTCATTTCTTACTAATTAAATATTCCGGGTGAATTGCGCTTCCAACATCGGCTTTATTGTCATCGGATGAAATGAAGGCTAAACGCTTACTCACGTCAACTTTATCAGCTAATTTTATGTCCCCACTGCTGGGGTCCGAGCTTTTCTTATGGATGGGTAGAGAGAACAGGCCATAGACCACAATGAGAGACCATCTTACATCTAATAACAGAATGCCCAATAAACGCCAAGGCGAAACAAGAACTAGAGCAAAAGATAGATGGTCTTGTTAACAAAAATTCGATCAAGCAATAATTGGAAATAAAAAATACAGAAATAGCCTGATAAAATATATAGAGGCTATTGTCAGAGGTGCCAATATACGAAATAAAAACAAGTGAAAATTGTAGTGTTTGTGATGAATTAGAATTTGATATTTGTAATTGTATTAGTTAATAGTTATGTGTTGTAAAAACGTTCATTATTAATTAATGAGTAGTTGGCAAATTAAATAAAATAAAAAATACCACAATGACAGCCCAGTGCGGATTGGTGGTTGTTAACAACTGCTAATGCAGCCGGGGCCAACGGCTTTACGTGCCTTCCGAAGCATGGAAGAGCTCACGATATTAAATTTTTGGTCACCCATCTGATGACCGGCCTTTGCTAGACTGGGCGCGTTAAACACTACGTCATCGAGCTCTTCCACTCTACTTGCTACCACGTGATGGAGTCGGGAGACCAAATAATACGACGACCGTTGGTTCTTCACTGATAAATTTATTTGAGGGAAACAGGCTTTTTATAGTAACGTTGAACAAAGGAAAGTATTATCTCTAATTTCAAGTATTCTATCATATGATTTACATGTGTACATATTTCCCTAAGTTAGAACATACGTTTATTTATAACAAAACATTATTAACTTTATTTGCTCATATGGTTACATGATTTGCGTATTTAACTTATATGGAACATATGTTTATTTATAACGAAACAATATTATCTTTGTGAGTCATTGCCTTATGATGTTGTGCACTGCACTACACCACTACTACTACTACTAAATATTTATTTATTTATTTATTCATACAAAAATCTTAAAAGCTAACAGATTTTAAATCCAAAGCGCTAAAAAGATTAACAATTATTAAATTAAAAATGAAAATAACTACAATATGTCAAGCTGAATGAAATTAAAACTTAAAATAAATAGATCATAAAAATATGTCAATCAATACAATCATATATCGTCAAAATTACATAAACTAAAATATGTCAATAAAATAAATGTCCCAAAAGGTCAAATAATTAATTAATAGAATATCAAAATTATACAAACAAAAATATTTCGAAAGAATTAACGTCAAAACATCTAATATATTAAATACAAGCAAAATCAATAAAATAAAATCAATATAATACAATGTACCCAGTTCAGTAAGACTAAACACATTTTTAAATGAACATTAATTATACTAAATTCCCTTTCAGTGAAAACATGTTTGAATAGTGGGGGGTTACTATTAATTAATGATGCACATACATATTATCACTCACCAAGATGGTTATAACGCCGACCTATTAATTAAGGACCCTATGTACGTGTGGATCAAACTGATTATGCGCAGTTAGTTTGCGAAACGTAAGTGCTTTAAGTTTTGCTCATACTCCGAAAGCGTAGGTAACGTAGCTTGAAGCGCAGCGGTTAGCGGGTTGAGTGGTGATTTTACATGTTAAGCAATTTTATAAGTGCTGGGACACTGGATGGGTGATCAAGTTAAAAATGTTGAGCTCCTCCGTGCTTTTGAGGGCACGTTTTATAGGGATTCCGTTTTGTAATAATGTGGAAGTCGTTGAAATCTAACAGTTTGAATTGAGCTGGTGGTCCTTACTTATCATCAATATCATATAAAAAGAATAGTCCAAACTATCTCACTGACTGAGGCATAAACGCCCAGTCCAAATCCTTTGACCTAGAAATCTGAAATTTTGCACAGAGGTTCCCTTTGTGACGTACCTAGACAATGAGTAAGACGGGATTTATTTAGATTTCAAACTATTTACCAGTAAAATTAAATGGTTGTCACATTTAGATTATGAAAAATAAATTCAAAAACATAGGAATTATCTCCTATTATTATCCTCGATACTGTAGGCTTAGCCAAAGTAACATTAAGAAAACGATAGCGAAGTTCGAAAAGAATAAAATGTATGGGATTGACATAAGCCGCGCTAAATCACGTGGTCAATCTTATGTCAATCCCATACATTTTATTCTTTTCAAACTTCGCTATCATTTTCTTAATGTTACTTTGGCTACCGCCACTGGTGTTAACACGGACGCAGAAATTTGCTTGTTCAAAACAAAACATAGCTTTTAAGAACACACAGTCACATAACGAAAAAACTAACTTTCACGCGTTTGCGCACTTTACACGCCCTTTGACATATTATGGTCTGATTATAATTCACCGGCCGTGATATTACGCGGTCTTAGCCATTAATTACGGGACGCGAGTGAATTAAGCTGATTACCTACGTTTGCGTGATTTGTGCGCATACCGCGGTTGCAATTTGTGTCTTATTATTGTGACACTTAATTGCGTTCTCCCCTGAGAAATATGGTGGCTGGTGTGGGTACCTTCTTCTGGCTTGCAACAATAATATAATGAAATGAAAAACGTATTCTTGATGAAGCTTCTTTAATTAGGCCATAAGTAAGTCAAGTTTTTCAAATCGGTGACTACTTGTTACTGGCAAAGTCAACTGCAAAAGACGAAGAGGTCGCAGCTCAATGCCTTGGTCTGATCAGCACAAACCTCGACACCAAATTTAACGATGCCCTCCACGTCGCACGTCGCCTCGAACTGAAGCAAATGGCGGAACATCGAAATAATAATAATAATAATAATCTTTATTATCCACAAAAGCATGATTACAGGTAACTAGGCTAAAAATCTGTATGTCAGGAGGTTAAGTAGACAATTGATAAATTAAGAAAAAAAGTTAAAGTAACAAAATAATAACAATAAAAAAGGCCTTTTTTTAATACATAATGTAAACGAGAACCAGTACGACAAGTGTATGTGGGGTGGTTTATTGTGTGTGTGTGTGAATGTGAGGGGGTTTGTGTGCGTGTGTAGTATGTGAATGTGTATGATGATAAATAGTAGCACACGTATCGTAAGAAAGAAGTTATAACCTGGAGGTCAGGACCCTCAGCATAGAGGAATAGGTACGATGCAAGGAGGAGGATGAAGCCAAGTTTTTCAATTCAGTGAGTAACTCTCGCGTAATGTTTAAACAAGAGGACATGATATTTAAATTTAAATAATTTGATATATGTGGTTATCAAGAAAAAATCCTGTAAAAAATGAACCCTGCTATTTTTATATAATAATATCTACTTATACTTATTTTGGCCTCTATAACTACCTACATACAATGTTAGGACGGGCCAGGATTCAGAATTATTTTAGTAGGTACACGCAGACGTTCTCAAATTAGCTTTACCACTCTCGTGGCGCCTGTAATTCACTCAGAAGTATATCTACTATTATATAGGTTCCTATACTTAATACGAACTGGTTTAATTAGCATTCAGCTCCAACGCGCAGCAAATCATAGACCGATTTGATTTAATGTTCTTAAATTGTATTAATTGTGCTATTCGAACATTAATATTGAACGCTGGTGATAACTAAGATATTTAGCACGGTAAATATTAAAATTAAAACAGTCGTATTTAAACAGTCGTATGTCATCAGTATCCCAGTTTACGTAGGAAGACCTTCTTTGAGAAGAACCGGTAAGAAACTTGGGCCAATTCTCTTTCTTTTACGGCGTTAGACTATTGGAGAATGTAATAGTAAATATCTAGGACCTACACAAGTCCAAAGGGCGCTGCTTATTTACATGTATACAGCAGAAACAGAAAGACTTTATCCTGTTACTCCCACACAAAATCTAAATAAATCCTATGATATGGGGTCCTTCAAGAGAGGCGTGAAGAAGCACCTTGTGGACCGGCAGAGTGAAGTTGACTGATGCTACGTTTGTTTCCACGCTGCACCAGTTGTCTTTGCGTCTGGACTTCATTTCCACTTAACATCAGGTGGGATGGAGTCATTTGCCGAGCTAAGTATATAAAAAAAAACCTTTAGTAAGTCACACCACACCATTGAAGGAGGACAGAATTAACATAGACGTTATTAGAGCATAGATCGGCTCTAATAACACAAAAAAAAACTTTGTTGTATTTTCTCTAAGTAATTTAAAAATACAATTAGACTTTAACTTAGGCTATTAGGGTGAGACCCATAGGTGAGACTTGCAAATGCGTTTCAATTTAAATTTCTTTATTGCTTTCCCATAATTGTGAAATAACGATTTTAAAATAAAACGTATTAGAAACAATATGGACCCAGTCGAGCACAGCAAAATTTAGGGGATAGGAGTCCTCCTCTCGAGTTTGTGTGCTCTTTAATTATTTTATTTTACTCTTACTTACTTTCTTTTAATTTACTCTCTCAACTTACAAACAAACAATACATACAAAAATTACACATCATAAATACTATTACTATTATTCCACATTAAAATTGTTTAAATAAAGGGTTCACCCCAAATTCCCCAACCAAACTAAGACACACCATGCGCCATCACCATGTATACAATCTAAATCTCCATTAAATCCTTTATTTACTGGCTGAACTATCATAGGTATTCAGAATTAACATAGACGTTATTAGTGCTCTCAATGTAACTGCTATACAGGCACACTATTACAAACGGTAGTGAGATTAGGGGCAGATTAGTAAACGTCCCGTGTCCGATGAAGACGCATTGCCGGAGATCGACAGGTGGCCGCTCCAGCGACATGATTGATGCTGGAGCGTGCCTTGTTTACGACAGTTGAATGGCAAAGATTTGAAAACTGTACGTAGATATGACGGGAGTTTGAGGGACTTTTGTTTTAATTATATCATCGTAAAACGATTGAATAGTTTCTGCTTAGTTTTTTTTCTGTTTTTAACAGACTTAAAAAAAGAGGAGGTTTCTTAATTCGACCGTATCTAAATAATTTTTATTTTATTGGCCTTCTTTGACTTTTGTGGTGTAGGCCTCCTTTAATGGCATGCAACTCTTCTTTGATCCTTGTGCACTCAGCTTTGCTTAAATTTAAGATAATACCTACCTGCGTCTGTATACTTAATCTGTTCTATTTTTGATTTCTGTATCTGTCCATACAGAGATCAGAAAGAAAGAACTATTTTTTTTTTCACTTTTTTCTTGCAAAATAATGACTTAGTTTAGTTACATTTTGTATGACATCTGTTACTAAATAATTAATAAGTAACAATATTAAGCTCAGTACTCGCTATTCGCATAACTATTGAATCCACTCCTAAAGTTGAAAGGGAAGAGACGTAAAGCTCTAATGCCCCACGCAAGTATAGATAAGTGATATTTAAATAAATTACCTAAAATATGCGAAATTAAAAAAAAATACTTACAGGTCAGCACCATGAGGTCAACCAGTGCGGCACAATAATGCTTTAATAGTCTTCGCATCTCGACTCTTTTGTCTACTCTTATATAAAAGGAAGCTTAACACAAAATCCTGTTACAACACCTTTTCTTTTTCATGTCCACCTCTAGTCCCTACCTCATTCTCCATTGTTATTCTCCCAAATAGTAAAACGGCGACGACTGAAACAAGATTCAGCACTATCTTCCAAGTAATTTAACTTCGTCTTCCTCGCCTTTCGGAATCACTGCCTTCCTGTATGGCGCATTCAACAGTCACAAAAGGATGAATCAACTTTCGCACAAATGAATGGGACGAATTTACTTCTAAAGAATCTGATAATTACGGTCCCGATGACTGAAAATAAATTAAAGGACTTATACCAGATAGGCGTAATGTTTAATTTCTAAAATGTGAAGACGTATAATATTTTGTGAAATGGATTATTACCTGCCACTGTGATTTCTTCTAGTACACTGCTATAGGTCTTACTTTGGTAAATAAATATATCTATATATTAATCACCTGAAGCAAAAACTTTGTACCCCTATTTTATGAAAATTGCGCGGACGGAGGAGTATGAAATTTCGCACACTTATATAGACACACGCATACATACTCTTTTCAAAAATTTCAAAATTGGAAGAGGAGCGGCCGAAATCTGTCAATGCCAATCCAAACTTACATTCTATCTTTTTAAATTTTTCATTGCTTAGGATACAAACCGTGCAGCTCTTATAAAATTACGGTCGAATTTCGACCACTGAGCGACCACTAGTTGTTATAATTGTACTAAGTGTAACAGAAGGAAGTGGTAAAAAAGAAAACAAATGTTGAAAAAATTTCCACGAGCAGGATTTGAACCCGCACCCTTCTGACATACCGGGTCAGGTGCTCTTCCAATTGAGCTATCGTGGTTCTAACCAGCCCACCGAAATTATTCAACACTATTTACTTTTTACTTTGAAAGCCAAAGGCGCCCATTCAATGTCAACAACTACCCGTCATTAACATTTTTGTAATTTGTTCGCAACAAAATTTGCGTTAAAAATTATATAAACATTTTGGCAAAAAACATTTTAAGTGTATTCGATCGATACAGCGATCTAGATCCTGTATGTGTTGTTGCTAAGTTAACTTTAATTTGTTATGCAATTGTAAATTAGGCATTTATATTTGTGAAATCATGCGCATCAGGCGCGCATAAGCAAGCAGCAGCGATTATAAATGTAAGCATATAGAGGTTACTAAACCACTAGGGTTGTTTATGTCGATGTGACGTCACAGTAGAAATATTAACTTAAAAATTGCATAACAAATTAAAGTTAATATTTATGTCTTAGTAACTCTGCATACAAGATCTAGAACGGATACCTACACTTTTACCATACCTCTCTGTGGTTACATATTATAACAACTAAACCTATTCCAACTATTTTCGAATTAACTACGGTCAAAAGACCTGCGGTTTAAGATACCTAATAATCGTTTCACAGATTTTTATAATAGCTAATAAACGAAATCCATAAAGGAAAATTCACCTACGGTTTATTCAACTACAATTACTTAACCTAATGTTGATTTATGTATGTATGTAACAAAATTACAAATTTATTTATTTTTGTTTATTAGACTATTTTTACTTTTTTTTTTTTTAAATAACCTCAAAATCAAGACTTAATTTTCTAACCTATCACGTGACCTACAAGAGTAGGGTAGCTAGTATTTATGTAAGCACTACCCTCGTTGTTTTAGCTAACAAAACAGCGCGGCGCGCACTATAGATAAACAGTAGGCGAGTCGTCCATTAGGTATTTCATGCATATTTGAAACATTCAATATCTTAAAACACCATTACATTGATAGTTCGTTAGTGCAATTAATTTTAGTTCAATCAAAATTAAATAAGTAAAACAATACTGGAGTCGACCAATATACGTTATGAACCTATGTGAAGTTAATTCGAAAATAGTTAGAATATGTTTAGTTGTTATAATATGTAACCCTTCTGTTAAGGTTGTATATTGTTGGTTTACCTATCAGGCTATTTAGAAAGAAGATTAGCTTTCAAGAGAAACGTGCAGCCGCAGATTTTTCAATGTAGGTATTTAAGTAACCATATTTTTATGTTGTCCTATCTGTGAAACAATCTTTGTCGCATTGTTGTGTATTTACTGTTGATTACAATTTTGTGCAAAGTTGAATCAGCATTAACAACAAGAGAAACGTCAAAACAAATTAAAAATAAAAACGAACAATAATAACAAGTCCTTAATTATCTTGAAAAATGCTTTTATTTTACGTAGATCTGATAACAGTTTCCTACAAAAAAAATCACTGAATCTAGTTCCTACATTTACATATTTTAACTCGAACAAAACTTCAAATCTTAAAACTTTGCCAAGTGCTCTGCGTATTCCAAATCTAATCGTAAAGAAAACTGAGCATTACAGTATTTCAATGTTAAAAAATCACAGAACATTATTTTTACGAGTTCATATAAAATATTTAGTGTCTTATGCATTTTCACTCTGCAATTGGCTACGCTGAGTAATGTCATATTTCGTACTAATGCCTTCTATACGTCTTGTGTCATGTGTTCTAGACTTTTACGTATCTCTAACTTTCTTATTCGACTTATGCGTTACTTTTTTATATTAAAAGAAGATTAAGTTGAATAAAATTTGCATACTTATTTTATAACATATTTGTTTATGAAATATACGTATTGAAGCGTTGGTAGTTGTTTGGATAGATACTGGTAGGGGTTGAATACGAGAAATCGTGGTTCGATTCCCATTGCTCCGTTAGAATTATTTCCTTCCTTCCCTTCCTTCCTCATTAGCTCATTTTTATGTCCCCACAGCTGGGGCACGAGCCTTCCCTATGGATGGATAGGGAGAATGGGCCATAAGCCACCACGCAGGCCCAGTGCGGATTGGTGGTTGTTAACGACTGCTAATGCTGCCGGAACCAACGGCTTTACGTGCCTTCCAAAGTATGGAGGAGCTCGATATGATAATCTTTTGGTCACCCATCCGATCACCGGCCTTTGCGAAAGTTGCTTAACCTCAGTACTCGCAGACCGGGCGCTTTAACTGCGCCATCGAGTTCCTTAAATGAATTATTTATTCATCCTAGAATCCTAGTTATCCTAGAATTATTTATTTACTTATTATAAGGTAGGTATAGTACACAGCACATTTATAACTAGCTTACAATATTGAAATTTACAATTTGAAGGCCTATTACGAATATCTACATTTTACATGTGCAATAGATAATTAACAGGCGAACATTGACATCAAACATTTAAAAAATATAAAAATCATATGCAAAGCATTACCTGACCGTATGACAGAATTTTATCTCAATAAGGGAGTAAAGCAGAGTTATACATACATTGCAAAAATAAACATAGTATATTTCTAAATTATCATAAGAAAAAAAACATAAATAGACCTATGCATAAGCTATATACAAAACAAATAAATTATTAAATAAGAAAAAGTACAATAAATGATTATGAAATGAAATGAAATGAAATATAAATGAAATGAAATATATTTATTAGAACACAGTATAAACAAATGTAAAACAAAACAAAAAATCATAATAAAAATTGATACGAAATTCAACAGACAGATAATCGCGCATCCTGTACAGTACTGAGAGTCTATAGAAGCAATTTACGAGCAGTTTGCAGAACGTATTTTTCAAATCGAAGTGACTCATCCATCAAAAGACATCACGGTAACATGTTCTAAAGGAGCTCCCCGCACGAATACCTGAAGTTTGAAATTTATTATCTGTGTCTATAAACTTTACTTGGAAGCAAAGACTAAGTCGCTCAGCGAGCTATGGAAAGAGCTATGCTCGGAGTTTCTCTGAAGGATAGGATTCGAATTCGGATAACGAATACATTCGACAGAGAACCAAAGTCATCGACATAGCTCTAAGAATTAGCAAGTTGAAGTGGCAGTGGGCCGGCCATATCTGGCGAAGAACCGACAACCGCTGGGGTAAACGTGTTCTTGAGTGGAGACCACGACTCGGTAAACGTAGTGTAGGACGCCCTCCGGCCAGGTGGGATGATGACCTGCGAAAGACTGCAGGCAGATGCTGGATGCGTCAAGCCGAGGACAGGGCGCTATGGCGCTCATTAGGGGAGGCCTATGTCCAGCAGTGGACTAATATAGGCCGATGATGATGATGAAAGACTAAATAATGACTTTAGGGAATTTTTATGTAACTAGACTGTCTGCACTACCCCAACTAGCTATGCTATCCAGATCCTTGTTCAACTTATCAAAAGCAGCTATCGTTTCATTAGAATTAAAATAAATGAATGAACGTCATCTGCATATAGATGAAAATGGCAATAAGAAATACATGAAGCTATATCAGCGATATAATAATATAAAAAGTAGTTGACCAAGGATAGAACCTTGCGGCACCCCTCTATTTACTGGTAGAATATCTGATATAGATGTTATTCCATTTGTAATAAATATTTCTACAGCCTGAAACTTATAATTCATTATCTACTTTTAAGTAATATACATAATTTATGAGTCACGGTCGTTGATAGCTCCTGTTCATGGCAAGTGCTGTTTGATCCTACTGACATGAACTCAAATTCAAGCACATTATTAAGTTTGATATAAATGTGTTAATAGCGCATTAATATATTTTTTTAAATAAATAAGAGCGAACGAGCTGACTTACCAATATGTCCCATAACAGTTTATGTGATCTATGTATCCCGAGCGAATAAAAATAATAAAATACTACTAGTATTTAAAAAAGTGTCGCGCGCAAGAAAAGACGCTAAATTTCAAAATCTAACGTAAATCTTAGTATTTTGCCGTTTCATTATTAACGTTATAAATTCCCCAATGAAGGCGAATGTCCAATGGCGTCGATAAATAAAATTAAGGTTGAATAATGTACACCGCAGGCTTATCTAACCAGTGCCGGATTTAAAAACCTTGAACCTTCCATTGTGCTGCTAACACCTAACCTCTCCCCAGGGAACATACCATTATAATCAAAATGAGAGCTTAAATCCCACACTATGTAAAGATAATAAAGGGGAACCCTCCAGGGCCTTTCCGGTTTTGGTATCTGAAGCTACGGTGTATTGAACAGAATTAATTAAACGCTATTTGTTTTGACCGCAGCAATTTTATTTCCATTTCGAGTTTGCGTATTTATTATGTTTATCTATCTATCTATTTATCTTTTTGTATTGATTGTGTGCAATACTGAATTGTTAATAACGCCTCAGTGGCTGAGTGGCAAAGCGCTTGGCCCTATATCCGAAAGACCTGGGTTCAATTTCCGGGTCGGGCTAAGTGTGTTTTGGATTTTCCGACGTGAGATGAGAGATGATGGAGGTGCCTTGTAGTGAGATAGTATATAATTTTTTTTACACTCACACCAATTATCTAGAAGCTTCGTTATGAAACTCGTTAAATGGTTACTAGACAACGGATAAACATACTTAAATACATACCCCGACGTATGTCGGGGTATGTATTTAAGTATGTTTATACGGGTATTCGTACCTACATATTATACAATTAAAAAAAACAATAATTTCTAAATCGACCCGATCGGGGATCGAACCCGGGACCTCAGAGATGGCGACACCATGAAAACCGGTATACAAACCACTCGACCAAGGAGGTCGTCAAAAGTATATAGGCTAACTACTTTACTTTACTATAATTATTATATTTTTTTTTATTTTAAGTTAAGTTAAGTAGTTATCTTTATTTCTAATAGTGTTATAGGGACGCAATTATTTGTTAGTGGGATTGAATGAGCTTGAAATAAACAAGTAGGCAAGCCAATATCGTAAAATTTGCACGCAACTCTCTGTTTTACCGTAAACTTACAAGTAAAAAGCCCACCGTCGAAATTCAATATATCAAAAATAAAATATCTCGAAAATTCACTCGTAACATCAAGGGCGTATAGTCTGATGAAACGAAATGATGATACTAATTAGGTACACGATGGATGGACTAGCTATCTTCGTTGTAAACTTATGGTTATAACTAGCTGTGGCCCGCGGTTTCACCCGCGTTCTATTAGTAAGCGTAGCGTGATGTACTATAGCCTATAGCCTTCCTCAATAAATAGACTATTCAACACAAAAATAATTTTTCAATTCGGACTAGTAGTTCCTGGGATTAGCGCGTTCAACCAAACAAACAAACTCTTCAGTTTTTATTAGGATATATAGATTATTATGTATGCATAGTTATAATCATGTACCTATGCATGCGGCAAGTAAACTACATAAATATTTACCTTATATCAATAAGATAGTTTTTAGACAAATACATTAACATAATTAAACGGTTTAAGAATTATAGTTATTTAAGTAATGCAGATTTTCACTCAAATACTTGGCAACAGTCACTAGTTTCAATGTGGCGTCATATATAATTCTGTTGAAACTTTAATGTGAACGCGATTCATTTTAGGTCCGACGGTAAATTAACTTTCAATTTTACCCATTGTTTCCGTTATGTTCAAGCTGATTGGATTATTTTTGCCTTGCTCTAATATGTATAATATTAATTACTAAAATGTTGTGGCTGTATAAATTATAGCAAATTGTGTTCATTGTATTGATGTGTGGTGATTATGTTGATGCTTCAATGAGTAAACATATTTCATTGGTCTATCGAAGAGAGAGAGAGAGAAATATTAATTGACATACAAACAAATATAAAAATATTCGCACGCAAATGTCTTACCTAGGCAAGATTATAGGCGGGATTTTCTCATAACTGATTTTGGTTAAATTGGTGGTAGGGATTGATTAAAGTTCACCTAGCTAGCTACACCATAAATGTCGCCATCACATCGATGTTAGTAGTAGCGTTGTCGTGTTCCCATAGTTAGAGATAAGATAGCCAGTGCCTCTGTAGTGGAGGATTCTCAGCGAAGTGGGCCTCCACCTTAACAAATCATATCTTATCATATCATATCACGTGAGATAAAAGCCAATTGCATACCCGTTCCGGATTTTTTAAATCCTCGGGAATACTTAATGTGGGTGATTCCACGGACAAAGTCGCGAGCGATGCTAGTATTATTTATTTATTATAATTATGTAGAATGTTTAACAAGAATACAACGCTCTCAAGGGTCATTCGCGTTTGATTCTGGAATCGCATTCAAAACAGCCGAGCAAGTGTTCAATATTGGCAATATATCTGAATTAATAGGTATCTAATTTGCCATTAGTTCGGGCGAAGGCGTGCGTTACATTGAAAACGGACCGCGCCAGGAATATAAAGGAGCTATTTTATCACTAATATCACGTTTTGAAGGTAAGTCAGGTGGCCCTTAGGTGTACTCGCCGCTTCGAAGAATATTAGTGGCTTATTCTTCTATTGATTTTATGTCGATATGTATAATGTAGCTTGAACAATTTATTGCGGAATAACCCCTCGAAGAGCTTTTAAGACACTCTTGTACCTTTAGTAAAATATTTGGACAACAGACCCGCAAACTTATCTAAGTTTGCCGCCGTAACAGCAAAGTTAGTAGCATTTCAGATGTGCCCCGAGTTAGAGGTAAAATAGCCCGTACTTCAGTGGTTGACGAGTAAGAGTGAAGTGTGTCTTCATATTTGACATTAGCGTTACCTATTATCAGAAGGACAATAGAGAGATAAGGACCTGGTGGTAAGATTTTGCCCAGAAAAGTGTACCAGATGCAGTGAAACTATTGGGCAAGGAAGCTTATGAACTAAACTCATCTCTTACCCCTCCTCCCTCCCAATTCCTACTCCCTCCTCAAGATGCAACTCCTTCCTCGAGGCCGGCAACGCATCTGCGATTACTTTGGTTTTGCGGGTGTCCATGGGCGGCGGTGATTACTTTGCATCAGGTGACCCGCCTGCTCATTTGCCTCCTTTTAACATTAAAAAAAAATATACTTGGATTTACGAGAGTCCATGGACTGAGCCGCCATCGTCAAGCAGGCCGTATGCTCGAGTTTTTTGTTGATAGATAGTGAGCCCGAGTTAGTGATCACCGATCTATTGGGAACAGTGATGATTATGTTGTGATGATTATGTGATGATTATTAACCTTTCGTCTGCTTAGTGCCAGATCCGTCCTACAAACAACTAAAATTCAATTGTGTCTATATTCACAGCAAACGACAGATTAAGCGAATACAGTGCATAAGCAGTGGCACAATTAATGGCTTTACTTTTCATGTCACCAAATTGTGCAATTTTGCAATCAAGTAATGCTATATTATACCTGATTAAATTTTGTATTTTATTTAATAACCATCTATACCTACCTAGCTATTTTCAAACTCGCCTCAACTTATTCAACCTCATTTAAAGTAACAAAGCCAATATCTTATTTTAATGGGCGGTGAAAGAACCAAGAGGAAAAAATACCCCCGAAATCCTGCAATCATACTTAGTTAAGGATTCGTCAGATTAAGTTAAAACGATTTCGTTTTCGGGAAGAAGCAAAATCCGTATGTCGGCATTGAAATCGTTCTATCGAAACGCTATTTTGCGTCGTCGGTCGTGACGCTGTTCCAAAATAAAAAACATATTGAGACTTGCTGCAGAATATGTCATGGGCACCTTACGTATTGGTAATGGATATGGAACAAGACTAATAATTAATAGACACGCTTATTTTTTTAAAGTTCTAACGGGTAAGCATTTTACCTTTTCTCACCTTATGTAAATGAAGATAAAGTCGAAAGTGGAAGTGCACGTTCCTTAAATCCGCAACTATTAAAGCACTGGCCATCTTATCACTTGCTTCTGGAACATAAGAATGCTACTTACATTGATATAATGGCGAGAATTAGGTAGCTAGCCAGGATAAACAAGCCCTACCACTAACTAAACCGATGACACAAACACGTACCCCCCGCTGAGAATCGAACCCGGGAACTCTGGGTCTCAACCGGTGGTGTTTACCACTTGACCAAAGAGGCGGTTATTATCTACGACGTGGATTCTTGTAGTTATAAAACCACCTTTGCCATTACCAGCTTTAACATTATGTCTATTATTTTCAACAAAACTGATCAAATAACTAAAACTAGTATCAAACCCGGGTCTAACATTAATTGCCTTACCAATAGACCACAGTTCAATGTTCTATGTTTATTAACAAACAGTATTACCTAATCTATCTACTTTACAATCATCCGCAAAGAACTGATCTGCTCTTTATCCCCTCCTAATTGCCTCTTAAATGGAACAGTACTGTTATCGGCAACATTTATTAATTTACCGTTTACCGAACTGCCATTAAAACAAACGCGACAATTATCGAATACACAGGACGATTAACCCAGATAAAAGGCAGCCATCGACACCGAACCGCCACAGACCAGTAAGCCTGCTATCGTTAATTCTTACTGGAGGCACAGTATTGTCTGCCGATTGAATGAAATCAATCAACTTTATTCTGCACTGTTGTTTGCGAAATATATATCGGAACAATAGACGTATCGTGAAGCGGCAGAAGCGAAACTCGCAGCGTAATCAGAGCGGCGGCGTAGTGAACGAAAATGTACGGCTATTTTGTAAATTATAGAGTGCAGTTTAGAAAAATTCAGTGACGGAATATTTAAAAAAAATATTGGTAAGAGTTTGGAACGTTACTAACTAGTATGTGTTAGTGCAACTAATAAGACTAGATACATAAATCAAAGTCAAAGTGAAATTCAAATAGTTTATTCAATATAGACCTTTATAGGTACTTATTGACGTCAAAACTAAGTATGAAATACAAATAATAATGAATTATAATTTACAAAAACACAAATGTTGAAAAAATTTCCACGAGCAGCACCATTACCACGATAGCTCAATTGGGAGAGCACCTGACTCGGTATGTCAGAAGGGTGCAGGTTCAAATCCTGCTCGTGGAAATTTTTTCAACATTTGTGTTTTTGTAATTTGTTCGCAACAAAATTTGCGTTTAAAATTATATAAATAAAACAAAAACATTTTAATTATAATTTAGTTTACTGAATCTACCATCAGTTCGGATTTTGGGAGAGCCTTCGACCAAGAAGAGCTGACAAGAAACTCAGGAGGCTTTGTTTCTTTATCTCCGTCTTTTACACAATATTACCACCAAACCAACCAAATGTTAGACAACATCACATACATTACGTTTTGATCCCAAGATAAGTAGCTAAAGCACTCGTTTTATGGAAATCAGAAGCAACGACGACGGTACCACAACCACCTAGACCCGACACTATATCGAAAAGTTCGTTTTCGACATTGACCCGACCGGGAATCGAACCCGGGACTCAGAGTTAGCGCCGCCCAAAGTCCGGCGTGCAAGCCACTCGGCTACGGAGGTACAGTCAACAGCAAAAGCGCCGCAAAAGTACATGATGTTTACTACATTTCAAAATTAAGTTTCGATAGTGTAAGTCGGTATTTTCTATATAACTACAGTCAAACTCTGCAGGTAATATTAGACACTCGAAGGTTTTTCGATATGCGTTTAAAAAGTTTTGATTTTCATACTGATTTCATATATTGAAACTTGACCAATCATCAGTTACTTTTGCTGTTGACTGTACTACCTGTGTGGCACAATCCTGCTCTAGGTTTCTTTGCATCTGGACTCCGCTTCTGATTAACATTAGTAGAGTCAGAGTGAACGAGAGTGCTGCAACAGTTCCGTGACCTTGAATCGACGTACCGAGCTGTACCTACCGCCTAGGGTTGAGTCATCATCATCAGCCTATAAACATCCCTCTGCTGTATGTGTGCCTATGTGGTCTAGTGGTTGTGATGACCGGTCTCAGATCCAAATTGTCCGGGTTCGATTCCCATCCAGCACATGGGGGGAACACATGTTTTCTCTCGGTTTCCCTCGTCCGTACAGCAAACTTTTACTTTTGCCTTTGAAAAAAAATTATTAATTAATTCAACTTTATCTAAGAAACTCGATTGGAAAATAAATTCGAGCTTAAGGCAGACTTTTCTTTCATGTCCTACGTCATGTTCGGTATTATTGATGTTATTCCGTTCCCTGTCTTCGTAGACTTCAACTGGAATAAACACTAACCTTTTTCTACGTGGATGGTAAAAATAGATGAGAGGGCTCTCAGTGCCTACATAAATAAACGGACCCAGAACCGTATAGCGAATTATTAAAAACTTCGTACACTTTAGTGGGTACCTTTTGTAGAGGCGTTGCAATGTATATAGAAATTGGCATTATAATAAAATTCATATGAACATTTATTTATTTATTTTCCGATTTATATTGCACTAGCACTGTACTCGCAATTTCGTCCGCGTGGATTTGAAAAAAAAAAACAAAAAAATATATAAAAAAAAATTAAAAACAGGCTATTATTAGACTTATTATTATCTCTCTATTTATTTTTTTACATATTAATTTAAATTTTTAAATATTTTCTAAAAAACAAAACAAACATTTAAAAATATAAAAAATAGGGGTCCACCGGCATCGGGACCAGGGTCCAAACTACCGGTGATTAGGGCTCCAGAGACAGGAACCTCCTCACAATGCGTGCCGTATCGAGGAGAACTGCCTTCTGAATCAATCTTCTTCTTTATTATTATTAATATTAGACTTTAAAAATATATTGTTTTGTATAAATTAAAATTAAAATATAGCATAAGTTACCCGCAAGGAATGTAGCATTATATCAGTGAAAGAATTTTTGGAATTGGACTAGTAGCTCCAGAGATTAGCCTCGTCATACAAACAAACAAAGACACAAGCGTTACCTCTTTATTAATAGTAATAGATAAACTCTGTTTATTATACTTACTTCCCTTTTGTATGTACTTTATTATGTACTAGCGGCCCGTCCCTACATCGCACTATCGCTGAGTAACATCGCCTATGTTACTCAGCGCAAATGTAGCATTCTAATGGTGAAATATTTTTTTAAATCGGTCTAGTAGTGTTTGAGTTTATTCGTTACAAACATACATGCAATAATACAAAGCTTTCTTCTTTAGATAGATATCATAATTATGATTTAGTTTCTTTTTACTATCCATTTTTATTTTCTTTATTTTATTATTTTTCTTTCACCCAAGGTTGCCAGGAAGAGGTTGTTTTTTAGCAATAAGGCTGCCTATTTTGTTCTATATCTCTTCGTCAATTTGTCTGTATGTCTTTTTTGTGTGTTATTTTTTTTATATTATTATTATTTATTTTTCCACATAAAATTTATTATTATTATTTGACCAATGATATTATACTATAATAAATAGATTTGCTTGCGACAGAAACTGTTAACATCGTTTTATAAGGTCAATAACGACTGCTACTAATGCAGCAAGAGCGAGACCTGGTAAGCCTGAATGGATGGCGCAATTAACGTGAGTAGCCACACCTAGTGCTACATAAATGTCAACCGTTGTACATTGGGAATTAGAACGGTTCTCGATTGGAATTGGAAATCTAATTTGACAAATGGATACTAGTTTTCATAGTACTCCGAATAATCCTTTGGGTACAATGCAATTACTCTATTTACCGTTAACTGGTGTGTTACAGATTCATTTAGTTATTTTGTCTGTTTCATTTATTACGACACCAACCATATTAATTAACGTTTTCACATTCAATGAAATAACTGATACGAGTTTTATTTGCCATACGATCGCGTTAACGAAAACAGGAATTTGTATGTATCTGGTTGCTTATTGTGAGTTTCATTTGAAATTCGCTCACGTTAACGTAAACGAAAATTAGTATGGCATTGAAGCAGCGCCTCCTGGCGACATATGAGAAGAGTTAAAAATTAGCCATATAATGTTTCCTTTTCGTAAACGTTATCGAATGAATATGGATAGTAAATAAACCTTCTGCTCGTTTGTCATTAGGACTCATTCAAAGCCATATGAATTTTCGTTTTCGTTAACGTGATTGAAAAGCATAGAAAACTCGCACTAGCTATTCTAGGTAAGGTAGATATAGAAGCGTAAATGTGGAGACTGACGAGAGCATTTTGCCGTAACGTAACATGTTCGAAACGAGCATTCGCATGGTCAGTACAGTGAGCCGAGGCGAGTCGCTCGCCGCGCCCTTTCTTGTAAGTCAGCAATGACGTATCAAGCTCGCCACGAATGATCAACTCCGGTCAACCCGAACCGATCCGAACCCCTCGGAGAATCTAGTAGAGAACGGGGTCACGCACTAGGCTCGAGAAAGCATTTAAGTTACTTGCCGCTTGAAAAAAGTCTGGTGTCGCTGAAAACGCCGACTTAGGCCATCAGCAAACTCTCATCAGCAAAAAAATGGCTTGCCAGTGGTCAGTTGGCGTCATTAGAACTGGAGCTTCAAGGCGGTAACGTGTGAAACCCTTACCGACTTACCTACCTGATGGTGTTGCAAGCGCCCATGGACTGAGGTGGCCGTTTCCATCAGGATGGCAGTTGCGTTGTAGGCACGTTTGCCGGCTCTGTCACATAGAACTTAAATGCTCTTATATACAGAGTTATTTTTAAAATAGTAGCCAAATTTTCAAGAGCGATTCAGAATCAGTAAATTAACAACTCTCTTCAAGTAACAAGGGTCAAAATATGACAAAAAAATTGGACTTCCCATGCTAAAGCCTGATCAGCCAGATTTGTATGAAGAGTCCCAAAATTGTTGGCATATTTCGACCCATGTTACTAGGAGGTTTTTTACTTACCGACTCCGAGTCATTTCTGAAAGTTGGGCTACAGTTTTAAAAATAACTTTGTATAGTAAAAACGAACAACGCGTTTTTATTAAACGTCAATAGCAGAACGGATAGGTGCTTGGGTTGAATAGTTGGTTGGGTTTTAAAGGCAGCTGACGAACTCATATCTTACACGATGGACAAGTAAAAATAATTATCATAATGTGTTATTAGAGCAATAATATTAATCTTTCTTAATAGTTTATTACAGTCATTAATAGTAATGAAATTGTAGTTCTTATCTTACTTATCATCGTTAATATTTCCGTCATAATCCATACTAAAGCACAGTAAATGTAAAACACACAATAAATATTAACGACTGTTAGTTGCCTAACAGAGGATCGGCAAAAGTAAATTCAGAACACACACGGATTCGCTCCCAAACTGAATGAATCATAAATGATGAGTGGTAACCGTAAATAGCTATTGATTTTTGAGCCTATTCAGGTTGTTTCCACGAATCTCTTGCCTGCGTTACCGTAACTTAGTCTATGGATCTCAATGTCAATAAAACTTAACCGCTGTCGGACTAATCCAGTGTCGACTACGCATGTAGGATTTGATTCCGCTGAGTCGGCGAGGCTGAAGGCGATGTGATTTGCGGCCGGCTGGGGTAAGCACAATTTGATTGAATGCTAGCGCTGAGCGGACAGTTAGATAAGGTGCTGGAAGTTTGGAGATTTGGGAGATAACTCCTTGGCGGCCATGTTTCTTTGTTTGGTGAGTGTTTTGTTTAGTTGCTGGTTGTATGCGAGTGAAGCTGATAAAGTTTTTAGTAATACAAAGATAGTAAGGATATACAAAAATAAATGCTTTATGATCAGAAAGCCTAACTTGCAGAACGTCTTTAAAGCAAAATGTCTAAAAGCAATGTATAAGTTGTATAAAGTCTAAGAAGCAAAATGTCTAAAAGGTAAATTGCCTTAGCAGCATTACGTCTACTAGGTTAAAATGTCTAAGAAGCAAAATGTCTAAACGGTAAATGGCCTTAGCAGCATTACGCCATTAATGTAATGTTTTGGTAAGTATACCTTCATATATTTTTTATGAAATTGATGTAGGTAGGTCTTGACAGTAAATATGACTCTTTGGTTTACAAAGTAAGATTACCTAGATAGTGTTGATTTAAACAAATTATGAGTAAAGTGATAATGTCTATATAGTTATAGTTCCATAGTGTCGTCATCATCATCGTCATCATCTGAGCCAAAAGACGTCCACTGCTGGACAAAGGCCTTCCCCAAGACGGGTCGTCGAGGAGATCCTCGACGACCGGTTTTGTGCTGCTCACATCCAGTGGCATATTGTATTTCGTTGTAATTTTTAATTTCATGATCACCGAACAAATTACAATATCACACTTTTGTGATGTTTGTCCGTCGTTTCACTCGTATAAGTTCTGAGATTTGATTACTTCAGATGATTCGTTTATGGTAATGACAAAATTGAATTGTCATATATATACGACTATGCCGAAGACACCGTTGCATCGTTTTCAGATAGAAAATGAGGAGATCAAAGTTATATTTAATACGAATGTCAACGCGGAGCGTCTTTTTTATGTAACGCAATTACATGATTCCTACGCACAAACGAAAAAAGGTTCCAGTAAATATTTTTATTATTAAACATTAGTACGCGAGAGATACTACTTTTGGCTGAGATGATGATGATGATGATTAGTACGCGTGCCATATTTACATACTTGAGGAATAAGAAATTGTTTTATAAATAAATCATTTCTATATTTACAACATAATTCGAGTAGATAGATAAAAATATTATTTTCGTTTCGGATATTACTAAAAGCTAAATAGAATACTGTCAGTAAAATATTATTTATGGAAAATTTTACTATTTTATTTTTAAGTGCTAATTGCTTCACTGAAGCTGAATTAAATATTTATTAAATACAGTGAAAAATACAGTTGTGGTATTTCATCTATAAAGATGATCTGCATAGCCATCGGTTGCAATAACACTGCCGCTAAAAAGCAGTCAAAAATCAAAAAGCAGTGAAAAAGTTCAGTGCGTTACGTCTGCCTTCCCGGTAGCATAATGGTCAATGCAGCCGCCCGGATTGCGGAAGACCCAGGTTCGATTCCTGGCTGGGTCGGGTAGGCATTTAATTTTTTCACTGTATTTAATAAACATTATTTATTGTATTTATAATTACCCATAACCAGAATACCAACTGTAAAATTTTACAAATATCAGATTTTAAATGAATCCTCGACTCGTCATTATCAGCCGTCATCAGGTTTTCTTGATAATTATGTATAACAAACTATAAGGAGACAGAATGTCAAAATCAGGCCGCTAAGACATAGTTATAATATGTTTTGATATAGCAGACTCAAGACGGCTTATTCCCGCCCGCTCCAAGATTTTGTTCCCAAGCGCTCCAAGAGTAAAATTATATATGAATATTATTTTGTAAAATCGTTCCCAAGAGCTCCAAAAGCGTATGTAAATATATTTCTTCAAAACCCCTAGACCCAGTTGTTATAATAAAAGAAAACAATTTTATTAAAAAAAAACCAAACTTGTAACAAGATCTGTAACTATATTTCTGAAGTTCTAGCCGTTGGTGTTGATATCACTTGTTGTTAAATAGCAGTTGGTGATGATAGCAACCCATTATGATCACCAGCTCATTTTATGTTCCATGGGACACGAGCCTTCCCTATGGATGGATAGGCAGAACGGGCCATAAACCACCACGCGGGCCCAGTGCGGATTGGTGGTTGTTAACGATTGGTAATGCAGCCGGGACCAACGGCTTTACGTGCATTTCGAAGCACGGAGGAGCCTGAGATGATACATTTAAGAAAGTGTCTTAACATTAGCAATCGCACACCGGGCGCGTTAACCACAGCGCCATCAAGTTAAAGTTACTCGCGTCCGTAGGTTTACTCTTGAGAGCCTACACGTGACCCCTGGGTGGTGCTAAATGAGTGACACTGTCTGAGTGGTAGAGCCACGCTGCGTTGCAGCACGAAATGGGCCGGCTCGCCCGGCGTAATACCACCCTCTCACAGAATATCAACGTGAAACAATGGCACTCGTTGCTGTTGTGTTTCGTCCGGTGAGTGAAAGTACCGGAAGCCCATCTCTCACCCCTCCCCTCTCCCACTTCCTACTCCCTCCTCAAGATCCTACTCCTTTTTTCAAGGCTGGCAACGCATCTGCGATTCGATTACTTTGGTTTTGCGGATGTCCATGGGCGGCGGTGATTACTTTCCATCAGGTGACCCGCCTGCTCGTTTGCCTCCTTCTTACATAAAAAAAAAGATTATCGGTTGCACTTAACTTTGTGTATTATAATAAAAACATTACCTACATTACATTAAATCGATCTCAGAGCACTTCGGCTCGTAGCCGGGCTGTCTAGCTCCTGTCTATCATTGTGTCAAACCGTTGCAAGCCTTTTTAATTTTACATGTTCGATGATTCAATTATTCATCCAGACTAAAGAGGCTTACATACAAATACAATAAACTAACTTTTACTATGAGCTGCATATAACCTCCTTACATTATTTGTAAGGAGGTTAGATGCTAAGGAGCTAGACAGCCCGGCTAAGAGCCGAGGTGCTCTGAGATCGATTTAATCTAATGTAATGTTTTTATAATGTATTGTGATGCTTTGATCAGTGTTTCGAAAAAAATAGCCGTCGGACCTGGTTTTGACATATAAGATGGGCTATCTATCTAACATATTGACAGTTTGGTAAGTTTTGACCCGATCTCTCCATTTGCAATGTCTTCATGTGGGACGGCTTGTGCCCCAGCTGTGGGATGTTTATAGATAAGAATTGCTAAAGCCTCTGATATTAGCATTCTAACCAACGCTTTCTAAAATGTAGCTAATGCTAGCCATGTAAATCTATGTTAGAATATTTAGTTATTGTAGGTACTAAGATTATGCTAAGCTCTTTGATCTTTCCAAAGATATTAAAGAGCTACCTACCAGTAAATACAAGGCTGGGTTAAAAATAGCTGTTGTCTAAAGCATTGTATGACTAAAATTAATACTTTTTCTCGTCATCTCAAATAAGTGTATACATGTGTGATTAGATGATATTAGGTCCTTACCTATGAAATTGACGTTTTGTATGAATATTTTTTATAAAATTTAATTTTTCATACTACCGTTTTTTAGTTGTCTTAGCATATATTTATGTTAACACTATAAAAAATGTAGAGTAGTGTGTTTGTTTCACTAGCTAAATAAAGCAGACATTAAAAAGAAAAAAATCAAGTCCCTTCAAAGCTACAATGAAACAAAAGGACAATTCCGCGAACAAAAAAAGACAAATTAAAAAAAAATGGGCGATAAAGACACAAAATTAATAATCATTGTTATTACTGAAGCCTAAGTTATATAGTCCTTATTAAAGATGTATAATAATATTAACAACCGGTATTGACTTTTAGAAGTAAAACACCTATTAATAAATGAGAAAAAAAACGTCAATTTCAAAGGTTACCTTAGATTAGAATGTAATTTAAATTTACTATAATTAATAACAATTTTGTAAATTTTGTATGCCCTTGAAGCCAAACATAGAGGCTTTAAATAATTAATGTGATTTGTAATCTTGTAACATGTAAATATAATGGAGTAAAAAAGGAGTAGTAAATAAAGTTTTTTTCCAAATAATAATAATAATAATTAATAGAATTTTTTATTTTTTATTTTATTTTTAAGTGCTAATTGCTGCACTGAAGCTAAATTAAATATTTATAATTTTTTAAAATATTATATTTATAAAATACAGTGCAAAAATTAAAAGTCATTACGACCCAGGTTCGATTCCTGGCTGGGTCGGGTAGGCGTTTAATTTTTTTACTGTACTTAATAAATTTTATAAATATAAATAGAACTATAAACAAAATCTTAGTCACATGGATAGTTACAAAAACTTTTTTAGGAAGAATAGAAACCTAGTCTCAGATACTTTTGACGTGCCTTTTAACATGTTTTAACACATTTTTTTTTGTTTTGTTTATATAATTTTTAACGCAAATTTTGTGGCGAACCAATTACAAAAACACAAATGTTGAAAAAATTTCCACGAGCAGGATTTGAACCTGCACCCTTCTGACATACCCGACATACATTCTGACGTACATTTTTTTTTGTTTTAACACGTTTCTTAACATTCTTTCCTCATTAAAACCGCCAAACCGATTCAGTGTTAACCGTCATATCTAGACGGACATCTATTGGTGCAGGGCAAGCGCAACTTGGCAGCAACTTAAGCTAGTCACGATCACGAGTGGCCATCGAAACTATCCTGTCTGGGCCCGAGGCTATTAAATTAATGATAATGTAGAGGGCCGGAGCCCCAACTGTTGTCATTATTTGCACGTGTTTCGGACAGACTGCGGCCTTATTGGACGGAGACACGAGAAGCGATACGCGCTACTTAATATTAACTGGCGTTATAATAGCACGGGTACAAATCCTTATGAATGTTGAACTGGCTGTCCCGCTTTGTCGTTAGTGTTTGTATGAGACGGAAATAGTTGTTTTCGATATTTATGCCGAATAATAATTGCGTTACCCGCAAACGTTTGCAATTAGAGTGTCGTTGTTTCCGTATTGCCTGTGTTATAGAGTTAACTAAATAATTGAAAGGATTTAAATAAATAAATAAATAAATGTTTCCCACACTCACACCAATTATCTAGCCCCAAGAAAAGCTTCCTTAAGAAACTCGAGAAATGGTTAACTAGACAACGGATAAACATACTTAATATACTTAAATACATACTTATTATACATAAGAAACACCCAGACCCGAAACAATTTAGAGAAACAGGTATTTCTAAATTGATCCGACCGGGGATCGAACCCGGGACCTCATAGATGGCGACACCATGAAAACCGGTGTACAAGCCACTCGACCAAATAGGTCGTCAAATTATTAAACATATATGATTTATAAACATATATTGAGGTTGTACTCTCCGTTTTCTATCCCCTTTCTTCATACTAAGGATATACAACAGTATATCCTTAGTATGAAGAAAGCAAAGGACTGCATATTTGTTGTGGGTGTTGGCCTCAACACAATCTCATCACATAATCAACACGTCACCATCACACATCACCATCACAGTTTGGCAGAACATAATTATCACACTAATATTATAAATGCGAAAGTTGGTGTGTATATATGTATGTGTATTTGTTGCTTCTTCACGCTGCAACGGATAAATGGATTTGGATGAAATTCGGCATATAGATGGTTTATAACCTGAATTAAAACACAGAATACTTTTTATCCCGATATTCCCACGGGAACGGGAACCACGCGGGTGAAACCGCGAGCGGCCGCTAGTATTATAATAAAAGTGTAGTTCTGAAATAAATAAAAAACCGCTCTTGGCAATTACGGGTTGGTACTCTCAAACCCGGGCTATACTTTACGGCTATGATATATGCTACAAACGATCTAAAAAAAAGGAACACACTTTGCATGACCTGGGAATCGAAACCAGGTCTTATGGACATCGGGCCGAGCGCTTATCACTCAACCACCGAAAAGGCTGTTATAAAGCTACTAAGGCCGCAGCCTGCGTAGGTACATAAACATCAGTTGATCAACGGGGCAGCTACGTGACGTCATGATTTCGTCCAAAACGGCCCATCCAACGTTGCGACTAAATTAATGCTCCGAGGGCCGAAGGTGGATAATTGGTGAGAGTCATTTGCGACCTTTCAACACCGACGAATTTAGAACACATTAGTTTTGTTTTGCTTTTGTTTCTGGTGACTATTATGTGTGTAGATGAACGACTGATAACGCACACTAATTGACACACTTGTAAAAGTGACAGAACGGAGAATAGTTTCCCATAAAGATATTTTCAGTATTTTATATATTTTTTTAGCTGTGGTCTTGACGCCGGCAGTTGAACTAGGTTTGCTTTGTAGCAGGGCTTCCATCTCTTACATCTTCGGTTTAATATGCACTTAACATTAGGAGAGTTAAAGGTTAAGTATTATATTGTATTAAGCTTACCCGTTTATAATTAAAAATAGCGAAAGCAGATTGGTGGGATTCACGACATTAACCGGGACCAGTACCGACCAACATTGCCTTCTAATTCCATAGGAGCTCGGATATATTTGAATTTAGTCATCCATCCTGTTATTGACTTGCCACGCCTCCAAAAAGTCCTCCAAATGTTTTTTTTTTATATTAGAAGGATTTTTTTTATATAGTCTAACACTACACGTTTTTCCTGCTTACTTTACTTAACATCAGGTGGAGTGGAGCCATTTGCTGTATATACCTACTCAAAAAATGCATTGTTTACGATCGCACAAGCCGATTCAAAAAACCGTCACAAAAAATATCAGAACAAAAAACAATCTATCAAAAACAAATGCTCCGTCCACGGGGCATAGTTACAAAGAACGGATTAAAAATGGTATGTTCCAACCAAAACTCATTACTGCAGTTTTCCTCGTTTAAAGTTTTATAAGCAAACCGGCGCGATGAGAAACTGCTTGCTCGGTCAGCCGCGTTATTTATATCTGTCTAAGATTAACCAAGTTGGGGTTTAATAAAAACATTTCTGTGGTAAAATGAATAGGTGGTATCAATATTCTGTGACAAATTACTTAAGTGTGTAGTCATAAGTGTTGACTTATGGCCAGTTTTACAGTTTTACAATATCTGGATATATTATAAATATGCACAATATAGTGCACCAGAAATTATATTATGAATGTCAATTATTTTTATTATCTTTTTTTTATAAACATTTTTGTAAGTAAAACGTTAAACTGTACATTAAAGAAAGAAAATAGCCCTTGCCGGGTTTGTTGCAGTTTCTTTTCAGTAGAAGTTCTTACTTTATGTTCATAAACTACGATTTTAGTAACTACTGCATAAAAAACTAGAAGAGAAATGCATTATTTACCGCTCCTACATCAAGTCTGCAAAGTAAAATTGCTTGTAACTTTTATATTTCGTTTAAGGTACCCTACCTACGCCAGCACACTTGCCGGTTCTTCTCAGTACAAGATCTCCCGCCCAGAGTAGAATTACGAAACGATGGCATAGTGACATTCACAAGCATTACTTGAAGCCTAAACTGAAAAAATGATTTTGAATTTTAAATTTGGAATCTTTTGAATTGACTACTAAGTCAGATGAAATTCAAAAGATTCCAAATTTAAACTGTCAAATTTCCTCAATAGACTTTGAACTTTTTATATAAGGAATATGGTTGAATATTTATTAAAGACATTTGACAGTTTTAGATAGATAGGTTTATGTACAAGCGTCTGTACAAGACGCGTACGTACACTACAAACATAGAATCCGTTCGTACGGATTTGCTTTGTGTGGATTCTTAGGAAACTGAGATTGATAATACATTGAACTCAATTCTACATAAATTAATAGAAAGGGAATCAATCAGAATGATTGCTTCTTACGCTACGCTTCTGAGAATAAGCTCCAATTTCGATCGAGTGTATGTGCACCTTTACAGTATGTCGTCGTTATTTCTAATTTTATGAAGACTTCCAATAAGTAAATACTAACGGGTTTCTTTCCATACCCTCAGTCGATGAGGACTCTGCATGAAGTGCGCTTCCATGTTTAGCATCTTTTATATTTGCATCACCTAACATGGTTCGCTGACGTTTCGGACACATTATATTCGGACACTGTGTCCGAATTGACACTTTTTAATTTTATTATTTTTTTCACTGACGATTCGGACACTATAAAATTATTGAAGCTGTTCAGTACAGTCAGATAAAAAAGCTTCAAAATATAACACCAGATGAGAAGAAGGTCAAGTGCTTATCTGTAAGAAATAAAAATATGTTTTTGTTTGTTTTTTGAGTATCCGATATTTCGGCACAGTTGCATGCAACATGATCACGGTAAACCTTGGTAGGAATTCCAATAATATTTACCCTAATGTAAGTGATAATGGCCAAAAAGTTTTTCTTTATTCGACTTCACATACTAATCAATGAAAATGCTTCGTCATATTGTGAAAAGCGTAAAATAAACAAGGTGCATTCAAAAAAGGAAATTGGATATTTTATGTGACAACCTATGAAGTTATAAGTGCTTCATAAAATGTTTTGCGGGGTTTAAAGCAAACTCCTTGGAACAGGATTCCTAGAAATATCTTTTTAAGTATCCGACGTTCGGCCGAGTTGCACCAGCCTTGGTCACGTGCTGAGTGAATAACCGTTAAACGTTTTATTTTAATGGTCTGCGTAAGATTATAGTGTTTATAACTGTTTACACATAAATAACACTTATTTCTAAGAAACCATCTTTTTAGGGTTCCGTACCTCAAAGGAAAAAACGGAACCCTTACAGGATCACTTTGTTGTCCGCCTGTCCGTCTGACCGCCTGTCTGTCTATCAAGACCCTTTTTCTCAAGAACGCGTAAAGGTATCGAGTTGAAATTAAAACCATATACTCAGTTTTACAGTCCCTTGAAGCTGTGAAAAAATCAAACTTCTAAGTTAACGAAAAAAAGAGATACGGCCGTTTATGTCGCAAAAAACGTATATTTCGACACTCTCAACGTATATTTCGACTCTCTTTTTTTTAATTTTTTTTTTCTCAAGGGAATCAAAATTCATAGGGTACTTGCCGTTGACCTAGAACTAAGAAGTTTGGCAAGTAATATCATCTTATACTACAAGTACAGGGAAAAATCTGAAAACTATACATATTTAATTAAGCCACAGAAAACAGGGTCTATATGTATAGTTTATACTTCAAAATTTGGACCCCCGTTCCTTGCATATATAGACCCTGTTTTTTGTGATTTAATTAAAAATGTATAGTTTCATGTGGGGTATCGTATGAAAGGGCTTCATGTGCACAAGCTTAAACAGATTTTTCATTATTTTTATAATGTATTGTTTTCGATTTATGACGAAGAATGAAAAAAGAAATACCTTTTCCCTTTATAGGTACCTAATAACCTTGGTGTATGTAGTACCTAACAGTTGGCACTGTTATGCGTACCTACTTAGTCCTTTTTCTAATTTTGTAATGAAACACAATCTTAATAGATACCTACTTACTTAAGTGTATAATATTGTAGGTTTTGGAAACTGAATTTCGGGAACAGTTCGAGACTCGATTCCTGAACTATATAATATACCCATAAAGTACGGAACCCTCGGTGGGCAAATCCGACTCGCACTTGTCCGGTTTTTTTATAAATTATGTCGTCATAATATCAATGTTTGTAGCATTGTTGTGTTCCGGGAGCTAGAGATGAGGTAGTCTGTGCCTCAGTAGTTGAGGATTGGTGAAGTGCGCTTCCACCTTCAGCCTTATCACTTAACATTAGGAGATGAAGGCCCACACTCCAGTGCAGGAGTTTTAAGTGGGTATACTTTCCTTCCCCTTTGAGGGGGTAGGGGGGAATAACCCCCAAAACCACATTGGCGTCTTCCCGAGCGCATTGGTAAGTGGTAATTGTCGTAAGGTAGCAGCAGTTAACATTCACCAATCCCGAATCAGCCAGTGGCAGCGAAGTGGTTTTTTTTATGATACTGCCATCCATCGACCATCGAGAAAAAGGATCGCCTTATGGAAAGCGGTCACCGCAGTTCATAGACGCATGCAACACTAAACTACCCATACGCATATTGTTCATCCTAAATTTTAATTCCTTATGACTTTTGCTTCTATACTCTGACTTTTCATAATGGAACACAGCAAAAGGAATCGAAAAGAACTGCCTATGTAATAAAATTTCATAAGTATAAAAACTTTTTTTTATACACTTTCTTTTCTTTCTATAAACATAGTAATATGCATGGTAGTGCTTACAGCCCGCTCGTGACTTCGTCCGCTTAAGAGAACACCCTTATCCCATGAGGGTTTAAAAAAATCCTATAACCCTATTGTAGCTCCATCTACCGGGTATAATTGTAAATCTAAACAATCCAGAGTACCACTCAAACACACACAAAAAGTTATACCAAAATCAGTCCAGGCGTTTAAAAGAAGTTCAGTGCCATACACACGTTTTAAAGAATTATATTAAACTAGCTGACCCGGCGGACTTCGTACCACTTTGACAGTTTCTATGACAACAAAACAAACAAATCGTGGAACATTTTATATTGGAAAATTAAATTGTCGTTTTTAGTATTTCCCGTTATTTATTATTTCTCACCGCTTAAACCTTCCCTGAACTTCCACAAATATTTCAATATCAAAATTAGAATAATATATTATATTATTATATATTAATTAAAAAAGAACACCCTATCCCATAATGTTTTTTTTATTATATAAACCCACACGACAATTACGAATACAACAAAAGAAAAATCAGCTTAATCGGTCCAGCCGTTCACAGTTGATGCTCTGACGTACAAGTGGCAAATGATTTTTCGTAGATGTAAAGCTCAATCTCCCTTTTTGAATTCCTGCATCCGTGAAGGAAGCCTTGAGCCCAATGACGGAATGTTTACAGGCTGACGATTATGATACACAATTCAGTGCGCCCGCCGAACGTCGAACTAACAGTAATATCGATGCAAATGTCGCGTAATGCACCGCAGCATTGCGCCGACCGCCGCAGTATGTGTGTAATTGAATCCGAAGGAAATTGCATTCCGAAAGCAAAGTTCCGATGCCGGCAAAGTGGTCGAAACGAATGTTTAGAATGTTCAACGACATTTTTCTACTAGGCACCTTACTTCTGAAATGTTTACTCCACTAACGGCTTGGCTACGGATCAGAGCGACCGGCGCACACTGGTAGCGCAAGTCACGCGCAGATATAAAGGGCATCATCTTTTTTAGTAAAAAAAAAAAAAAAAATGAAAGTGCCGGCCAAAAAGAAACAATATTTAAATGCTGTATTATGTTAGAACTTTGACAAGTTCTAACATAAGTTTAGACTTATGTTCACCTGTTTCATATCTGTATTTATAATTATGGCATTAAAACTGTGTAGTTATTTTTTATGCTTGGTTCTATTTGATTTCGAAAATTCGATATTTTCATCTATTGTAGATGGATGGAACTAACAAAACAAAATAATGAATTTTATGAGCATATCTTTAATGAAGATACGAATGAAGACAATGAGTCATAAAAGTTAATGGAATCATTTTTGTTAACATTTACCCTTTTTCCAATTAGTATAATTACAGTTTCAATATTTTCAAAGTTATATGAAATAATTTTTTCTTTTCAGCTTATAATCACCGATCATCATCTGCTGAGTGAAGGCCTCCTCATATGCACGCCATTCTATTCGGTTTTGGGCTTTCTGCATCCAGTTTTTTCCCGTGACCTTCGTGATGTCATCTGCCCATCTAGCCTTCTGGCGGCCCACTCTTCCAGTGCTGGTCCGTGGTCTCCACTCTAGCACCTTCGCGCTCCACCGGCCATCAGTTCTGCGACATACATTACCCGCTCATCGCCACTTTCTTTGAGCAATGACACGCCCCTTGTCGGTTAATTTAGTGCGACTCCGGCATGGTGCGAAACCGGGCATACAGTAATTGTAAACAGTTTGCTCCGTAAATGTGTTTATCAATTTGCGCATTTGAAACTGTCAGTGCACAGCGGTTAATTGTCATCACACGCCATGTATTCGCTCGCCGTTCCACCGGTCACTCTGAGTGCCTAGTGTGAGTTTGATTCGCTATTCGATCACGTTTACGAAACACGAAAATTTGTATGGCAATATTTTAACTCGTCTCGTATGTCGCCAGGAGGTGCTGCTTCAATGCCATACTAATTTTTGTCTTCGTAAACGTAACCGAATCAATACGGATAGTAAACAAAACATAAAAGCATTCTGTTGGCCATTATATCGAATTTTGAAATTACTGCGCCGATTTCACGACGATGTTTTAGTGGGAAACTTAAATTATTATAAAATATAGCAAAAGATACCCATACCCAAACATATTCAGCCAGGAAATGCACCTGGGTCTTCCGCAATCCGGGCGGTTGCACTGACCATTATGCTACCAGGAAGGCCTGACTGAGACGGGTATGCATTAAATTTTTTCAATATGTTTTATAAATATTCAGCTTAGTTGCAGCAATTAAAAATAAAAAATGGAAAACTTAAGTTTTATTGTGGTGAAATTGAAAATTGAGATACAATCTGTTTATGAACGCCCCGACGCGCGTTCTGTTGTTTCGTAAAACGATATATTGTGTGCCAAGATATATATCATTTTAGATTGTGTTATATTCATTTATTTTTAAGACTTAAAAGTTTATGTTTGATCATTTTTTTGCTGCTTAGTAACTCTGTCATACTTATGTAATATAGTATGATTACAAAAATATTACTATTATCATAATTATATAAAAAATACTCGAAGAATACTTAGGTAGTATTGTAGTAGTGGGTATATAAAATGCTGTAAAATCTTTTTAGGTACCAGAAGTTTGTTCCAAGTTTGCTTCAATAACTAAATATAACTTTAGACCTACAATTTGAATGCCCTGTCTATTTTTCAGTATTCATTAAAAAATATTTAAAAAAAATATGTTTTTGTATATATAAAAGATAACTGAAAACAATAATTAAGTAACGTATTTTACATGTGAACTGTCATAACGACCAACCTCTTTACAAGTTGCACATTTCGGGCACAAACTTAACAACAAGTGATAACAAGATAAATAACTTTGCGTACACTTCTCTGCTTGGGGCCGTGCACGCAATTCTAAAACTCATTTACATAGTTAGAAAGTTGAATTTTATCTTCTTACGGGCTACTGTTGTGGCGAAACTTCAGTGACTTCGCTAATCAGGCACATTGAAAGGCTGGTAACTTATTCATTAGCCGAGGCTTCGGATCCCTCCCAGTAACAGCTACGCAACCGTGACGATCCTGTAATTGAGTTTGGCGTACATTTATGCGGATGAGGAAGCGAAATCTACATTCAGATTTTGTGTAAAAACTTTTTGAAGGAATGGTCAACTGTTGAACTCGCTTACTGGACATATTTATCTATCTATCTATACTAGTGGTCGCCCAGTGGTCGAAATTCGACCGTAATTTTATTAAGGCTGAACGGATTGTATCCTAAGCAATGAAAAATTAAAAAGATAGAATGTGATTTTAGATTGGAATTGACAGATATCGGCCGCTCCTCTTCCATTTTTGAAATTTTTGAAAAAAATATCCGTTTCAAATACGCGTGTGTGTCAAATACATGGTAGTGTGTGTAATGTTTGTTTTATTGATTTAATGTATTTTTATGCATAATTTAAAAGAAATATTAACATTCGGATAACCTTCTCTATATAAACTATAATTGTGCGAAATTTCACACTCCTCCGTCCGCGCAATTTTCGTAAAAAGGTGTACAAAGTTTTTGCTTCACGTATTAATATATGGATCTATCCGTTTGTGCTGGTCAAATATATTCTCGTGTTGAACCGCCGTTTGTTTTATTTTGTATCAAATTAACATTTGACGACCATGATACCTGATGTGACCTACACGGTAGAATATGCTTACCTAGAAACAACCCTTTCACTCTGTCTTTGAAGAGGCCTAAGTTATAGCGTTCTGGGAACACATCTGCAGGCAGATATTTCCACTCCGTATATCTATCCGTATCTGCGTATCGGCAACGTAGTGTAGGACGCCCTCAGACTAGGTGGACGACAACGATGATCTTCGCAAGGTGGCTGGCAAGAGCTGGATGACATTAGCCGCGGATCGTGCTCAGTGGCGTGCATTTGGAGAGGCCTACGTCCAGCAGTGGACGTGTGTAGGCTGATGATGATGATGATGATAATATCTTTGTGTTATGTGTTAGAGATGGCTGTTTAAGCACAAATAATTGTAATTTGCGGAAAAGATATGCATATGACTTGTCTTTACCAAATATTAATAATTCCTTGTATCATAAGAGTGCCTATGTAACTGGTATCCAAATATTCAATCATCTTCCCACAGATCAAATAGCCTCAGTTAAATTAAGCTGTTTTAAAATTAAATTAAAAAGATGGGTTAGAGATAAGGCGTTCTACAGTTTACCTGAATATTTCAGTACAAAAACAGCACAGTGGCTGTTTCTATGTAACATGTACCTACCAACTAAAAATTGCATGCCCGACTAGGGGAAATTGTTTGTTCCCATTATAATGATGATGATGATGATGGCACTCTGTCGTCATCTCCTGGTGTGCGCCCTGATGTGACTTGCAAAGCCGAACTTGGTCTTGAAGGTTCGGTTACAGGTCGCACAGTACAGCTGACCACGGTCATTGTAAGTATAGTCCTAAGATAGTTTAAGCCGGGTCTTTCGTATTTGTCGTTTTGCGTCAAGGTCTTCCAAACGCATCGTTTCAAATTCGTCTACGTTTTTGTGGATTCTGTTTCGCCATCCTGGCCTGTTTAAAACAAAATGATCCCAATTTTCCACAGATATGCTGCTCGATATTAGGTGTTGTTTCAGGACGTCTTTAAAACGTAGGTGTTCCCATTATTATATGCTTAACACCTGCTATGTATTTACACAATTTTATGGCAATAAAAAAATATCTTATCTATCTTGTCTTATCTTATCTTATCTATCCGTTTGCTCGGGTTGAATGCGAGAAATTTGGTTCAATCCCCTTGACTCCGTTAGGCTACTGACGTGAACCCATACCCAACTCGAGCGTATTAGCTTTCCGGAAGGGGTAACTGAACAATTTTTTAATAAATATTATTTTCAAAAATACTTTATGTATATATTTATGATTAATACAATTTTAATAACCTTTAAAAAGTAAACAATGTTATATCAATTTGAAAAAAGGCAGTGTTGAAAAAATTTCACGAGCGGGTATGCCCGCATTTGACACACGATACTAGGTGTACTACTAACTATGCAGTTAGTAGTGCACCTGACCCGGCATATCATGGGGTGCGGGTTCAAACCCCACTCGTGGAATTCTTTCAACACTTTGTCTTTTTTCAAATTGTAATTTGTTCGCATTAAAATTTGCGTAAAATTATATATAACCCTAATTATAAATGTTATATCAAATCAAAAAATATTGTATCTATTCTACATTCATCGGTATTTTATACTATGTATTTGGTATACATACCTAATAAAGAACGTAGCTTGT
Source organism: Eudonia lacustrata (assembly GCA_947562085.1). Classification (NCBI taxonomy): domain Eukaryota; kingdom Metazoa; phylum Arthropoda; class Insecta; order Lepidoptera; family Crambidae; genus Eudonia; species Eudonia lacustrata. Next base: position 5,174,345 of record OX387316.1, read on the forward strand.
ATTGAACCCGATAAATATACTATTCTCAACATTTAGCTGTAACCAGCCTCCTTACAGGACGCTAAACGAAGTTTATTGTTTTTCTAAAATGTCTCGGGTCTGGTTGTTTTCTATGTATAATAAGTATGTATTTAAGTATTTTAAGTATGTTTATCCGTGGTCTAGTAACCATTTAACGAGTTTCATAACGAAGCTTCTCTTGGGCTAGATAGTTGGTGTGAGTGTAGGTAAGTTTATTTATTTATTTAATCTGTGTTTCTGCCCACGCTTATGATAATCTACTGCTTATTTACTTTGACGAGTCGCAAATATTTTCGACGTCACCCAACAAGCATGCTCACTTATTACATGTGCGCACCCAACTTCGCCCATCCCGAACCAGTGATTCGTGAAACGAGCCTCGTTGCCAACGTTATCTGGCGTATGTTTAGATGTGGGCCCAATATTCCAGCGCCAGTCGACATTTCCTCCAAACTCCACTGACGAATTTACAATTCAATGCATACAGTAAGACTGTGAACAATAAACACGTGTGTCAGGTTACAGCGATTATCAACAGTGAATTGAATTTTGGAGCTTTGATACATAATATTGTGGAAGATATAGCTAGAAAACATTACGTAAACCACTAAGCAGTAGAAGAAGACATGTAATAATAGATAAGAGAAGTAGTTGTTAATAGTAAAACTAAACGTCATAGCTTTAGTATTGTTGGACAAAGGCAATTAAATTTGATTTATGGAGAGATTTTAATAAGGTGGTAGGCAGAATAAGGTCAAGCAGTACAATGTACAGTCGGCAGCAGATCAACCTACTCAAATCTGTCAAATTACTGCAATGAATATTGATCCTTATAACCAAACCATAAAGTTCAAAATTGATTGTAGAAATTTGACAGTTTTGGCTAGGTTGATTTGCCGCCGTGTGTACACTTCGCTTGAAAACGAACCCATTACTTATAAGACAGGTGTTGTTACCACTATACAACATAAGTGATGTGAACGATGAGCGCTCTTCATTTTTCTCATATCAGTATAGATATTTGTTGTTGCTATGGCAACAGATTTAGATAAGGTAGGGACGTGGTAGCAAGCCAGATATAATAAGAAAGAACCCCACCACTAGACCTAACGAGACCTAGATTATGTAACCACTCCCACCTTAGCGGCGAAGAACAAACCTTTAGAGCGCCCTTATTTTTACGCATCAACATAGACATATACAAAGAGAACGCTTGCCGACAATTGGATGAGCCAAATAAGTGAGACATCACCGGGGTACGCTGTCAAATAAAAATGAAGACCGTTTGAAGTGTGAACTTAAACGTCCAAGGACTTGATTCCCCGACCCTGGGGCCGCATCGACCCGTATCACTCACGATTGACGGACCGTCTTAATTTTCCAGAAATATTTTTCTCCTGCAAATAATGGCTGCTTGAGATTTTGCGAGATCAGAATCTTTGTGTAAGTTAGTTACAGTTTTTTTTATCAGATTAATCTGAAGCATAAATTTTAATTATCAGCGGTGTTTCAAGTCGTCCGTGAACAATACAAATTGAAATAAAACTTTTTACATGTCTCTATTTGGAACCACGCAAAAGGTTCGAAACAATTAATACATCTTAAGTCTTGATCGGACTTCTTGGCGAGAAAGTAAAGCGTCATGTCTGCGGTTTTGTCTTATTTTCCAAAATTTGTGATATGTCGAATATTAATGTGAAATAATGGTAGATTATTAACCGTTAAGTGTTCGTGAGTGTGCATAAGTGTTGGCAAATGAAACAAAACAGTGCAACGTCACTTTTTAAATTCTCTCAAGAAGCTCGCGTGAGGACTTAGTAAAGCCCCACATCTTTACTGAGATACTCGAGGGGTTGGGGGGTATATCATTTCTCACTTCCCATTTTTAATATCATTCATCATCATTTAAGGAAATATTGTTTATTTATGTATTACTTGTACGAAAAATTACTTTGACACTGCCTAAATGTGCTAATCACACAAAGCCATCAACAAAAAAAAGTCTTGATCAGTCACTAACTGACTTATTGCACAGTCAAAACCCAAGAAATAAAAAAACGAGCGAGCCTTACAGTAGTCGCATATGATGTGTAACATTTGTATTCTCACCTTAGTAATAAGCAACTTTATCATTATATTCTAAAAAAAATTTGGTCATATTACATCATTTCATAACTATAAAATAAATAATATAAAGTCTATTAATATTAAGTCTATACATATGAAAGGATTGAAATCAATATTACAATAGAAAATAGAATATAGAATAAAATTAAACATGTCGTATATTTTTTTACAAATCATAAAGAGAATACAGTAAATACTCATTCATCTCACTTCCCTTAAAGAAGACATTTGACATATAAAAATGACATTTGATAGTCAAATGACACAATATTTCGCTTAATATAATATGTCTTGTTCATAATATCGATTACAGAATTTACAAAATGGCGCGCGCTTGAGCGCTTCCCCGACTTCCTGTTTCACACTTCCGTCCCATTTCACGAAATCACTCCCAAAAATTGCAAGAAAGCGAACGGAAAGATGTTACACATCAATATTTTTCCGAAATTTCTACGGGATCACGGGATTCAAGATTCAGAGAATGACGAAGTCAAGATACAAGGTACCTATGCACAAACTGTCAAGTCCACATTTCACTGCAGATTGGATGCAAGTCACTATCAACCGTTTCTCCGAAGCTCTACCTCAGTACGCAGCGTGACATGTACACTTTATAATCCCCTAGTAGCCTCTTGCGACACCGCAGGCAGAGGGTTCCGACATGTTTACTGAACTGGACAGAACGGTCGGGTCCTAAGACCCGTAGCATAGAGTCGCGCGCAATAATTAATAATTAAACGAACTTACCTTGTGAAGTTCGATTATAATTATACGAGTATCACGAAGAAGATGATTACCAGTTAACATGATGCAGATGCTGATGCAGTCCTTGTCACATATTTTAAAGCTACTAAAGAGAAAAAAAAATATCTCTGTCTCACTCCCTGCCGCCCTACACAGCCGGTCGCCAGACGGCCGCCATTAATTTTAGAGGTAACTGAAATCAAATTTTTCAAAGGGGTAAGGAAGGAGAATGTATTCGAAGTTGGGTTGGGTGGGAGTATGGTAATCATCTTCTTCGTGATACTCGTATAATTATAATCGAACTTCACAAGGTAAGTTCGTTTAATTATTAATTATACTTCGTATCTCTTCGAAGATGATTACCAGTTAACATGCAGATGTTTAGAGCTTCAAAAGAAAAATTTGATTTGTTACATGAAGAGTTCTTATGAAATCTTTGCAGACTGCCTTTATTACATAGGAAAACACTCATTTTAACAACAACATTTTAAGCAGATAACAAAAAGTGATTTATACATTATTTAAAGAAAACGATACGCATCTAACTTTTCTAGTATTATTATTGTAAAAATGTACACAAATTTATGTTTTATGTATTAAAGAAAAGAAAAAGAATTGCTAATTTGTTATTGTCTACAGATGTACTGATATCTCGATTATAATATTTACGGGAAATCTTGCCCGCAGTCTTAAGACCCACGGTTAATCTCGAAGTGGCGCGCGGCCGAGGTGGCCGCGTGTGCTGCGTGCACTAAACAGACCTGTATACCATATATATTCCACTTTTATGCTAATTGTACTTTTTCTCAACTCTCATCATTCTAATATTTAAAGTTTTGTTTGTTTTGACTGTAAAGCCTGTGCTGGACATATATTGGGATTTTCTTTAATTGAAGGAAGTCGACAAGTGGTTGGTAGGCGCTGGGTCTGTATGTTTTAATTAGATCAATGATTTTTATTGATATGTAATACTTTTTAACAAGACAAATGTTTTAATTTTTCATTAAACTTTGCATTCGCTGAGCAGATGCAATTGCAAGTAATGTAATTATTTTAAGTGATAAATCACAAAAACTTAAATTATCATATGGGTAAACATCACTTTAATAATAGGACATAAGATTTGGGTTCCATGTATCATGATATTTTGGCTTAGGAGATCTTTATTCGGAAACGCCCTTTAACAGTCTAGTGATCATACCATGTGAGGATACTGAAGTGTTTAAACTATAGTTGATCTTGCCGTATCCACTAGCTCTTGATATTAAATGTTGTGTAAAATATATATAAATATACTTATCACAATAATAGTAATAATTAGCTTGGCAAAACTCCCGCCAAGTCTTTAAAGATGAGTTAAATTGATTCAACGTGGTTTCAGAAAAAGAAACCATATTAAAAAAAAAGACAGATGGAGCTCCTCTTTTCAAAAGAGCTTGCCGGATAATAAAAGGAGGATATAGCAATGACGTATTTGGCTCAAATATAATTTCGTGAGAAACAAACCTTTCTTGATACTTAAGGTGCCACTGCTGAAATGACCAGTGTGGCACGACAACAATGCCTTCCGCTTCCAATTTAATTTTTGAATACTTTTTTGGTAATGAAGTGACACGGTAGGAATGCGAAAAAAAGTAAGCAATGCACTGGCATTGCTTACTCTTTTCCTGTAACTGTACTGGTAAATTCATTAATTCGGATTGAGAATGAAGCTTCCATGAAGCGCATTTCTAGCATTTGTCATTTTATAAGCTGGTAAAAGGTCAAAGTTCGGATAGCGAAATGTTCTTATGATTGGTAGAAGCGCATATCCAGCAAGTTGCCATTCGGTATCAACATTTAACTGACGTGACGCACGATCGACACGATCAATCCGAATAAGTATATTGGACATAAATATGAGAAATAAATGTTTCTAATGCATGGATATCAGCTTTTAATTCAAGTTGACCATAATATCATATTTGTTTTTTCGAATCAGAAAGAAACTACTTTCTACTTGTTATTATTGGAATAATAAAAACTAAATATTTTTCCCACTTCAACAATTTTGTGCAAACCCAGCCATAACGAACTGCTGGGCGTGCTAAGGTCAGAAGTTCAATAAATTCTGAAAGTTATCATAAAGTAAATTTGTTGGTATTGAGCAACTTAATAACCTTATCCTTTATTCAAGATTAATTTTGTCTGTTAAAGATTTTGTCATGGTTGTTGTATTCAATAAAATAAAAAAATGCACAATATGCTAGGCACTATCTGACACAATACAGGCCTTAGAAGCACAGAATAGATATAGGATATTTACTCATGTGTTAGAAGTTTCGTGTAAACAAAATGGTGCAGTACACAAAACAAGTAAAGTACAAAAAAGTAGTAAGATTAATTTGTGTAAAGAACGATCTTCAATATTCGTACATGCTAAAAAGTAAGTATATTGTTCTATTGTTGCCATGTTAGTGATTTTGATCCATGAGTTTCGAAACCGTACAGTCTTGCTCATCACTCATTGCTTATGGCTCATAAAACTCATTGAAAATCTTCAATTTTAAAGTGTTCATGATTAACCTTTTATATTTAATATAAGCTGTTTGCCGTTCAGTTTAGAAACAGTAAAAATTGCTGAAATATATTAGTTTTGCGCACGGACTGCAAGTTGAAGTAAAACTAGACTTAGTAAGATTAGAAATGCAACCGTCAATAATTTCGGCCTCTTTTAGTGTACAGCTCTTGTTTTGTAGTAGGTTGTATTCTATTGGATATCTATTAAAGAATTTTTGTTGCCATTGGCCCAAGATAAAATTATAGGGTCGTTACTAACTAACTAACATTTAGGAACTAGGTACCTCTGAAGTAAAGTTCTCCTCCCACGTTTCGTTGCGTGGTCTTCGAGCTGTAGTTGTTTCGGTTGCAAAACGTCAAAGCTGGAGCCGCCTGCTCCTTCTCGGTGTGGGGCACGCTCGTGACTCGGTGGCTGATGCTTGCGGCGCCCCCCTTACGTTTAGAGTCGAGCCGAGTAGATGACTTTAAATGTTCCGCAAAATCGGAACTTAACAATTATGCATCTATTCTAGTGTTGAAACAAAAAAATTAAATAAAAGGCAATTAAACATACATAGCATTATAGTGTCTGTGTCGTTCACAAAACGATATACGTGAAGTTAATACAAAATTATCCTCAACACGGTTTACGTTGAGTTTAGCAGACAATCCTCAACAATACTTACGTGGAGATCTGCAGACAATCCTCAACACGTTTTAAGTGGAGCTTAGCAGACAATCCTCAACACGATTTACGTGGAGCTTAGCAGATAATCCTCAACACGATTTACGTGGAGTTTAGCAGACAATCCTCAACACGACTTACGTGGAGATCTGCAGACAAGCCTCAACACGTTTTACGTGGAGCTTAGCAGAAAATCCTCAACACGATTTACGTGGAGTTCTGCAAACAATCCTCAACACGATTTACGTGGAGTTTAGCAGACATTTCTCAACACGACTTACGTGGAGATCTGCAGACAATCCTCAACACGATTAACGTGGAGTTTTGCAGACAATCCTCAACACGATTAACGTGGAGTTTTGCAGACAATCCTCAACACGACTTACGTGGAGTTCTGCAGACAATCCTCAACACGATTTTACGTGGAGTTTAGCAGACAATCCTCAACACGACTTACGTGGAGATCTGCAGACAATCCTCAACACAATTTACGTGGAGTTTAGCAAACAACCCTCAACACGACTTGCGTGGAGATCTGTGTATTCATTCCATTTCATTTCAATTCATTTCAATTAATTTAATTTAATTTAATTTAAATTGATTTGATTTAATTTAATTTAAATTAATTTAATTTCATATAATTTTATTTTATGTTATTTTATGTTGTTATGTTATGTTATGTTATGTTATGTTATGTTATGTTATGTTATGTTATGTTATGTTATGTTATGTTATGTTATGTTATGTTATGTTATGTTATGTTATGTTATGTTATGTTATGTTATGTTATGTTATGTTATGTTATGTTATGTTATGTTATGTTATGTTATGTTATGTTATGTTATGTTATGTTATGTTATGTTATGTTATGTTATGTTATGTTATGTTATGTTATGTTATGTTATGTTATGTTATGTTATGTTATGTTATGTTATGTTATGTTATGTTATGTTATGTTATGTTATGTTATGTTATGTTATGTTATGTTATGTTATGTTATGTTATGTTATGTTATGTTATGTTATGTTATGTTATGTTATGTTATGTTATGTTATGTTATGTTATGTTATGTTATGTTATGTTATGTTATGTTATGTTATGTTATGTTATGTTATGTTATGTTATGTTATGTTATGTTATGTTATGTTATGTTATGTTATGTTATGTTATGTTATGTTATGTTATGTTATGTTATGTTATGTTATGTTATGTTATGTTATGTTATGTTATGTTATGTTATGTTATGTTATGTTATGTTATGTTATGTTATGTTATGTTATTTTATTTTATTTTATTTTATTTTATTTTATTTTATTTTATTTTATTTTATTTTATTTTATTTTATTTTATTTTATTTTATTTTATTTTATTTTATTTTATTTTATTTTATTTTATTTTATTTTATTTTATTTTATTTTATTTTATTTTATTTTATTTTATTTTATTTTATTTTATTTTATTTTATTTTATTTTATTTTATTTTATTTTATTTTATTTTATTTTATTTTATTTTATTTTATTTTATTTTATTTTATTTTATTTTATTTTATTTTATTTTATTTTATTTTATTTTATTTTATTTTATTTTATTTTATTTTATTTTATTTTATTTCATTTCATTTCAATTCATTTCATTGTACTTTACTTCATTTCATTTCATCTTTAGTTATTAACAATTTAAGGGCTTTTCCCAAACACGAATAACAAGTGGGTAATTGTTTGTTTTGTCTGAGAACACACATCTTTCTGTTGATTCATTTTTGTGAAAGCCACTATAATTTCTAGATTAAGTATATGCCCACTCACACTGGGACAGTTTTCTAAAGTCATGGACGTTTTTAACAACTGTGACTATTTTCTTCGATAAATCATATAATAAAATATGTTACCTACAAGTGGAAACATGTTTGTACAAGTTAGATAGATTAGATATAGCACTAGAGTTATCGCCCAATATTTTTGAAATAACTTAGTCAATTCAGGATACAACTACATATAAAATTACTTACACCCAAAACAAATCTAATATAAAATTTGTCCCCACGGTTGGGGTACGAGCCTACCCTACAGAAGGATAGGGAGAACGGGCCATTAACCACCACGCGAGCCCAGTGGAGATTGGTAGTTGTTAACGACTCCTAATGCAGCTGTGACTAACGGTTTTACGTGCCTTCCGAAGCACGAAAGAGCTCGAGATGATACATTTTTGGTCACCCATCCGATGATCGGCCTTTGCGAAAATTGCTTAACCTCAACACTCGTAGACCTGGCGTGTTAATGTGTATGTATGTGTATGTATGTTGCTCGCCGCTCATAAATCTAGTTAGGCGGAGTTACAGCGACATAGCTATGGGCGTCCAAAAACAAATTGATTCCTATAAAAACGGGCCATGGAGTTTTGTTTCTTGTCTCTACAGTCGTAATTCGTTCACAAAAACCTTTGACTTTTGTTTTTGACACAAGAATCTGCTGGCAGGGCTTCTGGCGAAGTGTAAACTCACGTTGTCAAGGGCCTATATCCTATTCTATGCTAGGCGACCCGACACGCTATTTCGCCGCCGACCTGCGTCACATGCGATTGACAGGTAAACTTCATTACGGATCTACATTTTCTTTGCGGATTTCTTGGTAAATATTTCAATCTCAGTTTTCTTTGAACTTCAACTTTACAATGTTGATCGAGATGAGCAAGGAAATTGAGCGCAACCCTATCTTTTAGAAACATTTATCATAATTATATTTTAATACCTATTGTTACGGTTTGGCTGGCTAGGTTTATTTTTTTATTTAAAGGACAAAAAAATAATCATCGTATACAACAATGTTGTTAGACACATATACTTTGTGGTGACATCTTATTTATAGCCATGATTAAACTTTTATTTAAATAAACTTTAAAATGTTAACAAAATCAGCATACATGGATATGGTATGCATTATTATGATATCTACGGCTTTCAAATTAGCAATCTATAATATCGTTCATCTATTTTTGTACTCTCATAATCCAAATTTAAAATCTGAATCAGAACCTTGGGATCAAATATCACTAATCATCATCATCATCATCATCATCTCAGCCAAAAGACGTCCACTGCTGGACAAAGGCCTCCCCCAAATAATCATGGGGGGTATTTGCCGTAATCGCCACGCTTGGCAGGCGGGTTGGCGATCGCAGTAGGTTGAGGGTAACTTCAGAGAGATGCTGCTGCCCATCCTCTGGAATGGAAAATATAATATATAAAATAAAATATAAAATATCACTAATGATTTTCGATAAATCAAAAACTTCAGACGAGTTCAAAATTTAATTTACTATGATATAATTGAGCTCATAATTATGTCACTAGGCCATCATCGGTTGATAGGACTGAGAAGCGATACAAATCTAGAGAGCGTCGCTATTTTGTATGAAATTATATTTCATCACATATTATATTTGTGTGACTATTAAAAAAGTACGCTCCCAAAAATACTTGCTTTGTCCTTTGTTCATGTCCCATTGTAGCTGTCTACGTCATGAATGGGTAAGTACTACATAAATACATCGTGCACTATTTAATTAAGTCCCTGGGAGGTTTAACTTGGGTCTTATTTATTTTAGCTAAGGGTTTCGTGTTTATTTGCAAGGGACTTATTTGCACCGACTTTATTGGAAAGTGACGGTAAGTTTGTATTAGCATATGACTACTTACATGTATACGATTCTCTAATCTATTTAAATCGAAGCGTTTCTAGGTCATCTGCTTAAAAGGGTCACTTTAAATTAAATTCACATGAATTCATTTCATTTGTATCTAATTAACGTCACAAAATACTAATTTCATTTTTAACTTAGATTCGTTAAGATAGTATGTACCGTTATTTTAATATCATTCTGCCATTAGCAAGTTCCAGCTCTTAAAGCGCCTCTATAGTCTAGGGATAAGACACCGGCTTTGACACAGAGGTTCTCATTCCTAGCGTAAGGTAAATTATCAATGGTAGGACCACTTGGCTAGCTGTTTCCACCATGTTATGTAAGACTGTCACCACAACATCAATGCAGTTCCGACAGTTAGAGAGTGAACTTCCACTTAATGGATGTTAAAAATCTAATCGAATTTTACATGCCTTGTGTTATTACGTTAAAGTTTTATAACATTAAAGCTTTTCGATATGTGATTCAAAAACAACAGACACGGCTTATAAACAGTGAATATTAATCTAATACCATTACGTTTTCCAAGTACAGAAATAATGACATCTGTGTCATTTCCAGCTTCCTGACTTAAATGAAATGAATGGCTCTGTAACAAAATCAATAATTTGTCTACTCAGAATCCATTATCCGAATCTCTCTCGAGTTTGTTTCAACGTCATAGAAGAACAAACAACCATCGCATTTAAAGTTATATCACCTATTTCGTCTTTTTTTAAGGTATTCCACGAGGCGCATTCCACGAAGGAGGATGTTAATACAAAATGAATCGAATGGGTCTGTGACTTGTGAAAGCAATGCCCGTCAATGGGGAAGGTCAAAATTATAAGAGATAAAGAAAGGTTTAGGGAAAATGTCAGGGGTCCTAAGCTAAGTTAGTTTGCATAAAAACAATTAATCAGCTCTCTAACATAAAAAAAAACGATGTGCAATTTTTGGTTGACCAAAAGAGCTTTTGCAAATTTTATGAATGCAGTTTCAGTTCACGTTAAGACTAAAGCTAAGTTTCTGACCAATAAATTTCCCTATTCTTACAATAGTTTGAGCCTTCCCATACTGTCACATTTGCTCAACCTGTACATTGAGTTCGTCTCCTAACCCAATAATTGGCATAAGCCAAAAGGTTAGTCGCAAATTTCGTAAGGCCAACTCGCGAATCGCGATATCCTTCGTGGAAAAAACTTTCCTTGTTAGAGCCTTCATTAGCAAATCTTTGGGGAGTTTCTGAGGGGTCTTTGATTATCGACATAATCACAAACGTTTTATTGAGAAACGGCTAACTTTCCGAGTCCCCCGACCATTAGAATCGCCTGCCTGACTACGTACGGGCAGGTTCATTATTTCAAAAGGGGATTAAATATAATTTTATCTTTTAACTCGAAACCACAATTATATATATATTTATATATTATTAAACCACCTCCTGTGGTCTAGTGGTTAAGACCACCGGTTTAGACCCAAAGATCCCGGGTTCGATTCCCAGCGGCCCCCCGTTTGTTTACTCGGTTTGGTTGGTGGTAGGGCTTGTTTGTCCGCCTGGCTAGCTACAACCATTTTATCTAAATATATCGCCATAACATCAATATTTGTAGCATTGTTGTGTTCCGGCAGCTAGAGATAAAATAGCCAGTGCATCACTAGTTGAAGATTCCCGGTAAAGTGCGCTTTCACCAATTGGCCTTCATCATCATCATCATCAGTTCATTTTTATGTCCCCACTGCTGGGGCACGAGCCTACCCTATGGATGGATAGGGGGAACGGGCCATAAACCACCACGCGGGCTCAGTGCGGATTGGTGGTTGTTAACGACTGCTATTGCAGCCGGGACCAACGGCTTTACGTGCCTTCCGAAGCACGGAGGAGCTCGAGATGATACATTTTTGGTCACCCATCAGATGACCGGCCTTTGCGATAGTTGTTTAACCTCAGCACTCGCAGACCGGGCATGTTATTCACTGCGCCATCGAGCTCCTCAGTTGGCCTTATCATCACTTAAAATCAGGAGAGATCAAGACTGTGCTTACCCGTAAAATAAAAAAAAATACCTATATTTTATTGCAAAGGCAAAGAATTGACGGTAGATGCTGTCCCACAGCTGGATAAAAGCCTCTCCCAATTTCTTACACTTGTGGTGCCTTTCCCAAGCTACCTCGTGTCAGTCGGTTTAATTATAAAAATAATAAGTTATTTTAATTTAATTCAATTCACACGTATTCAATATTTTTAAGCTTAATATGCCTCTTTTCACTCAAGTTTAGGTTGATTCCTAAGCAAATTTAGGAGACAGTTTTGCTCTATCAACTGAGGGACGTCGGTGACAAAGTTTTAAACTTTAAGAGGTAGGAATTGATTCCAAGCGGGATAATCAATAATATTATAATATCAATTGAACTCAAGACTGCTCTGCGAATATTCAAGGTACCTATTAAATACAACGCTGTCAAACAGCATGACTAAACCACTAGTTATACTAGTTGGTCGTGGGTTCAATTCCCACCTGAAGTCACTCTTATCTATACATACTAGTGGTCGCCCAGTGGTCGAAATTCAACCGTAATTTTATTATGGCTGCTGGATTAAAAATTAAAAAACATAGAATGTGAGTTTGGATTGGCATTGACAGATTTCGACCGCTCCTCTTGCATTTTTGAAAAGAGTATATATGCGTGTGTGTCAAATACATGGTAGTGTGTGTATGTGAGTGTGTAATGTTTGTTTTATTGACTTAATGTATTTTTATGCATATTTAAAAAAAAATATTAATATTCGGATAATCTTCTCTATATAAACTATAAGTGTGCGAAATTTCATACTCCTCCGTCCGCGCAATTTTCGTAAAAATGGGATACAAAATTTTTGCTTCACGTATTAATATATCTATACATATACAATGACTCTGTAGTATACACATATATATTTATTTGGGGTAAGCTCAATTTTGTATTTGTCAACAGTTTACTACTACTCTGTATTAAATTGTGTCATAAATCTGGGACGATAACAAACTTCCTAAATTAGAAAAATGTTTTACATTTGAAATATTATTTATTACCCTGCTCAGAGGAACGTAAAATGAAACGTTACGGCATAATAAGAAGGGTGGGAATGCGATATATGCAAAACAAGCTATTTCGCGAACGGCTTGGAGCGGATACTGGTTTTTATGACATAGATTTTATTGTTGAGGCAACAAATCCATAGAATTGGTTGCGTCTATCTCTCTCAGAAGAGTTAGATAAGAATTTAGTATGTATTTAATGTATTGGAATCAAACTTAGAAGAAAAATTTTTAACTGAACTCAAAAATTGGCGTAGGTTGAGAACCTATTCATCTGTTTATATATTACTAGCGGCCGCCTGCGGTTTCACCCGCGTGGTTCCCGTTCCCGTGGGAATATCTAGATAAAAAGTATCCTATGTATTATTCCAGGTTATAAACTATCTGTATGCTGAATTTCATCCAAATCCATCCATCCGCTGCAGCGTGAAGACGCAACAAATATACGAACATATACACAAACTTTCGCAATTATAATATTAGTAGGATATATTCCGATGTTTACGCATATCTCCGACATCTATGCTCTGATTTTGATGGATTTTAAACCAGTATGAACCCTCGGTGGCCTATATGCAAGAGATCTCGACCCAAAATTTCAAGGGCCTAGTTTCAATTCCGTTCAGTTCCTCAATAGTTTAGGATTTCAGGTTAAGTGCGTTTTCATATTCAGCCTTATTTTTCGATGCATTAGCGAGCGCGGTGTTGATACCAGTGCACACTAAAAATCAATTCAGGTGAAAAGCGCTTTTGCCATAACGTCACTTACCATCAGGGTAAGTTTTATGCCAAGCCTTCCCTCTTGAAAAAGTACATAGATGTTCAAAATACACTATTTTATGTACCGTGTCCGTCACCGAATCAAATTATTGTTATCAGGAACGGTTACACTCCACAACAATTAATAATATGAAATAATAATTTGGGGATTGTGAATGATTCATTTTGGCAATAAGTGTCGTGTTAAGTCGCCACTAATAACAAACTGTGACGCGACGGTCGGCTGACGAGATCATTAACGAAGCACAACTTAAAAGGTCAGTGCCCTGTAACAAGAATAAAATAGAATATATTTACAACTATAATGAAGGGGTTACAAGTGACAAAACTGTAAACAAGTTTTAAATTAACTACAAATAATTGACTCGTTAAGGTGTTATGGGAAGTTTAAGAATTTTGCTTTAAAATATTTACAAATATTAATAACTTTATTAGAATAGGCCCTGGCGTCACACATTCCGGTAACATTTGGATCTCGCTTGAATAAGAGTATTAAGAAAGATCTTATCTTTTCTGTAATCACAGCTACAAAATTTTTAGCTTTTTTTGTACTTAAACTGTAATCGTTCATCAGTAAAGTTTCTTTTGAACAAAGTAACCCTTAGCCGCCGTGTGGTTGTGATCTTTGTCGTTGCGTTTTCATCGTAGTGATTGTGCAGTTAGTAGTAGTAGTTAGTTAGTAGGTGGTAGTATTTAGTAGTAGCTGTGCAGTTGGTAGTTATTTTAATGCAATGTCGCTACGTCTGTCATAGCTGCTTCGTTCGTTCGTGCTGCTGCTACGACTATCGCGGTGTCACCATCGTAGTATCGTAGCGACTTTGCAGCTACGCAACCGCATCGTAGCGACATTGCAGTTAAATCGCCGGATCATTTCGTAGCGATCTTAATGCAATGTCGCTACGTGTTTCGTAGTAGCTTTGTAGCTGACCATGTCGCAGTCGTAGCGATTTAGCAGCTAAGTCGCTGCGTCATCGTATAGACTTTTGAGGTTAGTCACATGTCTATGCAACTTTTTTATTTAAAGGAGTTTACACTCCTTTAAATAAAAAAGTAAGTAAAGTATTGCTTACGCAATTGACGCCGCTTCAATTGATTTTGAGCGGAAGTAAAGATGTTTTAATGTAAAAATGTTTTAGTTATAGTGTGTTTGTGGAATACGAATTAAAAATAATTACTTGAAGCCATGTCGTAACTTTGTTATTTTTTCTTTCTAGATAATAAAACTAGGTGAGCTTACTCTGAAAGTTTTTCTAGATACCTAAACCATAAAACTGAAAAAGTTTAGTTATAATAATTATTTACAGTAAAAAACCCGCTTATTATTATAACTTGGTACACATCCCAAAAGGAAGTTAAAGAAACATTTTTTTATAACGTTTATAAAGCAAGCAGCTATGATTGACGTCTGCTTAATAATAACACAATTTTATGTGTCTTGTTTTTTATGTCGACGTTTTTCAATCTTCATAATTTAATAAGCAAATGTGTGAACACTTTCATAAATATTATTTAAGTATCAGTAACGTGGTGTCTCACGCGATTGAAATAAGATTATCAAAGCTAAGGAACATTTCCAGTGGCTGTCTACTAGATGGGTCAATTATTATTTATTTAAACACACGCACGGTGGTATGTCCGATTTGACATAGCTAATTTACATGTTTTTTATTACCTCTACGGGTAAGTACTTGCCTTTCATCTTACGTGATGTTGAGTAACGATAAGGCCGAATGTGGAAGCTTACTTAACCCGGAATCCTCAACTACTGAGGCACTAGCTATCTTATCTCTAGCTGCCGGAACACAACAATGCTACAAACATTGATGTTATGGCGACATAATATTTAGATAAAACGGTGTAGCTAGCCAGGCGGACAAATAAGGACAAATAAATGCGATCGCATCTGATGTCAGCCAATCCTCTCCGCCAATACTTTTTTTCGTCCTATACATCGAGAGTAGGTAACGTCGCCCCTGCAAGCTTCTTGTCGCTTTGTAATGTCGCTGACACCTTAGGGGTTAATTAGTTAACACTCTTCTTTGTACTAGCACGCGTTTAGATAGACTGTGGTACTACTTTACTTTGTAATGTAAGTAAATACCTTGTATTGGATACGCATTTAACTATAATTTTTACAAACATTGGTAAGTAAAAGTAAAATAGACTATAATCTATTTTACATACATATATATATATATATTTTTTTTTTTTTTTGCAGTAAGACAGAATATATTCTGTCCTTCTGCTGGGCACAGGCATCCCATCATTGAAATCAAGTCATCGCTACAATTGATGGGTTATTGACTTAATCACCACGCTTACCAAATGCGAGTTGATGCTCACAAACCCGGGCATGTATTGCAAAGTCCGAAACATATTTTGCCGGGCCTGGGAAATGAACCCGTGACCTTGGAGTGTCGGACCGAGCGCTTTGTCATTCGCCCACCGAGGGGCAGGAGACATAGATACCCCAGTTTATTTGTTCCATATTGAACACTCGTTAATAATTACGCTAATGTAAATGGCCATGATTAGTCAGTAAAGTAACATAGTGTGGTATAGGTACCTTGAATTCTAAACCTAATTGCGTTGTATTTAAAGCGCGTATTGTGTCCCACGCATCCACGTTGCGTCGGCTACTGCCCATCAGAATACTTACCCGTTAATTGCTCGCACAGCTTGTCACTACGCAGCACACTCATTCGGATTCCGAATCCGTTTTTCTCGCTTTCGATAATGAACCGGGAATTAATTAAAAACGTCATTTGCCGACTGTGATTGCCGGTTGAGAGAAACACTTCCATTTTAATTGCTTGTTAAATATTTCAGTGAATTTTGTAAAATATGTTAATAAGGGTCATATTTTCTATGACCTTTGGATTGGTGTGATATTCACGACAAGCTGAAGTCAAGCATTTTCATAGCACCATTACATAATTTGAAATATAATCACACTCATAAGCTTATGACAGGAACACTTTTGTTGAATTAAATGTATGAAACTTATATTTGTTTATACGCTTGCACAGGAATCACGAATCTAGTTCATCACATCATTCTATTCCTGTCATCTGATTGAAGTTAATAAAAGCACAATTTTACAGGCAGTGCAGCCTGTAGTGGCCAACTAGACAAATGCCTCTCTGATCTTCCCTGAAGATGATCCACTCGCTTCGACCGACAAACCGATCCACATGTAGGTACTACTTCTTGCTCTTACTCTTAAGGGAGTAAAAGCCACTACAGCAAAGCACCGAACCGTGGCTAAGCTACGCACAAACAGAATAGAAGATCACAAAGCGAATGATAACGAACATCCGATGGCCATCTTGGAAAAAATATTCTCTGTTATTCTGGGGGCTGGAGCCTTCAAAGTATTGAAACAGGTCATTATTAATCACGAGCCAAGCGATAATGTGCGTTAGGAACATCGAGTTAGGTTCACTCATTACACTTCGCACTTCATTGGCGCGTCAAGCCACATTTGTACTACAGAGCCAGTCCAGAAAGACACATCCCCTCACATACATCATTCCCTTTAGACCTGAGAGTAGATCAAATGGAAGGGGAGTCAGGGGTCACCTCAAACTGGACTCACGCAAGAGCGTTCTCGAATTAATTCCAAGGCCCACTTTTTTGCAGACTCATGAATTGATTGGTGATAATCTATGGTATTAGGATTCGTTTTTTACTGTAATTATAATCCCGAAAAAAGGTTGTATGCGTAATTTAGGTAAATCTATGCTTGTATCACTTTACACGAATCTACTCGGGTTTTATTTGCATTATTATTATGTCATGTTTTTATAGCCTTACGTTTCAAACCTTTAGCTCGTGGTCACTGAAGTATTAAATTATGTATGCAAAAAACATAAAGCATTGTTATGAAAACATCTATCGCTCAATAAAATGGTCCAATGTTATCGTTCTTGATTTTATGTTGAGACAGATACCATCAAGGGGATATTATGGAATAAATTCGGAGCGTTCATTCAGCTAGTCAAAATATTCATATTTAAGTCTTATTTTACAATTACCCTTGTATTTTATTATCAGTAAAATGATACGTGTTCGTTTTAGCCGGTATTGGAAACACAAAATGGGCAGAATTTATTGCATTTTCCCATGTATGAGTTACTATCATTTTAAAGTATTTGTGTTGTTGCCAGATTTACATAAATGGTGTGTAAAATCAATTTGAAAATACTTTTCAATACAATTTTATTGGATTCTTACATGTCCTTTTATTATGTGTGTGGACAACTCTAGTCTAAACGCATTAGGTAATATCCGAGAAATTACTCGTGACAAACATGTGAGTTACTTTAATCATTTAACAAAACCTTAACTATTGTCAAAGGCCGTCAAAGTACAGTTTTTAATCACGCTAGTCGCAGGGGCGTCTTACCTAACCGGAGGCAACCTCCAAGGTCATTGGCGGTCCTTGCCGGTCTACTCATCGAGCAGTATGTAAAATTACCCGTGACGGACAGACAGACAGACAATTTAGTCACTATGTAAGATTTTATGAAACCTTCAAATACTTTCAAATGAACACAGTTTTTATTCAACCCAGTAGCAGAGGTGTTCAACCTAGACGGATGTTGGCATGGTTATTGGGCAAGCATCTTGCCAACCTACTCATCGAGTGGTATGTTAAATTACCCGTGAGGACAGACAAAGAGACGCTTAGTCACAAATTAAGATTTTATAAAACCTTAAAAAACTCTCAATTGACATCGTACAGTTTTAATCACCCCAGAATCGCAGGAGTGTTCAACCTAGCCGGAGTTTTTTCATGGTCATAGGGCAAACACCTTGCCGATTTACTCTTCGAGTGGTATGTAAGATTTCCTGTGACGGACAGACATACAGGCACTTAAGTCACCATGTAAGATTTTAAGAAACCCTAAAGACTATAAAATAACGTCGAACTTACTAATCGCGGTGTCACCATCGTAGTATCGTAGCGACTTTGCAGCTACGCAACCGCATCGTAGCGACATTGCAGTTAAATCGCCGGATCATTTCGTAGCGATCTTAATGCAATGTCGCTACGTGTTTCGTAGCAGCTTTGTAGCTAACCATGTCGCAGTCGTAGCGATTTAGCAGCTAAGTCGCTGCGTCATCGTATAGACTTTGGAGGTTAGTCACATGTCTATGCAACTTTTTTATTTAAAGGAGTGTAAGCAATTGACGCCGCTTCATTTGATTTTGAGCGGAAGTAAAGATGTTTTAATGTAAAAATGTTTTAGTTATAGTGTGTTTGTGGAATACGAATTAAAAATAATTACTTGAAGCCATGTCGTAACTTTGTTATTTTTTCTTTCTAGATAATAAAACTAGGTGAGCTTACTCTGAAAGTTTTTCTAGATACCTAAACCATAAAACTGAAAAAGTTTAGTTATAATAATTATTTACAGTAAAAAACCCGCTTAAGTAACATACAGGCACTTAAGTCACCATGTAAGATTTTAAGAAACCCTAAAAACTATAAAATATCGTCGAACTAAAGTTTTTAATCACCCCACTCGCAGGGGTAGTCAACCTAGCCGGAGGTTGGCATGGTCATTGGGATAGCACCTTGCCAATCTACTCATCGAGTGGTATGTAAAAACTCCCGTGACAGACAGACACTTAGGCCACTATGTAAGATTTTATGAAACCTTTAAATACTTTCAAATGACGTCGTATAGTTTTTAATCCCCCACTCACAGGGGTGTTCAACCTACCCGGAGATTGGCATGGTCATAGGCAAGCATCTCGCTTGATCTACCCGTCGCGTTGAGTGGTATGTAATTTTGCTGGCTAATAACTGGTCCTGTTACCGACTTGCTAGAAAATTGTGCGATTTGTTCGACTCATTGTAATTAGCGCGAGTGCTCCTGAGCACTAGCGTCGTTAATGATTGATACTGGCCACGGGATTGCCAAGGATTGATTGAAAAATAAAACGTATTTGGTCGGGTTGCTTTGTAGCTGTAAATATTTTATGATTTTTAATCGCTTCTGTGGTCTGGTGGTTAAGACCACCGGCTTAGACCGAGAGGTCCCGGGTTCGATTCTCAGCGGGGGGTGCATGTTTGTGTACTTGGTTTGGTTGGTGGGAGGGCTTGTTTACCCGCCAAGCTAGCTCCATCTTATCTAAATATGTCGCCATAACAACAATGTTTGTAGCATTCTTGTGTTCCGGCAGCTAAAATAAGATAGCCAGTGCCTCAGTAGTTGAGGATTCCGCGTGAATAGCGCTTCCACCTTTGGCCTTATCATCACTTAACATAGGTGAGATGAAGGTCAAGTGCTAACCCGTAATATATTAAAAAATAGGGTTTAACCTTAAGCTAGTCGCGCCTACATACTTACACTATTAGTAGCGTGGGGTCCGTACTGACCCCAGGATTTACTTTTGAAAATGAAACAGATAAAATAAGTGAAAATATTTATTTTATATAGGAAATTTAAGAACAACATCTAAATTAACAAAACAATGTAAGGCTTCTAGAAAACAATAAAAATATAAAGCTAGCTAGGAAAAAAGGTAAAGGTGAGCTAGGAAGCTACTAAAACATACAGCCGCGTAAGTGTAACATTTGCCGAAATATGACAAAATGGATGGACCCCGCGCGACTAAAAAGGTTAATGTTATATTGAAACGACTACCTGACACTACGCTGTGTCACACGTAACCGGCAATTTAAACAAAACAGTATAATTTTATATAATTTGTAGGTACGTATGTTACTCTGTAAGGTATATATTATAATTATGGCCTACTATGTAATTAACAAATCCGTAATTTATAAAATTAATTGATTTGTTTATAAAAACCCTAACATTATTTAAAATAAATTAGAAACATACTTTTACGATCAACTTACTATTATAGAAAAAAGCTTATTAAACTATCACCATTTTGTCTTTTTTAAAGATTAATAATATTAAAGGCATGAAGATATGGCATTTAGCATTTATTCGAGCTTGTCAAGTAAATGTGCTCATGCTGATGCATTATGTATTATTTATTTTCTTTCTGTGAATTGCTAAACCAGGTTTTTCTTCTTTTTAATTGCATGTACCCTTTAAGAAAAACTTTGAAAGCAAACGGTACAGGCCGAAAACCAGCGCTACATAGGCATTATGCCTATGTCGCATTAAGCTGAGCCGGTAGCCTTTGGCATACATATTGTTACATTACAAAGTCTAATATTTGTAGCTACATGTGCAATAAATAAATAAATAAATAGCGAAATATTATATTGTACCTATATGTAAAAGATGTAACAGTGTGCCAATAAATTATTATTTCATTTCATTTCAAAAAAAAACTTGAAATAACTGAATCTTTAAATTTGATTTAATTTAAAAGTCAAAGTCAAAACTCAATGTTTTTTCAATAAAAGCACTAATTCCTAAGTTCAAATAAACTTAGGAATTAGTGCTTTTGAATCATCCAAACATTTTTTTTACTTTGAAAGTCACAGACGTATTTAAAAACGTTCCCGTTAATAATGTCATGTACGCGACGCTGCAGTTTGTTCAGTACTTTGATCGATTAGGCAGCCAGTCTGTTTTCCCTTAAACATAAGATTTGACAGCTTACAAGCTTAACATGAGAAGACCATAAAGTGTTTAGCGTTTTTGTAATTCGATCGTACCTTCCAATAAGTTACTAGGGGTGATTCGATGCTTATAGACATGTAAGCTTGGTCTTCTAAATTAAATTTCTTTTAGGATAGACTTCACTTTATTTATAAATAAATAAATAAATAAACTTTCCTACACTTACACCAATTATCTAGCCCAAGAGAAGCTTCGTTATGAAACTCGTTAAAATGGCTACTAGACAACGGATAAACATACACCCCTCTACCTTGCCGCGGTGTCATGACACCGCAGCCATTATAGTCCGTCAAATCCCGCGCGGTGTCATGTCACCGCACCCGACCACGCGACTATAATCTCAATTATGGATAAGTTACAGCCTACTTTTGTATGAAGAAGTTTGGCTATAGACAAACTAGAGTAAAGTTGCTACACTAAAACCCGCAACAATTATATGCTCTGTGCGTTAAATTTTTTAAAAAGTCAATGTCAAATATGTCAAATTTTGACAATTGAGCGATCGAATTCTATGGACTCTATGTCGTCTAGATAGAGCCTACTTTTGTATGAAGAAGTTTGTTTATAAAAAATCTAGAATAAATAGTTTGATCATTTACAACTAATAAACTATTTCAGTAATTACAAAATGATAAAATATGATCTAATTGCAACTTATTCATTATTTTAGTGGATATCGACTTTAGGTATTCGCGATTTTGCAAATTACGCAATACTTCCGCGGAACTTCCGCATTCTGCGCTCCGCGGTAGAGAGGTTAAAATACTTAAATACATACTTGTTATACATAGAAAACACCCAGACCCGAGACAATTTAGAAAATCAATAATTTCTAAATTGACCCGACCGGGGATCGAACCCGGGACCTCAGAGATGGCGACACCATGAAAACCGGTGTACAAACCACTCGACCAAGGAGGTCGTCAAATTTATTTTACAATCACTTGTACAACTTTTGATAACGCGATCACAACAATCCTTTTCACAACCGTTTGACACGACGGCGGCATAAACCACAACGCCCCCACTTGCCGAGCTTGTTACTCTCCAGTTTTTAGTCAAATGAGAAACAATTAAAATTAGTTGTAAGGTAATTAAATAGATTTTGATTTAAGATTTAATAAAAGTTTTGTGATTTATCAATTAAATGTACGAGACCTTACACTCATATTATTAACATTAGCCCGAAAGCTTATAAGTGTTATTAATAGGTTACATTGATAATAACTGATATTTTAATTTGTAAAGTTGTACTTGTTGACATTGAATTAGGCTCCTTTGGCTTACAAAGTAAAGGTTATGTTGATAAATTTCAGCAGTTTGGATAGAGCCACGATAGTATAGTTGGTAGTGCCCCTGACCCGGCATGTCATGGGTTCGAAAACACTTTTTTTTAAACTTTTTCGAAAAGGATCTTGATTCTGTAATTCTTCATACTGGCTTAAGTCCAAATTCAAAATTAAATAAATATCTAAAAATCTTATAACGTCAGCTTACCAGCAGCCAATTAATAAGTTCAGATGTTTTGTACCCCTTTTGTTTACATGGTCTTACTCGTCGAATTTCATCCACCTTTTTATTTTTTAACTGACTTCATAAAAAAGGAGGAGGTTATCAATTCGACTGTTTTATTTTTTAAATGTTAAGCTCACCAAGACTTGGCATAGGTACTATTTAATATCGAATGAAACACCACCGCAGAGCAGATGTTTTTCTGTCGTATATTTATTGGCGACTAATGTAATGAAGCAACGTTACAATAAAAATAAAACTTTTTAAAATACAAAAACACAAGACTCTTGATTGATCGTTCCGAAACAATAATAAGCGTCACAAAGTTCCTAGGTCGTATTCACAAATTGGGCAAAGTGTGTTTCGGATTTTCGATGCATAGCCCCGGTTTGTAATCACCAACCCACATTTGGCAAGCGTGATGTTTACGCCAGTACTCAGTAGTTGTAGTTATGACTTGATTTCAAAAAGCATACACTAGCCGTCACCCGCCCGCTTCGCTGTGCGAAAATAATGGGTCAATGAAAGCTTATCAAAATAATTATTAGGTTTACCAACATCATATAGCCTATCATTTGCACAATCTCATGTTCTTACTACATACAAATTTTCATCAAGAGCCGTCACGAGCCCGCTTATTCTTCTTCAGCCCGTCGCCACCCAATGCTGAGTGTAGGCCTCTTTGCACGCCATCTCTCTCTTTTGGTAGCCATCCCAAACCAGTTCAAACTTGCCCGCTTCGCTGAGCGTAAACTTGTGAATAAAATTTCATTTTTTTATAGCCTATCTTTTGCACAATCTCATGTTCTTACTACATACAAATTTTAAGCGTAAACTTTTTCTTTTTTCTTTTTTTTATAGCCTATCATTTGCACAATCGCGTGTTCTTACTACATACAAATTTTCATCAAGATCGGGCAAGCCGTTCTTGAGTTAAAAGTGGACATACAGACAGACAGACAGACAGACAGACACACATTTAAAAAATCGTAGAATTGGTGTCAGTCAGTCATAAAATTAATATTTATCCAAGAAAAATTGCAAGTACACACAGAGTCTACAGATTTATACTATAGTAGTATAGATATAAATATATATATAGGCTATTTAATAATATACGACCATAAACGACTCTGTTACTACCTAATTACAGTATGATTGTTTAATGGCGCTACTAACTTTTATACAGCAGCTACTTTTATAACAGCAGAACAAAACAATACTTGCAAAAGTAAAAGACAGACGAGTGGCCGACATTAAAGTAGAAGGGAAACAAAAATTGTTTCATTCTTTGTTGACTGGAGCTGGCCCCGATAGTACTTTTAATAGCTCAGTGTTTACAATGCTTTTTGTTCTGCTATTAAAGCTAAGTGAAACTTTGCAATGAAGCTAATTGTTTTTTTGCAATCGCTCAACCTTCGTATCTGAAGGTATTGATTATAAGGGGAAAGGTGTGGGAAGTGCACTACAACCCAAAATACAACCACCAAAATACTACAACCCTTTAAAATGGGTAAAATTTTGCTTTTATTGTTATTGTTATTGATGTATTTGTAATTATAATTTTTATTTTTTTTATATTTTATTGTTATTGATACTTTTATATAACTTATTAATTTGATATTTTGCTTATTTTTTTTTTAAATTGAATTGAATTTTTAACTTATTTATTTTAAGAATTATTTTAAAATTTAATTGTATTTTTATATAAAAAAATAGTTTATTTTGCTGTACCCTTACAGGGTTCTTGTAAGCACTCTATCTTTGTAAGACCTTTTTATACACTACAAATGCAAATAAATGAATTGAATTGAATTGAATTGAATAACCGTCGTCAAATATCAACCGCCTCTGTGGCCTAGTGGTTAAGGCTACCGATCTCAGACCCAGGGGCTCCGAGTTTGATTTCCTACGGAGGTACATGTTTGTGTTCCTAATTTGGTTGGTGGTAGGGCTTGTTTGTTTGTCTGGCTAGCTAACACCATCTTATTTAAATATGTCGCCAAAGCTTCAATGTTTGTAGCATTGTTGTGTTCCGGCAGCTAGAGATAAGATAGCCATTGCTTCAGTAGTTAAGGGTTTCGGGCCAATGATGGGCCAATGACGAAACGGGCGCTATCGCCATGGTGATTACCAGATACCAGCAATTTTTAAAGTAAATTAGATCATAGAAGAACAATAAGAATAAGAAATAGAACATTATAGAATGAGAATAAAGTTTAAAAAAACTTAATTTTTAATATAACATTTTAAACGTTATTAAAAAAAAAACTCTACAAACTCTCGTATAGTAACTTTTGCATACACATTACATACTAAAGTACGCTGCTTCACGAGCCATTGCTTTTTTACTTACGATTTTATAAGTGAATCACTTATTTCCCAACAAAAAACCGTATTGGTACTAATAATATAAGCAGTTCATTCGCTATCTTCGCTAACCTATGTCCCTATTCGAATTCCATTCCAATACTGCTCAGTGAGACACAGAAAAAGGAGAGCTCTTAATAATTGAAGAGTTATTTTATTTATCCATTCCGCTCTGTCGACTTGCCTTGTTTTTCTTTAGATAAGTGCCCGATAGAGTATTCCACTGACGATAAAGTGTTGCTGATTATTTAATAATACGATATCTATAGGTTGAGTAATAATTTGAACCGCCTCTGTGGTCTAGTGGTTAAGACCACCCTTCTCAGGTTCGATTCCCAACAGGGACATGTTTGTGTAGTGATAGGGCTTGTTTGTCCACCTGGCTAGCTACCACAATTTTATCTAAATATGACGCCATGATATTGGGTCCTTACCTATGAAATTGACGTTTTTTCTCACTTAGTAATATAGGTGTATAACAATGATTATTAATTTTGTGTCTTTATCGCCTAATATTTTTTTTAATTTACTAATTTTTTTGTTCACAGAATTGGCCTTTTGTTTTATTGTAGCTTTGAAGGGACTTGTTTTTATTTAGCTAGTGAAACAAACACACTACTCTACAATTTTTATAGTGTTACCATAAATATATGCTAAGAAAATTTAAAAAACGTTAGTATGAAAAATAAAATTTTATAAAAAATCATCATACAAAACGCAATTTCATAGGTAAGGACCTAATATCAATGTTTCTAGCATTGTTGTGTTCCGGCAGCTAGAGATAATATAGCCAGTGCCTCAGTAGTAAAGGATTCCATGTGAAGTGCGCTTCCACCTATCATTATTCATATTCCTTGTAACTTATGGAGTGCAATAAAGATATGAATATGAATATGAATATGAATATGAATATGAATATGAATATGAATATGAATATGAATATGAATATGAATATGAATATGAATATGAATATGAATATGAATATGAATATGAATATGAATATGAATATGAATATGAATATGAATATGAATATGAATATGAATATGAATATGAATATGAATATGAATATGAATATGAATATGAATATGAATATGAATATGAATATGAATATGAATATGAATATGAATATGAATATGAATATGAATATGAATATGAATATGAATATGAATATGAATATGAATATGAATATGAATATGAATATGAATATGAATATGAATATGAATATGAATATTATATTATTTGAGATGAAGGTCAAGTGCTTGCATGATGGACCACCATCATGACTATAATTTTTTTGTAACATGCGTGCATTCACTGCCAGGTGAAACATGACTAGTGAGATACTGGTCATATTGGTGATTGGTACGATTAAGGGTGCGCCGACCAAAAACGCCAAAAATGCAGTCACGGTTAAGTTGATATAATTGAAAATGCTATCGTATTAAATATTCAAAATATATATTTAGTATCAAAGGGAATGTGTTTACAATTAGTCCGATACATAAATTCATAACACACTATAGTTGTTTCTCCAATATCATTTATTAAATGGTATTGTTGGCGGCGTTTAGTTGATATCTTATAGTTTATCTAAATTATTGTACCTCTGATTTTGTCTAAACAATTACCAATGGTCTAAACTACAAATCGTCCGTCTCACGTTTAATAAATTATTATTTTTCAAATTAACACGTTAAATTCCCCTTACAAAATTAGTATGGCCGCGCGGCATCAAATAAATATGGACGAAGACATTTCAAATAAAATATATGACACGTGTCACTTACGGACGGCGCACCCTTAAACAATCTGTGATGTCATCAAATAGCATATAGGAAAGATAGAAGTATATTGCAAAAGTATCTGCAGAAGTACCTTTAATGCGTCTTACAACGATATTTTCTTATAACGTAACTGTATAACCGAGTTCATAATATAAAGTTTAGTGATATATAAAATATATCAGCGTCATTAAAAAGTTTATTTGTTATAATAACCATTTCATCATGACTAAAACACTAATCCCATGCTTACCAACAGAAATTTTTATTTCAATTACCCCGAGATAATGCTTAAAACTTTATAGCAGCAGTAGCCTAGAGCTATGAAAGTTTGAGTACCGGTTTCTGGTAATTGAAAATCATTAAATAAATAAGTAGACTTAGAAACGTTCTTGAGTCTATTAGTTACTAAACGGCTTATTAGAACAGTAAATCTAAAAAAACTATATGACTAGACCTATTTAAAAATTAAATCTGAAAAAATAACTTCTTTTTACTATTACGCTGTAAAGCACGTAAAGCCGTTGACCCCGGCTGCATTAGCAGTCGTTAATAACCAATCACCACTGGTTTATGGCCCGTTCTCTATATCCATCCATAGCGATACAAAATTTTCTATATGAAAGAAATCGTGATTCAATCCACAATAATTAAAAAACCAACATAGCTTCGTTAGACAGGAACTCATACTTAACGAATTAGCTTACAGGACTATTTATTAACTATTTCTTTAATCAACGAGTTAACAGCACATTAACAATAATCTTAGAAGAAACAGATAGCAGCGACCCATTTCTAAACATTTGAACTAAAACAACAAATAAACACAAATGCGAGTTGCGTCTACATGGACGACCCATTGCAAATTATTTAGATTCGATTTCTCCGTGCACAGTCGACATAAAATCTGAACACAGGCAGAGCACTCAACCTGAAATGGAGCCATTAAGGAGGCCACTGGAGTACTGGAGCACAGTGGGATTGACAGCCTCCTGCAACGTATTAGTCATTCCTTTACAATATATCTTGGTTTTGTACTGATATTGCAACAATAAACACTTCTTTTTTATACCCAAACGTTCGTCTGAAAGTTGCCAGCATGTTTAAATCTTAATAGTTACTGAGTCCTTTGCATAGTAGCCTCTTTCCTTATGTATTCTTTGGTGATGTTAACAAGTTTTCTACATAAAATTTATAAATAAATCTTCTAATGTATTATGTGAAATCAAACATTGAATAAGGTTTCATTTGGCTTAAAAAATACAATATATATCTAGCGGTAATAAATTTGAATGATTTGGACATCGCCATGATAACCTGTCGTGTACAGTTGGTACTGTGGCTGCTGGCGCTTTGTCAGATGTTACGGGTTTGAACGAATATCCCGAACGTGAGAAATATATTTTTTTGAGTTTCAATTAGTTTACAACAAAACTTTTGATGAACTTTAAACAGATTACTAGTTATATAATTATAATGTCAAGTGACAAACTGAACCCAAAACGAAGCTATTAAAGGGGCCAGCGGAGTAGTGGGACGCACGGCCACAAAGGCGGCCTCTCGCGGCCACTCACTCGCCCGCTTTCTTGGCGTCCTCACAGAGCCTTTATCCCCCGGCTCGACGCGACGACTTGAGTGATAATTGCTTTGTAATTCAAATCAGAGGGAAAAATGTGCACGTTGCCGTGTATAAATAAATTATAATTAAAATACTGGCGTGTAAGCGATTTTTGGATGTAACCAAGTTTTTGAGATGACGCCATTTTGTCAACCGTTGACTACGTTAATTTTCAACATCATCAGCTCATTTTATGTTTCCAGTTTAAGTGCTGGGGCACGAGCCTTCCTTGTGGATGAAAACACCACAGGAGGAACAGGCTAAATCCGGATTGTTGTTTGTTAATTAATAGCAGTCTATTACAGTTGGGACAAATGGCTTTACGTTTTTTTCGAAGCACGTAGAAGCTCGAGATAATAAATTTTTGGTCACCCATCCGATGACCGGTATTTGCGAAAGCTTTTTAACTTCCGAAATCGCAAACTGAGCGTTTACCACTGCGCTATCGAGCTAATCCAATTTCTCAACCTCTAAAAAGTCGATGTCTTACACAATTTTAATACTAGAAATAAGACTAAACTTGTAACGCCACTGTTCAGGTTACAGAAGGTGCTTAGTTCTTTCTTGGGGCAAGGTAAACACTATTTTTTCCATTTTTTTTATTGGTCAATAACGATAACATGTAGAAACTTGAAATATTTTTATAGATAATGGTACGGAACCGAGTCCGACTCGCACTTGGCCGGTTTTTTTTACATGTGATTGTCCGTTATATTTTGTTTTATGATAGGGCATTTTCCAATATTTTTGACGCTGTAAGGGAGAAAAGAGCTTGACACTTGCTGAGTTTCTTGCCGGTTCTTCTCAGTACAAGGTCTCCCGCCCAGAGTAGACTTACGACCCGATGGCATAATGACGTTCATAAGAGCTATTTGTAGCTTAAACTGAATAAATTAATTTGAATGTTGAATTGAATTTTTTAGGTAACAGTCGGAACATAACAACGCTACTAACATTTATATTAAAAAGAAGATTGTGATAATTGGTACGGTGGTAGCCTATCAGAACATAAACTTACCAACCTACATAATTGGTAAAAATTAGGTATAGTCGACAATGAAATTGCTTTACCACCTTAGAAGTAAATTTTGTTTGCATATAACAAAACAACAAGTTCTATTTTTGTTTAATCGACCAAGTGACAGATACGTTGTCATTATTGACAATGAGCCTTAGCGAAATTTTATTGTTATGGAAGTTTTTGTCAAAAGTGATAAAGCAATTTCATGGTCGACTATACCTATCTTTGGTGAGAATCGAACCTTTGAAACTACATGTTCTCGGTAACAAAATGGTAAAACCAATGGTTTTTTTTATGGTAAAACCAATTAACCATTGAAATTTTGAAGACCAGTAATGTTACATTATAGTTCTTTGTGGTAACTAAAGTAAGCTATAATTATAGGTTCATACTTCTAAAACACAAGCTCGTATTTAGAACAATCGTAATATATTTATAATGCTGCGAACAACTAATTAAAATTAACGCTCCCGAAGTTACGAATATTTCGAACAAACTTTGATAAAGTTTGCTTGTGTTCCGAAATTGTGTGCTGTGTCCGAGTACACAAAGCGAGAATGCTTCACCTACCACATACTCGGGGGTTCAATAAGTAATATGTGAATTAAAAAATAGCTCTTGTATATATAACGACTGTGATTTTGTATGATACCTAGTCTATGAAACAATTCTACTGTCAATACTGTCAAACAATTCGTATTTCTGATGTTACGCGTTCAATTCTGAGAACACTTTATTTACTTTATCTAACGTTCGTGCTGTTTTGGTGGAAAAAAACAACGTTAAAGTATACAATGTTATTTTTAGTTTATACGAAACCTGAAACTGTTTGTTCAGAATCAGTAATAGAATCGATTTCAATATGTTTTATACCATGTTACATTTTGACCAAATAATATTTACAAAATCTCAAATAAATTATACCCTACTAAAAACACACAACGGGGCAGCACAAAAAGCTTGTAACTTCGTGACCTTTCAAGATATTATTTTAATATTTTTTGTACTGATTCTTTATATGAAAATATTTGACCCGTGTTTCGGTTTTCGTATAAACTAAAAATAAGGTTGTATAACGGCTGTGATTTTGTATGATATGTCTATGAACTGTCAAACAATTCGTATTTCTCTTTATCTAACGTTCATGCTGTTTTGGTGGAAAAAACAATGTTAAATTATATAATTAATAAAATGTATAAAAAGGTTTATTATTATCATAGTTATTATTTTGTTCTTTATCTAAATTCCGTTGTCATCTTGCCAGGTCTTTCAAACTTTTAAAGTTTTAAAGATCTGGCAAGATGACGATCCTTAATAACATCTGATCTGTGTGTCTTCTTCATAAACAATACTTAACAAATTGTACTTTTTATTTTAAGTGCTAATTGCTGCACTGAAGTTGAATTAAATATTTACAAAATACAGTGAAAAAATTAAATGCCTACCCGACCCAGCCAAGAATCGAACCTGGGTCTTTCGCAGTTCGGGCGGCTGCACTGACTATTATGCTACCGGGAAGGCTGACGTTAGCACTAAATTTTTTCACTGCTTTTTAGCGGCAAAGTGCCATCTATCCAACGGTTATTGTAACCGATGGCCATGCA
Organism: Eudonia lacustrata; assembly: GCA_947562085.1. Taxonomy (NCBI): domain Eukaryota; kingdom Metazoa; phylum Arthropoda; class Insecta; order Lepidoptera; family Crambidae; genus Eudonia; species Eudonia lacustrata. The sequence goes on from OX387316.1 coordinate 5,205,524, forward strand.
GATTCATTTTTACAAATGAAATACCACCAATTTGTTAACACAACGCTACAGTAAATTTTACTTTTTATTTTTAAGTGCTAATTGCTGCACTGAAGCTGAATTAAATATTTATAAAATACAGTGAAAAAATTAATTGCCTACCCGCCCAGCCAGGAATCGAACCGGGGTCTTCCGCAATCAGGGCGGCTGCAGCTGCTGCACTGACCATTATGCTACCGGCAAGGCTGACGTAAGCACTGAATTTTTTGACTGCTTTTTTGATTTTTGACTGCTTTTTAGCGGCAGAGTGCCATCTATTCAACGGTTATTGCAACCGATGGCTATGCAGATTCATCTTCACAGATGAAATACCACAAATTTGGTAGCACAACGCTATAGTCAATTTTACTTTTTATTTTTAATTGCTAATTGCTGCACTGAAGCTGAATTAAATATTTACAAAAAACAGTGAACAAATTAAAGGCCTACCCTACCCAGCCAGGAATCGAACCTGGGTCTTTGGCAATCCGGGCGGTTGCACTGACCATTATGCTACCGGAAAGGCTGACTGGCTAGGGCGGGTAGGCATTTCATTTTTTCACTGTATTTCATAAATATTGAATACATAACAAATGTATTAATCACGTGAGTAGTGTTACAATGAAGCTTTAATAAATTTAATATTTGTAATCGATTCGAATTTACTGATTCGATTTGATTCACCGTTGCTATTTTAATTAAATTTACAGTTAGCATCATAGTATCCAACAGAAGATTCTGAGTAAAACCTTATTATCATCACAAGCTATCTATCACTTGAGAACACAGCCACGCTTAGTCCCAATGCAATGGTTTCCTTTACATTCTCAGAGAAACACCCATTCCGTTCAAATAGCAGTAATGCAGCGCAATTTTATCTACTTTTAATTCACCTTCACATAAGAATGGATCCCAGTCACTTATCTGATTCTGTAGAGTGCATTCCGGATCCTTCTCCCGCATTCTCGCTACTCACAATAGATTGCGCTCGACCTTGTTTCTTTTGATCCACGGAAATAGATCGTTTGAGCAGTATTAGCTGAAGTAGCTGATTTTGTATAGTTATAGTACTGTCTGCTGTTTGAAAATGATCAGAGAAGGACTCCGGCTTCTTATCAAAAACATTAAACATTAAGATCACAAAAACGTTAGGTACATTATCTTTAAGGAATTTACTTTTGGCAGGACAAATCATCATCACCATCAGGTCATTTTATGTCCGCACTGCTCCACCCTTCTATTCTATCTTAGGAACTACGAGCCTACCTGACGGATGGATAGGGAGAACGGGCCAAAAACAACCACGCAGGCCTAGGGCGTATAATTGGTGGTTGGTTGTTAACAGCTGCTAATGCTGCCGGGGCCAATGGCTTTACGTGCTTTTGAATGGACGAAAATTTTGATCACCCATCCGATAGCTGTCATTTGTGAAAGTTACTTAACCTTAGTAATGGTAGACCGCGCGCTGTAACCACTGCGCCATCGAGCTTCTCATTAACAATCCATCATCGATGTATAATAATCATTTATATAAAATCATTTAAATATACTAACACTCCGAAAATAGCTTATACGGTTTGTAGTTATTCCGTAAGCAAGTTGTCAGCAAAAATATTATCATTGAACTAAGTTTCAAGCTTTGAATAATATTCTGGCACTCAGAAATACAGATACCTACCATGAGAGCAACGTAGGTACCTAATTGAATTCTGGAATAGAAGCTTGCTCACTGTCTCAACCAACCATATTCTGTTTGTGGAGTAGCATTTCAGAAGTTTTGACAGCAAAAACTTTGTGCCTACACAAGGCACGAGAACCGCACACTGTTTTATTAACATTTAAACGGCGCGTTTATTAACAATTTCCAAATTACTTGACTCTATTGTAACAAGTTTTCAGTCAGTAGTTAATTAACGTAAACCACAACCCTCTGTGCTGTCTAAGTTAAGGCACGAGAGAAAGCGGCCCATTACCATTTATATTATCCTTTTCTTATCTTATCTTTGAAGATATCTTGAAGCCTACGGAGGTTCCCTTCTTTCAATTCATTTTGTCCAATTAGGGTATTTTGTGCAGCCCCATCTTTTCATTCTTAATTATTCCGAAAGACGGTTCCCATAAGATTGCCATAAGATGTAAATTTTTAGATATGCCGAATTCAGAAGTTTGATTTTTTTTATCATTGTCACCTCTGAATATATAATTACTTACTTACTTACCTCAGACGTTTTATTCTATTTTGAACTTGTTTTTAATGAAATAGCGAAAAGCTGTATGTGTGTATATATATATGTAAGATATACCCCTACCAAAACCTGATATTTAAAGGTATCATCAATTCATTTAAGGATATACCTTTAAATATCAGGTTTCAAACTGTTAAAACCCGGCTATTAAAGGCTGATTTAGAGATGGATGACCTAGATGGATCTAGATTGGTATGACTTAAGTTCTGTTCTATTAAAAAAATTGCAATACACTCGTTTAAAGGTTGAATGATTATTACTGCGTTAGACATTAACTAATAATAGCATTTTACATCCAGAACAATAAGGTGACGTTCAATCAACACAAATTAAACTGTCAATTTTGTCCATTAGACGGATCGCTTCCGGCAGAACTCAACAACTTTCATATTGATCGTAGCCTTCAACATATAAACATATTATACTGACAATACAAATATATAACAATCAGTTTAAACCGAGGGAGGGTCGCTGGTGCCCCAACGGGCATGTTTTCATTGAAACGATATTAAAAGTTAAGTTACATTACAGGTTTGTACTTGGTGACCAAAACTTAGTTCTTTTATGTTTTTCCCTTGGCATGTAGAGCCATCAATTTGTAGGTACCCACTGCTATAATCAGCTTGTAGCTATGAAAACAAGCTATCTTAGGATCCTGAAAAAAGACTATTTATTAGGTAACCTTAGCCAAACGTCATTAATTGTAAATAACAGATTTTGAGTAAATTTCAAAACTCAAATAAAAAATATAATTCATCACTATGTTAATTTCCAATGAACTTTTAAAACTACTTAAAACTGACAACACAGCTACCTGAATAACTGATTTTAAATATACTCCACATTCCGGCCAGTTCATCCAAAATTATATGGTGCAATATATAATTCACTGAAATAATATGCATACATTAATTTATTGCCTATAATTTAAACCATACAAAAGCAATGAGCATTCGCGTGGGAGAACACTACGGTTGACAAACAACTCGCCAAGCGAAAGGGTTACGAATATACGGTCTCTTTGTTGCACATACCCAAGTCCTTATCCCGTTGTGTTAAGAATCAAATTGGGAGAGACGTGCTCATAATTAATTTTGCCGTAATAAAGGCAGGAATATGTCGTGAGATCGAGAGATAACCTTACGCTGATTGTGGTGAACTTGAAAATTGTGTTTGCGCTAAAGCAAGATTTATTACTTACAGGTATTTTCTCATTTCTTTGAATTGTTTTTCTTTAAAAAAAGCTTATCAATTCAATTAAAACCCGTTTTATGACTGTTACTATGTCTATTGCAAGGTTAAAGTTGTTACACCTAGAGATAATACCTGAGTTAAATTTCCACATTAGTGCAATTAGAAAATCAGTTTAGTTGGTGGAAGGCCTTGTTCTAAGCTTGCCTAATTCTATCCTACCTAATTCTATGACTATTTCGGGCACCGAGTATAGTCGTTTGCTGTTAACAATCAATTTAATTAATTTAATTTTAAATAAGTATGGTCTTTTTTGTTAATGCTATGTAATTAATTGTAATAATAATGTATAAAATAAAATAATAGTTATGTTTAATATTACTTACACTATTGCATTAGGAATAAGTCCTGTAATGATAGTTGTAATTTGTATTTGAAATAAATAAATAAATAAACAGTTTTGGTAAACTAAATAGCTAAACTTGCAGGTCGGCAAGGTAAGGTTGGCTAGTGACGCACCAATAACTGCTACCCTAGCTGCATTCGCATCTATAAGCGCATACGCCTATATGCTATCTATATACTCCGCTTCTGTTTAACAACAGGTAGAGCGGAGTGATTAGCCTACTATTCAATGAAATAAAACGCCGACCAGTATTCCAAACTTTGTAAATGTTATCTTGTAAAAATTTCCCTTTGTGACCACAATCGTATAACATTGCAAATTTTTTACAGTTTAAATCTCCCGTCTTACTTTTGAGACATTGATGTGACATACTTTGAGGCTGTGGTTGTTAACCCAAAAGCCTTTTTTATAAAAAAAAAACAATAAAGCTTTCTGACCTTTTCTCAAGTGACTTATTGCTTTAGGCTGAGGCCTAGTCTTACAAACCATAGATCGATATGAGATCCAAGTTGGATTGGGTTAGGGCACTTTGATGTAAGCAAAACATTATGTTAGTACTGGCAACGTGTGGAAGGCTATTTGTCATTTGAACAGACAGAGAGCAAAAACTGTGTTGTAAATAAGGTTTCTTTTAGCGTAGCCGCATCGTGCTTCTGAATCATCATTAGTTATCTATTGATAGGTAAAATATACCCTCTAATAATACATATCTATATTTGTACATTTGTTATTCCATTACTACGAGTATTGTCATTAGTGCCAGCAAGATAAATAGCCGTAGAAAGAATGTGGGTGAGTGACTAAGTGATACTTTTATACTATAATGCCGGCTATACAATCTCGGTGAAAACAGGATGAGACCGCTGTATATTGATGTTTATATCGTGCACTTTTATACAAAGGTTTTTCAAAAATCTTTAATGTAGTGTGTACTCGCTTTATCACGGACGAGTGTACAGCCGGCATAACGACCCATACTGTATACGTAGACCGTTACAATAAATGACTTAGCGTGGCTCCTTATGTTCAATTAAATATTTAGTGATATTATAATCGTAACAAGGAAATTCGATGACGCAGTGGCTAGTGGCAAGACAACCAAGTGACAACATGCGCCTAGGAATACTTTAGGGGCTGTCAACAAAAGGAAAGTCGGCAAAGTGAGGACTACACTAGCTGTTTCCCTTTCTGTCTAACATTAGGAGAAACACAGTCATTTGCCCAATCGTTAATAAAAATTAATGAAAAAGAGCCTTTTTTATGTTACTGAACCGGCAAACGTGCATATGGCCAGGTTAATGGAAGGCAGCTACAGCAGCCCATGGACGCTTGCAATATGAGTGTCACGCGCGCGAAGCCGACCCTGAAGCTTGTATGTCCTGTAACTTCACTAGATCACCAGAAGACGCAGTGTAATGGCCTCTATCAAGGTGGACTGCCGTTCTGGTGAATGGCGTGGATACCCGCTGGTTGCGAGGAGCACAAAACCGGTCATTGTGGAGATCCTTGGGGGATGCCTTTGTCCAACAGCGGACGCCTTTTGGCTGATGCTGCTGTTGATATGATAATTATAGCCTTCAAATTGGATTATAGCAATATACAAGATATAGGTAGTGCTTGCCATTAATGGTCTCATGCCATCCCTGTGGCTGAAAGAGGGAAGAAGAGGAGAGTCACACATAACCCGCGGTCGTTCCTAGCTCCACTGTATATTTTTTTATAGTTAGCACGGCAAATGACTCAATTCAAATGGAGGCGAAGATAACTGGTGCAGCGTGAAACAACGCAGCATCAGTTAACCTCACTCTGCCGGCCCACAAGGTGCTTCTTCACGCCTCGTTTGAAGGACCCCATATCATAGGAAGGAGGGAAAACATGTGCTGGTACACTATTCCATCTTTTGGAGGTGCGACAAAGAAACGAGTCGCCAAATTTTTATGTGCGCGATGGAATATTTAAGACAGTGAAGCGCTGACTCCGGAGAGCAGCACGTTTACTCCTATGTAGAATTGCGTAATACAGCATTTTATGTAGTTAAATAAATAGGCAGGTATTAGCGATTTCACTAACTAGCCGGATACTAGGCAAGACTAGGCTTACCAGCAGGCGACTTTTATAAACTAAAAACGTCACAACTGTTATATATCAGAGGCCGACCCTGATATAATATTAAAGATTTATATAACATTTTCCGGCTCAGCTATATCGCTTACTCAGCCCGAACGGGGGTTCATAACTAATCGAAAATTACAACTTACAGGCACAACGTAGGGAATTTTAATTAAAATTTTCGAGAGAGAGAGGTTTTTCGTCAGGCGCCTTTGCAGATTATTACGAAGCTTATTATTTTAAGGCCCAGCTAAGTAATCAGCCGTTTTTATCTGGACCTACATAAATAACGTCACCTGGGGCGTAATGGGCCACGATGCGCCAAGGGAGTGACGCGCGGATTTTAAATATTTATAAGAGGACAGAATTGGCCACCTCAATTTTAAACTTTGTGTACGCAGGTTGATTTTTTTATAAAGACTTACATGTGGATGTGGATCGTGTCTTATCTTATCTTATCCTTATGATTCTCCAGACCATACCATTAGAAACAAAAATTCAGATGAGGTTTAGCACAAAGTTCTTACTATACGAGTGATACGTGCAACTCGGCCTATGCATACTGACTACTATTCGCTAACCAACCTATCGGTGAGCAGGATGTGGCCTTAGGTGCTTATTTATTTATTTTAAAACTTTTGCAACATATATTACATGGCGGACTTAATGCCTGAGGCATTCTCTACCAGTCAACCATAGGGTGGTGCAGAAATAACAAGGTAGGTGCAAATAGGTGAAGACAACAATTTAGATTTAACGATTTAGGTGCTTCATGCTTACATGAAGCACCTTAGGCTTAATTTGGAGCTGAGTAAGGATCGATGCATTGGTGCGTTTCACAGTCCAAGGTTTTCTGAGCATTCGTCTCCAGCGCCATACCTCGAATGCATCAGCCCTTTGTCTTTCTCGGGCCAGGATTGTTCTGGTTTCTACTCCATACAGGAAGATTGGGAATACCAGGGCTCGTATCAATCTGATCTTGGTTTTGATACCAATTCCTTGTTTCTTCCAGATGTTATTTAAACGGGTCATAGCATCTCTTGCCATCTCGATGCGTCTTTTTATCTCGGGGACACAGCTGCCGTCATTGCAGATTTGGGAGCCCAGGTAAATGTATCGGTCGACGACGTTAATGCCAGGAATGTTACAGGTTCCATTTGTTTGCTTTTCGGCTCGATCCACTATCATTACTTTAGTTTTCGCTCTGTTCACTGCGAGACCAATGTTGCCACTTTCTAATTCGAGTCTTTGAAACAGCTCACTCATTTCTTCCATAGATGTTGCCAGGAGAACAGTGTCGTCGGCATATCGGAGATTTGATTATCTCTTTCCACCTATAGGGAAACCCCAATTTTCGATAGTCTTCCGAAAAATGTACATTTCATAGTTTGTCCCATTGCACGCCGTCAAAGGCTTTAGTGTTGTCAATAAAGCATAAAACATAGGGCTGTTGAATTCTCGGCTCTTCTCGATGATTTGGCGGACATTCAGTATTCGTTCCCGTGTTCCTTTGCCCTTAACAAAACCTGCCTGCTCCTCAGGTATCTGCCGGCTTAAAAAGTAGTTAAGACGTCTATTAATTACATGGAGGAGGATCTTACTCGCATGAAATATTAAAGCTATAGTCCTGTAATTTCCACAGCCTTTTGTAGAGCCTTTCTTATGCAATGTTATAAACACCGAATCTGTCCAGTCTTTTGGGCATCTGAGAATAGATACCTGATAGAGTGACTTCAACAGGTAATAAAAAGCAGTCTCAGGTAATATCGATGAAAAACAAGCAAAAATTATATTACTGACGGAATTCGTGGCAGCAAGTAAGCCGGCAGTACGCAAACAAGACGACGGTTATTGAAAGCGTATGGAAAGAGGTTATACAAAACGTCACGCGCCAAACACAAAGAAAAGGGCCCAATAACCAACTACGTATACCTACCGAAGGTTCGGAAAGGGTTTTAGAGGTACAATTCCAATAAAGCAACACAAACGGCGAGTGAATAAGCGTAGTACATTTTCTTGAAAGTCCCTTTTCAAAACGAATTTGGATAAATTTCTATTTTGTAATATGTACAAATTGAAATGGAACCTTTGCAACGTCTTCGTGCTCGGTATGGGGTTAGGAAAACAGGTTCAAGGTCCTATCAATTTTGAATCTTTTCAAACCCTTTTGGAGCCTTTAAGCAACACTGAGAAGACTCGAAGCCCACCGCGTTATACTGCTCTATTTTTACTTTTTACTAAATAAACGCGAGGAGCTCGATAGCGCAGTGGTTAACGCGCCCAGTCCGCGATTGCTAAGGTTAAGCAACTTTCGCCTAGGCTGGTCATCGGATGGGTGACCAAAAACGTATCATCTCGAGCTCCTCCGTGCTTCGGAAGGCACGTAAAGCCGTTGGTCCCGGCTGCATTAGCAGACGTTAACTACCACCAATCCGCACTGGGCTCGCGTGGTGGTTTATGGCCCCTTCTCCCTATCCAACCATAGGAAATGCTCGTGCCCCAGCAGTGGGGACATAAAATGAGCTGATGATGAATGTAATCCTAGACGGATAAATATATTCATTATTTTCGAATTAACCTCACACTTATTTTTTCACGTATAATTTCAATTTGACGTGAACCATTTGCCACGATCTTGATTGAACGCCTTTTGTATCCTTTTTACGTCGTGGCTTAGTGATTAGGTTTATTTTTAGACTTGTAACACGATAGATATCCGTTGCCGATTCTAAGACTAAGGTTATAACGCTTCACCCAGTTTTTTACTAGTGCGCATATCCTTAAAACTAAAACACAACAATGCAGTTGGCTCATCATCTCTAAAAGCAATATTGTATCAGTATTGTTGCGATTCTGAAAACGAGACGTGTGTAGCGGTTATACGAGTAGCGTCTATAATGCATCTCGTTTTCACAACTGCAGTTAAATTGCAGTAATAGTTAGTGCTCGTGGTAAGGCCCCAAGAAGATTATTTAATTGCTTGCAGACGTGTAAAAAATATATTTCAAAAAGCTATTTATTATGTAGGGTATATAAGGTCACATTTTATCAACTGTTAATATTTTGACAAAACATCTAATTCTATCAGAGAAATAAGGCCCTAGCATTAAAAAAAAAACATGTTAGTTTTTTTTTTTTTTGGTTTTCCTGACACAAAAATTGTAATAGTTTTAAGAGCGGCCTCTGTCGGCTCCTTTGAATGAAACTACGGGCACGTGTAAGCGGTGAAGGCATTGCGGCCTCTCTGTTTCGGCTCCTTTAAATTGAAATAACCGAAAGTACTTTATTTTACTTTTTAATCGAAATGTCTTTAAGCGTTTTTCTTGAAAACTAGCGTATAAAAATTTAAGGTTTTTTCATAAAAAAATAGCTTATATATGTTGTGGAACTTATCCTCAAAATATTTGCAGTTAATAAAATGTGTGTGATGTACAGTATGTATTGGCATGCACTGTACAAACTTCAGGGGTGGATTCTACACTCAAATATACATAGTAAAAAACATACTTAAAAAATTCTTCATAATGTCACTAATTATACACTTAGTTTTTACTAATATTTGTTTTAATATATTTGTTTATACTAATGATCGAAACTCATTATGAGTTTCGATCATTCGATTTCGATTCGATTTCATTCGAATAAATAACTATCATCATCATCATCATCGAGATGATGATGATGATGATGATGATGATAGTTAGAGCCAAAAGACGTCCACTGCTGGACAAAGGCCTCCCCCAAGGATCTCCACAACGACCGGTTTTGTGCTGCTCGCATCCAGCGGCTTCCCGCTAAATAACTATAATATTCATAAGTGTGTTTTATTCTAATAATTGTTTTTATAAATTTCTTAACCATAAGTGTTTTTATCCATATTATTGAAAATCATAATGTCTATATTCATACATTTGTTTTATACTAATATATTCATTTTCATTTAGTTTTTAATCATAAGTGTTAAGTTAAAAATGCGACTCCACTGAAAATCAAATAGCTACCAGAAAAGAGATGCTACCAGACAAGTAGGTTAGGTTAGGTTAACCAGCCCCGAAGTCGTTATCTGCCCTTTTGCGGCAACGACCCCACCGTTGGCGCCGTAGGTACGCTGCGATTGGGCAGACCGGAGGCCAAACGGCCAAGAGAAGGAAAACTCAATAACACCCCGGAGAACACCGGAAAAAACCTGTTGGTACCTCCCGCCCCCGACAAAATGTAGGGCGCCCTCGGCGTGTGGACGGCGCGTGGGTGATTTTTTGGTCCAGCGGGGAAGGGCAGCCCCTGAATTGCCATCATTGGGAGGGGGATGACAACCCGCAAATTGTCAAACTTCATGATGAGCAGCAATAAAAACGTGTTACCCCAGGAGGGTACCCACCGACAGGTGGGAGAACCCCTCCCCGGGGCTAGCAAGTCGGGCGGTAAGTCGTCCGTCTCGTTGGCCCCGGGCAAGCCCCTCGTATCTGGGGGGGGCATTATTCTGCGTGTGGAGGCGAAGGAGAAGGAGGGCTTCACGGATTCGGACTCTGAGTCCGTAATCATGGGAAGCGTTAGTGGTGGGCGGAAGAGGCCACTTGACCCCGACTTGGACTCTGACGATCAGTCGGGGAACGAGTCAGTGGTGTCGTCGGCCTTGGCCAAGGTGTCGTCGGCGAGGAGAGGACGCTCAGTCGCCGCCTATGGCAAACGAGAGGAGAAGCGAGCCGATGGTCAGCGGGCCAGGAACGCCAAGGATGTCGCGAGGGATGGGCGAGAGGGGTTGTCCGAAGGACACCCGTCACCTCGCCCCGCCTCTGTTGACTCCTTTGGTGAACTTGTTGGGCTTACCAGCGAGGCGGCTCTTGAAATGGAGATCCCATTCGTCGCGGAACCGTCGGACCCCTTGACGGCCGACGAAATACAGGAGGTGGGCATCAGATGTGCGCTGGCCGTGAAGAGGGTGGCCCAGACGTCCGGACACCTTAAAGGCACGTGCCAGGGCACGCTGAACAATGCTGTTGCTGTGATCCGCCGATGCCTGTCCAACCTGGCATCCAGGACTTTGGATGATGAGTCCAAGCGAATTGAGGCGCAAAACCTGCGCCTCCAAGAGATAGTGGAGGGCTTGAGAGCGGAGGTCGCCTCATTGAGGAGTGAGGTTGGCCGGAACAGTGCGTCACCGCGCTGGGCACAGAGCCCTCAAGTCGCTGCTTCTGAACCGAGGACGAGACGACCCTCTGCTGGCTGCTATCGCCAACATGAGGGAAATGATGGTGGCGTCCACCATTGCGATGGGTGCACGGCTGGACCGCCTAGAGGCGAGATCGGTGGCCTCGGAGATTGTCCGCCCGCCCTCTGTGGTTGAGAGCGAGAGGTTTGGGGACTTCCCCTCTCTCCCTACTCCTGCAAGGGTGACTGGGCGCAAACGTGTGTCTACCCCTCTATCCCGAAGGTCGCTCATCAGCGACCAGACGTCGGCTCCTAGAGCCCCGCTTTCCCAAGCGGGCACTAGTCGAGCGCAGCCGCCACTCCCGTTTGAGGCTTGGACGGAGGTGCCCCGTGGCGGAAGGAAGCGGAAAGGCCGAAAGGTACTTCCAGCTGTGGCGAGTCCTTCCACTCGCCCACCAACGACGACTCCGCCTTCGGCTCCAGTGCCGGGTCGTGCAGCTGTGCCACCGGTTCACCCGGTAGCGCAAGCAGCGCCGAAAAAGAGGAAGCGCAGGAGGGCCGGGTTGAGGCAGCCGAAGACCGCGGCTATCGTGGTGCAGCTACGCCCTGAGGCGATCGCGATGGGGATGACGTATGCCCAGACCATCGCGAAAGCCAGGCAGGAGATCTTGCTCGCCGACCTCGGTATAGGGGAAGGCGTGAGATCCCGAACCGCCGCCACGGGAGCGCGGCGCATCGAGGTTCCGGGTGCCAAAAGGCCGACTTGCTCGCGCAACGGCTAGAGCAGGTGTTGTCGGGGGTGGCCACAATTGTCCGGCCTGAAAAGAGCGCGGATCTCCGCGTATCAGGGCTAGACATCGCAATCACCTCCTCCGACGTCGCTGCAGCTGTTGCTGCGAAAGCTGATTGCTCTGTTGAGAGCGTGAGGGTGGGCCAAATCAGAGCTGGCCCAGACAAAGCGAGATCCACCATCGTGCGCTGCCCCTACGAGCGGCCAAAGCGCTGGTGGTGACAGGCAGGCTGCTCCTGGGGTGGAGTACTGCCACAGTGGTTGCCTTCGAGCCCCGCCCAATGCGGTGTTTCCGCTGCATGAGCGTGGGTCATACGAGGCCGAGGTGCCCATCCGCTATAGACCGCACCGGACTTTGCTTCCGGTGTGGTCAGCTAGGACACCAGGCGAAGGACTGCGCACGCCAACCACGTTGTGCTGTTTGCGTCGAGGCCAACAGGCCATTCGGCCATTTGATGGGTGGCAGGGGATGTAGTCCCCCTGTCGTCAGGGCTCGTCTGGAGATGCAGGAGCCATGCCCTGATTCCCAGACTACCCCGAGGGAAGCCACCCCGCCACTGGCGGAAGAGTCGGCAATGGAGACGGCAGAGGAGGTCCCAGCGCCTCGCTCCACGAGCCCTACGCCCGACTCCCCCAATGCCTCTGCTTTCAGAGGTACCGGGGACGAAGGTGCGAGGGAGAAAGAGAAAAAAAAAGAACTGTGACCCTAACAACGCGCGCGCCAAGCGAGCGCAGCGAGCGTGCCGCGGCAGCGGCTGGCGAAACGCAAGAAACTAATTTTTCACTTCTACAAAAATGCTGTAAATTGAACTAAAAGAAACCTTTTGAAATAAAAACTTTGTAAGCAAATTTCTGGATAGCGTGATAAGATACTTGCATTGTAACAGTGATTTTATTTCATTCGATTTTTGTTAATTTCGAGCAATCGTGCTAATCCTCAGAGATATTTCTTACATCGATATTAATATTAAATGATATAGGTATTACGTTGATTGCTTTCTTACCCTCCAATCATTTTTGCTTCGTTAATCATAAATATTTGTAAGTGCTTTTTTTCATCGGCATCAATGCCAATTACAGATCTTTTAATGTTAATAAAGGCTGGGGAGCTTTGGCGTAGCAGCTAACTCGTTTTTGATCGTACAAATTAAGCAACCTAACATAGTGCCAGGTCATCGGATAGGTGATCGGATCGGTATCCTGCCGTTTCGCAAAACACTTTTCGTCAAATTTCACTTCCCAAAAAACTAATAGCAAAGTTTCATTTCCCAAATGAATCTTTAGCAAATTTTCGTTTCGCATTTAATTTACTTGGTCAAATAATCATTCCGCAACATTTTACTTGGACAAGTTTTGTTTAGTCAAAACACATTAAGCAAACGTTTTATTTAAATAAATTCCAAAAGTATGTTTGTTCAAATTGTTACTTCACTCACTCAACCTCTATAGTTTAGAAATGGCAGCCTTTTTTATTTTATTGTCTTCGATTTTTGCAAGAGCTAAAAAAGGTGAAACTAGTCGCAAGTAAATGACAATCAGTAAAGTAGCCAAAAGTTAGAACATCAATAAGACAAAAAACAAATGTGTCGGTTTTCAACACCATAAATAACAAAAAAACCACAAAGTAACCAATTTACTACGCGCAGTTTGGAATTTTTTAAATATTTTTTTATCATGTATATTTGAGTGTAGAATTCACCGCACGCACATCACTGTACAATCTAAAGTTTGTACAGTGCATGCCAATACAGATTGTATAACTCTCTAATCTCTCGTCATCTCAATATATTACTGACTATGTCATTCAAATAAATATTTGTATAAACTTTGAATATTTTTAGAATCGTAAATATTAAAGCACTTAACACCAACATCCACATGACCATCTGCGATTAAATATTTACTAGATGTACCGAACGAGATAACGCCGCCATTTTGATCACTTATCCCATGCTTTGATGTTTAATTTATTTCGAAGTCAATATGAAAACACAAATACAAAATTCAAACATCATCGATATATTAGACGACATAAAATACGATTGACAATGTAACATTAGGGGAAGGCATGTGTGACTAAAAATATCAGGCCTAACTTTTAGGGTTAGTTTAAAATTCCAGTCTATTACATAACTTAAAGCATTGTCAAATGCTTAGCCATAGGAACAAGTTTTGTGGAGGAAAATATTAGTTAAGTACTTATTTTTATAATAATGATTACCAGTTTTGTGGCAGAAAATATAGGTAATTTATTATTTTTATTGATGATGTTGTCTATGATGGCACTAACAATTTCCCATTGAACATTGCAACACCATTATTTATTTTGAAAATAGCGAAGTGATTTAAAAATGTAATAACTTTTTCTGTAAACATGGCCGACAACGAAAAACTGCATCGTGCATCCTTAAGCACCATTTTGCGTGACTCCAAATTAGTTCTGCTTTTATTGAAGTTGTAATGACATTTTGTGGTATTATAAGGACAAACTATTATTATATATTCATCATGCACCTAATGATCAGTAATTTCCTTTTGTTTCCGCTTTGTTTGTGTGATTTGTTACGTTGTAATTACGTTGTAATACAGTAACAAAGTTTCGGCAACTAAACTTTTTATTATTTAATACCTAACAAGTGTTACAAACGATATTTTATAGACACTGTATATTTTGTGAACACTGCCGATTACTCGAATTTAACAAGCAAATACAGGTTATTGGACAATTCTATACAAAAATAATTCGAGAAGTGATATACTCTGTCACGTAACCAGATTCACATTAATTACTTTACAGTAAGGTAGTAGTGAGGAACTAGATCAAGAGTGGCCTTTTCGGCAGCTGGGACAAATTTCGGAAAAACATTTGGCACCGGGCAGCACTACCAAATTTTAAGTAGTTGAAAATGAAAATGTGAGAATTAAACACACATTTGTAAGGTAGTTACTTTTATTTACAAAATATGTTAATGAGATGTCTGACTTTGTTTGGTAGAACTAAATGCGTCAATGTTGATATCAACTGAGGTTGTTGCTACACGTAAATAGTTTTGCAGGTAAACATCAGTAATACGTTTGTATTGATTCTAAACGTGAAATAGAAGAAATTCGTGGTTTTGTTGAATAAAAGTAAATTTTTAGGGACTCGGCTCCGCGGGCCACAAGACGATAATCGGCGGGCCGCAGCGGGCCTCAGGTTGGCCGCCCCTTTTTTTTTTTTTTTTTATTACTTCCTCCTCCAACTGAATCGGAGCTAGTCATTACTTATTCTCTTTCATGCCAGTTCCATCGTTTTTTTGCATACTTCACATCCATACATCGTCTTGCATTCCATGGCAGTGGGTTTTCTGCCTATTTTAAATCTATACTGTACTATCTTATAAGGTAGCGGGGGCCGCCCTTGAACTAGATAAAAGTAGCTGAGGATTGTGCTCAGTGGCGAGCACTTGGAGAAGCCTAAACCCAGCAGTGGACTAGTGTAGGCTGATGATGATGATAGGCTGCTGAGGATAGTAAGAGATAAAATAGTTCCCTAATAGTAAGGATTCTGGGTAACGTGAACTCCTATTGACATTATCATTACTTACCATTGGGAAGGAGAAGAACAATCGACTTCCAGATTACGCTCAGCCTACTATTTCCACTTAAATCTTCCTCGTTGCAGCACTAACATGTAT
This sequence comes from Eudonia lacustrata, assembly GCA_947562085.1. Lineage (NCBI taxonomy): Eukaryota > Metazoa > Arthropoda > Insecta > Lepidoptera > Crambidae > Eudonia > Eudonia lacustrata. The sequence goes on from OX387316.1 coordinate 5,221,109, forward strand.
GGCGACTCTTTTACTGTCCAAGCAGCAAAACTTTGGAATAAGTTACCAATACCTCTACGAGAATGTCGCACTGTGGGTACTTTTAAAAAACAACTACAAAGTAATCTACTATCGGTTACTTGTGTGGCACTGAATCACGTTATGTTTTTCTATATAGATTATATTATATTTAGTATATTCATATTTTTGTGTATAGAAACACAAAAATATTGATTTGTGTATGTTTAATGTGTGGTTGTTATGTTAAATAAATATCATATTTTCTTAATAGTTCTGTGCGCAGTTTAAATATCTTACTAGCTACTTTCATACTATCTTGCCACCATGGTCTGCTGGAAGAAATCTCTTTCTAGAGATAAGCATACCTGTTCTATTGCGATCCAAAATGTTAACCATTGTTAATGTTTATTTGTGTACGAACTAATAAATAAATAAATAAATTATTTTTCATGTTTAACTTACAAACACCCAAATACATTAAGTCGATTCCGAAACCAGGACTCTATCTTAAAAGGTAAGTAGGTAGGTACACACGGCGGCAGATCAACCTACCCAAAACTGTCAAATTTCTACAATAAATTTTGAACTTTATCGTTTGGTTATAAGGATCAATATTCATTAGAGAAATTTGACAGGTTTGGGTATATTATTGGGTAGATTGTCGTCCAAAACTTCAATCATTATCATTAGTCTTACCCCACCACGCCAGCTTGATGTGATTTACTATGTATTAACGACTGCTAGCTTACTATAACAACCGAGACCAACAGATTATCAAGCCCTTCGAAGCACGGACATACTGGAGATATTCTAATACCGTCATCCATCCGGTGACCCGACTTTTCTAATGTTGTTTTAGTTGCGTTCTCTGCGCCATCAAGCTCCTCTTTTTTTACTACCAACGGCTTCTTCTCACCTGATGCTAAGTTCAGTGAGTGAGTTCAGTGGTCGAAGTTGGAAGCGGACTTCACCCGGAACCCTCAACATCTCGTACTAACGCACTGGCTATTTTATCTATAGCTGCCGGAACATAACAATGCTACAAACATTGATGTTATGGCGACATATTAGGATAAAACGGTGGTAGCTAGCCACGCGGACAAATAAGCCCTGTCATCATCACCACCAACATCATCTCAGCCAAAAGACGTCCACTGCTGGACAAAGGCCTCCCCCAAGGATCTCCACAACGACCAGTTTTGTGCTACTCGCATCTAGCGGCTTCTCACGTCTTTCACCAGATCGTCGGTCCACCTTATTGGAGGTCTGCCCACGCTGTGCTTTCCGGTACGCGGTCGCCACTCAAGGACTATTCCGCCCCAGCGGCTATCAGTCCTGCGAACAATGTGCCCTGCCCTCTGCCACTTGAGCGTACACTCTTCGGGCTATGTCGGTTACCTTTGACCTTCTGCGGATCTCCTCATTTCTGATTCGATCACGCAGAGAAACCCCGAGCATAGCCCCCTCCATTGCTCTTTGAGTGACCTTGAGTCTTTTTATGATGCTAGTGAGCGACCACGTCTCTGTCCCGTATTTCATCACTGGCAACACACACTGGTCAAAGACTTTCGTCTTGAGACACTGCGGTATATGGGACGAGAAGATGTTAATGGTAATAAGCCCTATACCACCAACCAAACCGAGTACACAAACGTACCCCCAGCTGGAAATCTTACCCGGGACCTCTTGCTCTGCGACCGGTGGTGTTTACCTAGACCACAGAGGCAGTTAACCTGTTTCTTTTACAATTATTACACACAAAATAATTTCCTTGTTTTTTAATAACACAATACGTTTAAGCGGTTACCGAACTAAACAATTTTTGAACGTCGGTCCGTGGGCCGACCGAATTTTCATTGACCAGCTTCGGTCACGCGAGTGCTCGCTTTAGACTTTTTTTTTCACTGTTCGCTTCGTAAGGTATTCCCAGCGTTCGCATTTTATGGAATTCCTTTGACATGGCATCCGACCATTAGATTGTTTGATTGCTACGAATCGTAGCGCGGCTACGCCGTAGACGCTACGTTCGTGGATGTAGTTACTTTACGCGTGAAAGTAATGATTAGAGCTCTTTGAATCGAAGGTCTCCGATATTTGTTTGTTGTACTGCGGTAAAATGTTCGGTCCCTTTGTCGAAAGATTTGCTTTATAAAGGTACGTCCAGACTATATGACAAAACACATTATATAGCATAGGTATGTAGCATGTTTTATTAGTGTGTACGGTAAGTGTCAAAAACCACCTTATACTACTTTTAGTTTTGTAACATGTCATATAACATAATTTATATAACATGTTACTTAATGTGGACTCACTTTTACATTACTTTTTATTGTGTAGGTAAGACAAATGATGTCATAAAAATAAAATTTTACTTTTATTTTGTGTACGAATAATACTCATACACATATTATAACAAAACTTAGATGCTCAAATGAATTTATCTTGTAAGCGTGAAACGTTAATAATTAAAGTTAACGCATAAGAAAGCTTTTAATTATAAAAGAGTCTAGTGAATCTTTTGTTGAGAGATTTGAAATTTCTTTAGTCATTAAATTAAAATCCTTAAATAACTAATGTAAATTATTTTCCCTAATGTTTTTCTTGGTGATAAAGCTAAATTGCTAGATAAATCAACAGGTAAGTTTAATTACTTAGTTCGTTTAGAATCCAGTAAAATCTGTTACTATTCGTTTGATTGTTAAGGTCAACTTAAAAATTCTAACCATCATTAATTATTTTTAATTGCAACTTTTATTCTAATTAGGTGATTTAGACTTTGTACTAACGTTTTTTGACAAAACCTGGGCAGAATCATTTCAATAACGTCCTATTTATAAACTATGTACATTTATTTTTGTAGTATATTTGTAATATTAATTTAATTAATTTAATTAATTTAAGTATATTTATATTTATATTTATATATGTATAAATTGTATTTATGTAGGTATATATTGTACATTTTAGGATATATCAATATTATCACAAAAAATTTTGTCTTCACATAATTGCACGTTGTTATCTCTGCACCAAACTATGGTTGACTGGTAGAGAATGCCTGAGACATAAAGTCCGCCATGTATATTATGTTGCAAAAGTTTTTAAATAAATAAATAATGCAATGAATGAACATATTTTTAATCAATGAGAGCGTTTCTCCCGTCATACTCAGATGTTTGTAGGTAATACATTAATTTACAGACCACACAAAAAATAACAAGAGTATACACACTTAAATCTATCAAAGATAAAGCCAAAAATCAAGATAGGGCTCATGGAATAATGAATATTATGGTTTATTTACAAGAAGAAATTATTTCTAACGTAATTATTAACTATTTGCAATGCAGTAACAAACCCCTTCTAAAAATAACAAGATTATACACACTTAAACCTATCAAAGATAAAGCTAAAAGTCAAGATAGGGCTTAGCTTTCGGAAGGCACTTAAGGCTGAACAACCATGACCTTTAGTGATAGCATAATGAAATAAAGTCGAGGTCAATTGACCTGCCATTTCTGCGCTATACGAGTTTCGGGAGCATTTTTGTTGTATTTGGTATTATAAATGTTACCTACTCGCTTTAGTTGCTGAATATTTTAGCATCATTGAGGTATTTTACTGGTTGTGATGGGATGCTTAGAAAGGCACGTAAATCCGTTGGTCCCGGCTGCATTAACAGTCGTTTACAACCACCAATCTGCATTGGGCCCGCGTGGTGGTTTATGGCCCGTTCTCCCTATGCATCCATAGGGTAGGCCCAGCAGTAAGGACATAAAATTAGCAGGTGATGTGTGATGTGATGATGGGGTTGTATAGTCACTAAAACTTATTAACGCGCATTGAGCCAACGTGTTGGTTAAGCCCTCATCTATGAAATAAAGATTATTGAAGGTATTTAAAGCGACACAAGGTACACAAGAGTTCGCTTTACCTGACTCTCCGACGGGTCTGTCCGTATTGCTCAGTGAACCTGGGATCACACTGTCTAAAAGGGAGTAGTTGTATCTTGCTGATGGCCTTAGTATGCAGGTTGGACTTTCCACTCTGCCTGCAGGCCAATTAGGGATGAACAATAGTCAGAGTTACGTCGCCATAGCGAAAGACTCTAAGTATCAATCTGCTTCAATCCTTATACGCTTTTATAAATGTTATGTCACAGGAAGCGACGAAAATTTGAATTTTTATGAGCACCGTCCCTGTGTCTGGACTCACCCAATTGGCTTTCAAGGCCTTGTTAGCCTCCAACTTTAATTTGACGAGCTCATTTAATTATATTCTTTATTAACGCCCGCAATCTCAAGCTAAGAACGCTTTAAATAAATAAATAAGGCCGCAATCATCTCGAGCTTCGATCGATAAGATTTTATTTACAACGCCCCGGAGTGGGATAATAGACTTTATTGTAAGAACTTAAAGACTGTTGGACAAAGCACTCTGACACCGCGGCTCGGCTTAATCAAATTATTCAAATAAAGCAGATTCTGCTCGCCTCTCAGGCGCCCAAGTATTCAACAAATACGCGTATTTACTGTGAAGACTTGTTCGGGATTGCATTTATTCGGCAGACATTTCGTTTTTAAATTTATAAAGCAACCGAACTGCTGCATTTTTGTTTGCTCACTTTTATTGAGCCAGTTAAAGTGCTAGCTTGTTGAGTACTCTGCCTGATGAGCATGATCTGGGGCAACATTTTCATTTAATTGTAAATACCTAGTTTAGGATGATGAGATTATTTACCAACATCTTTGCAAGGTAAAGACGGCTAGCAGCAAAATTCTGCCATCCTAGCTGCTGTCCTCGCATCTTGACACTGCTTCTGTTTAACATGATCAGGTAGAGCAGATTCATTTGCGTTACCTTCTATAAAAAAATTTTTTTTTCAAGCCGTGTGAAACGAATCACCTTTGGAGGTTTTCTATAGAGTGAATGGCATCACGCACTTAAGTGCGTGTCCCCGTGCCCTACTAGATTCTCCGAAGGTTCGGACCTCGGCTCGGGTAGACCGGGCCGTGGTAGAGGAGAGAAGCGCCCAGGTACATATCTGTACCTGATATAGAGCGCGTGTGAACCGGTTCGTCGTACCCTTGTTCTATGAGTACCTTGTCCTGGGCTTAAACTATGTGTGCATGTTTAGTGTATTCTGTAAATGTGTAGTGGCATTTAGAGGATCGGGCGGGGAAAAAAACATCTGCTTTATAAATTGTATAGTTTTTACTAGCTTTATACTAAGAAACTTGTAGCAGTCCTTTTCCAAGCAATGTGATAGTTTAAAGGCTAACCTTACATACTTTAATTTCACTGTCTGTCAGTAAGCTTTAATCTGTTCATCAATGTTTCCTTTTGAACTTTGACAAAATTCAAAGAACTGTTTGAGATATAAGTTAAACTGTTAATTATTTCTAGTTTCTAATAGAAGCTCTTAACAAAAGAGCACTTCAAATTAATGATTTTTGACGCACTGGGCACACGCGTTTATATGCGCGCTACATTTAGTGCTTGAAATAACAAAGCTGTCTCAAGATAAGCCAGTTCATTCAAGCTGATCTAAGTAAGAGTCATACCAAATTGCGTCAATCACAAAAAAAAACAAAGGCGCATAGTCACGCTTATTCTGTAAACCATTAGTCTGAAAGCGCCCTAAGCTATTTTTGGCAGACGCTATTAAAAGTAAATATATCGAAAAATATTTATTATTCTCGTAAAGTCCAATGCACTGATTAAACGCTGCATGCTATCGCATGATGCAATCCAACCTAATCAACCATAACGAACGAGCTACCCTCGTATTAAAAAAGTAAATAAAGATGAAATACTTGGAACAGTTAGTACCCACCTAATATTTAGTAGATAATTTACGATACAATTCTTAGAAAAGATCGTGAAACATGATAGCTCAAATATTGAGGTACATAATTTTATGTAGTTTGTTAAAGATATTTTTTTAAGTCTACATTTTTAGTTATTATAAAATGATTGCGATTAATTTATAAAAATAAATAACTATATGAATGCCAGTTGGTTAGTATGATGAGTCGACATGCCGTGTATATAATAACAGTCGAATTGAAATCCTCATAATGAACACAGTTGAAACGAACTTAACATCCATCATCATAATCATCATCATCAGCTTATAGTCCTACTCCTACATGAACAATCACATGGGGAGATCGGACCATAACCTACCACGCCAGCTCAATGTTGATTAGAAGGTTTTAACGACTGCCATTCGGGTCAAACGGGAATAACGTGCCTTCCGAAGCAAGGGGTAGCTTAAGGCTTTTTACTTAGGTTACCCATTCGATGACCCGACATTACGAAGGTTGTTTAACTTTTATGATCGCAACCCGAAAGCGGCGGCAAGCGCCTTCTAGATCATCTACAATTTTACTATGATAAAACCTTTTCCTCCTCCAGTTAATCAAAGACACATCCTTGAACCGGTATCTTAAACACACTGCTGACCCAAACATCTGACTCGCGTGCCCCTAATGATCCGTCACGATTCCGAACGTACAGCCAGCAACAAAAACTTACTTACGTACTATCTATATACATAATATAATGACCTGACTGACTGATTCATCGCCGAGACGAAACCACTGAAGCTACGAGTAATTAGATGAAATTTGGACTGTAAGTTAATTGAGTGACGTAACCAGCCACTAAAAAAGGATTTTAAAGGGGGTCAAAGAGGGGGTAAAAGTTTGTATGAAAGACCGTCAGTTTTGAAGTAATATAAATGAAAATTGGTGTATGGCTTTTTGAAAAGAAATAAAGAATGACTTTCCTCAGGAATTTTGTTTGTTTTCCTTTAAAATAGTAAAAAAGGGAAAAAGGATTTTTTGGGGAAATCGTTATTTTTGAAGTAATAACTATAAAAATGAATAATTTAATCAAACTACGGATTTTTCAATAAAAATGTAGAATGACGTGGTTTAGCTATTTTCGAAAAACCTCCCCTTGAGGAATGAAATAAGGGTGAAAATTTTGTATGGAAATGTGTCATTCCTTTAAATATAAAGGTATTTGACTTATGAAATTTAACTTAGATATTTACCTTTAGTAAGTTTGGCTTTTAAAAAAACAATTACAAATCGTGTTGCCCATGTGAGCAAAGCCGCGAACAAAAGCTAGTAAATAATATAATGGTAAGTGAGGCCTGAGCCAAGAGCACGAGCGTCTTGCGACGCGGCGAGCGGGTTTCTGGTTCATTGCCCGTTATACTATGGCAGTTATAGTCAACGATGGTAGAAAGAGCGCAATGAACTTTAAACCGCTCGTCGAGTCGCAAGAGAGTAGTGTTCGTGGCCGTAGGTATAAATAAGTAAATAAATAAGTGCACCATACAATACACCTTATACAACATGTAACATATATTAGTTAAACGCATTCCCTAAAAGTATTTTGTTAAAATTGTGTACTGAATCGACTTCAGTTATTTTATATTCTTATTTTTATCGACTTCAGTTATTTTGTATTCTTATTTTTTTTTTCAATAAATTAATATATATTACTGTAGTTTTTCCATGAACAATCGAAATCAAAACGTAAGTCAAGCCAATATGGCATTTTTATGGACACTTGACGCACATGGATGTTTTACAAAGTAGGGACTGTATTCAACTTTATGTTAATTTAGTAAAAAAATATCCATATAAAAATTAACGAACTCGATAATAGCCGATTCTGATCTAGATTTATATATTTTTTTCGTTATCAATACAGCAGCCGATTTTTAACAAACTACTTTCAGGCTCTAAGTATTTTAACTGTTACAATAAGCCACAAGCTGACAGAAGTGTATCGTATACAATTGGCCATGACTATCCATCCTATCTACTGTCCCTGTTAAGTAGGGTATGGCAGCTGGAACTACGGGTCCGGCTGTCATTTCAAGGGTACCACGGGAGTTCCGGATCCTAGGCCCCCTGCCGGTTATGCCTTCGCGGGCGTCTCCGGCAGGTCCCGGACATGGGTTGGACTCGTGGTGGCTATGTGGTTAGCTGTAGAAGTGGGAATGTTCGTCTGCCTGGTTGAGGTCTGGCCAGGCTTCCATTTCGTGCACAGCGAGCGGGTCCGATTAGCGGTCTTGAGGGGGCCCGAAGTGAAAGGATTTGCAGGGCACGTGAGTTGTCCAAGTTGGTTGTTCTGCTTGGTGGTTTTCATTGAGTAGGCTTCCAACATCTCCGGCACTAGTCTGGAGAACTAGTAGAGGCGCCCGCTAGATGCAATGTCTCTGGTTGAATCAGCCGCGTAGGATTTTGGAATTGATGAGGTGCCTGGATAGGTACTGAGAAGTGAGTGGGCTTACAACTCCGCCACCAAAGAGGACATTTTTACATTCTTAAAAGTACCGGATGAAGAATGTGCTTCGGCGCGTCCTGATCTGGCGTTATGACCTGACGCAGATGGTCCCTTGTGCTTGCGCAAGGATGTTTGATATATAACTTTATAACCTAACGGTTGGTGGGGGGTGTCAGTATAAACTTTAAAGTCGTGTGTAGCGGGGATGGCCATGACTTTGAAGAATGCGCTCCGGCGCGTCCTAATCTGGTTATGACTTGACGCAGATGGTCTCTTGTGCTTGCGCAAGGATGTTTTACACCTAACTTTATAAAACCTAACTTACGGTTGGTAACCTAACTGTATAAACTTTAAACTCGTGTGTAGCGGGGCTGGCCATGACTGTACTCGCATGCTAAAATAATGAATTGTTCGTTCCGTCATTTCACCCACTACACACGTCAAGGGATGGAAGTCTATAATTAATATTTAAACCACTTTGGAACTGTATAATGGTTCAGACATTTAATTGCGTAATGGTGCATTCAGTTAAAACGGGATGTCTGATTTAGCATTATAATGAATGTGCGTCCCAATGCATTTATGGATTGGGTGAGTTAAATGTTTTAACGCGCATTGGTTGATTGTTATTTAATCATTTAATCACGTCTTAGTTAAATAAATAAATAATAATAAATAAACTTTCCTACACTCACACCAATTATCTAGCCCAAGAGAAGCTTCATTATGAAACTCGTTAAAATGGTTACTAGACAACGGATAAACATTCTTAAAATACATACTTATTATACATAGAAAACACCCAGACCCGAGACAATTTAGAAAAACAATAATTTCTAAATTAACCCGACCGGGGATCGTACCCGGGACCTCAGAGATGGCGACACCATGAAAACCGGTATACAAACCACTCGACCAAGGAGGTCGTCGTTAGGTTTACTGACATTTGTGTTTATAGGCTATGGATATAATATTATGTTCAAAGTATTTAATAAATTTATAATCTATAAATAGCTCTGTGGACTGGACTTAGTTATCGCCAGTTAAAACAAGCAATATTTTTTTATACTCATCTCTAAATTTCAGTATGAAGATGGCACTAAATGATGATGAAATAGCTTTAACTACAACCTTTATTCTTAGATCTTAGATAAGCTTATAGTACAAATGTGCAACACCTACTTATAAACATGAAACCTTTTTATGACTTTCTATTGCTAAATGAGTTCCAACAAATACCTTAGCATTCCTATAGCCACAGACCTAGAAATGTCAAGATGTGTAAAACGTAAAACTATGGAAAACAATACCTGAAATACTAAAAAATATTCGTGTAACACAAATGCACCAGCTACACTCACTAATAGCATTCGATATCGATTATATTATCAACTTCCAAGTACAAAAGGCTGTGCTTTAAATTGCTTTGGGTACGCATAACAAAACAAACCATATTTCTGTAAAATCATCGCTCTTTGTTTGGATAGCATAATTCAACATAATGTGAGGTCAATAGACTGACTATTGAACACTCTTGAAACTTATGTTTATTTATATTTAGTTTACCCGGCAACATTTTGCGGTGGCACAAAAGATTATAATTTCTATTCAGTTCTGTGATATAGAGAAATATTAACAATGCAAGACAGTTCCTAATGAAAGCAAGCAGAACGCCAAAAAAGAGAACCACATAATTCTGTTGATTTATAGGAAACCTTGGTAAAAAATAGTTTTCAATAGATTTTAGTGGTTTTGCAGGCATAAATTGTACGAACACTCGTAAAAACCATCCTTTTGAAAGGTTTAAATTAAAAAAAAACAAAATGAGAATGATTTTTCGGCCACTATTATACCCGTTCGATCAAACGGGCACAATATTGATATATAGGTATACATATTTAAATTGCACACTCGGAAAAGGATAGTACAAGTAATATCTAAAAGAAATATCATCATTATCATCATCGAAGACTCGTTTCTGGATAGTTGACCAAAAAAATATCTGGATATCCTTCGCTTTGGAAGGTGTATTATTGATACTGACTGTTGTCGTAAAATGGCAATAGTTAATATCCACCTACCCGCACTAGGCCAGCGGTTTATGGCCCAATCTCCCCTTGCGAAACTATTCATGTGGGAAGGGCTGTGTGGGAGTGTTTATAGGCTGATTATCTGTATCTTAATCTTAACTTACACAAAAAAAAAACACAAATGTTGAAAAAATTTCCACGAGCAGGACTTGAACCCGCACCCTTCTGACATACCGGGCAAAACCGTTCAAGCCCTGCTCGTGGAAATTTTTTTAACATTTGTGTTTTTGTAATTTGTTTGCAACAGCATTAAAAAATTATATAAACATTTATATAAAAAAGTCACAAAATATCTGCAAGTCTATTGACGCAAAGTAACAACATGGTATAATTATGATTGGTTTCAATTCGAGCTCGATGATGCGGCGGCCTTTGTTACCAAAGTTTACCAGTTCAATGCTGGGACACCGGAATAAACAAAACTGGATGGGTAAACAAATGTTTAAATCTCGATCTCCTCCGTAGTTCGAGAAGGCAACCAAAACCGCAGGCGCCATTAGTCGTAAAATGGCCCAAACCAGCTGACTTGCATTAGGCTAGCTTGGTCAGTTAAGTCTTCTCCTCATATACCATATCTCCATGTGGACATTTCGGAGTCCAGAAGTGGCTATTATACTAAAAATGATGAGAGTATATTATTAACAACTAACATTCACGTTAACAACATCAAAATAAACATTTCAACGGCAAACTAAATCTTATAGCTTTACGCCATCGTCACTGGAGCTGCAAATATTCAAATCGCCGCACATTCCCTACAATACGGAGCCTATTGTCGCTCGCAAGTTGAAAGGGGGGAATTGAAAAACTGCCGTACGGAAGTGTTAAATGTCCACTAAACACAGTTTACCGTTGGGAAATTTTTCACTCGGTCTGTTAAACTGATTACCTCGGTTCACTCGTCGACAATGGCGCTGCCAGCACTCATAATTACATTTGCATGAAGCTCACAATCGCTTGGCATTATTGTGCGGATGAGGACAACTGGATTAGGGGGACGTAAAATTTAATGAGCCATACTGATAATGGCCACGACTCATTAGATATTCAAAGCGAAGTAGTTGCGCCATCCGAATACATTGGGGATTCCGAACGCTGGTTCAGGTCACGGTATATCACACGGAGTGTTAAAGCCAAATTCTATTCTGAATTGTGAATGCGATGGCTGACTATGATTTAGCCTTTCATGTAAATGTGTTAATTAAAAGAGACTTCCGACTTGGAGCTGCTCGTATTAGCTTTTTGCTTAGTTTGAAGGCTGTAATACCTATAATGAATGAGGTGTTAGAATGTGAACATGAACCTCTTTGCGTGTCTGTGTCAATGGCAGGCGATTGCGGAATCTTGTGTATCTGTATACGTTTGTCTTATTTCCATTTGTTTTACATTTTTATTTTACTATTACTTACTCCAGTTTAATTCCAGTTTAATTAGTCTTGCAACATGCCTTCATGAGCTTTTTAGTTCTTAGTAATTTTACCGAAACTTGTACTGTTTAAACAAAAACACAACATGACAAACCTTTTCTGCAGAAAACTATTAGGATGGAGCTATCCAGTTTGATTGTAGAGAGTATCTCATACCATAAGGTAATAAAGCCCTACTTATAACAGTGACAGTTGAAACTTATTCGTTCCTTTATTTTTAAAACAAAGCAAAAGACTAAATACGAACAAAAATTCTTGAGTAACCAAAATTTTCCATCTACTTCTTCCTCGGAGGACATTTAAATTATATGTAAATATGGCGAAGGCTCCAGTTGACATCAGTTGGTATTATGCTAATGCGGTAAGTCACCTCAACAGCTAATCAAGTCGTAGAGAAACGAATGTTTGTATTGAGAGACGAATAGTGAAAGCAGAATGGCATTTAATGTTCTTGAGAGTCTAGTAAAAAAAAGCGGGCCCACAAAAAAAATTAAAATACTTCTCTTAGGCCAGTCACTGCAATCACACTTAAAAACTTAATTTTATTAACTGGAAAAATTAAACATATAAATATGATTCAAGTGCAACATACCCCTTCAAGATGCAGGCGTGTACAAACTGGACTGCGACTGTGGGCTCTCTTACATCGGGCAAACAAAGAGAAGTATAGGAACCCGTGTTAAAGAACATATAGCCGACGTCAAGCATAGGCGCGAAAATAAGTCTGCAGTATGCGAACATTCCCTAGAGGGGCCCAACCATTACATCAGATTTGATAAACCACAAATACTCGTTAAAGAACAACGATTCATCCCTAGGATGATACGCGAGGCTATTGAAATTAAAAAACATCCTAATTTTAATAGAGAAGATGGTTGGAATCTACCACCAGCCTGGGATCCCATCATACAAAATATTAAATCCCAGCCCCGACACCATACTGCCAGACCAAAAGATACTGTAAGCTCTTTCTGCGTAAAACGGAACGCACCTGATTAAATTTAAATGAGGGTATACAAGCTACCAACTAATTATGAGATGACCAACACCTCAGTCTCCCTGTGACCACGGACCCTGCAAAGGGTTCGAAACGTCAGGATAAACATTAAATAAGTAATGTGTAAAATAAACGCGAGTAGATCCGTAAAAGTTGTTTCATTTCAATTATATAAATAACTTTTTATATAAATAAATTTGTGGTAACTAACTTCTTACTTAATTAGGGAAGAAAGGAATATCTTGAAGCAAGTCAATATATTATAGTGACTTAAAATAAGACTCCTAGAAGATTTTAGTAGCTAAAATAAAAATAAATTGATTTTTTAATATAGAAATTCATGAAATTTGAAAATGCTTATTATCAGTGCACTCAGATTTTTCGTCGTAAATTAAACAATGAACTATCAACATTTAATTTTTATTAACGACAAAGCTATTTTATGTAATGAATAGGTATATAAATAATATGTAAAAGAAACTAGAGTGCTCCAAGATAAATGATTTGCAGCTATTTACAAGCCGAACGTAACTAATTAAAGAAAATGCGGAAAAACAACACAGAAGTACAGTCAGACGTAGCCATCGAATGCGTGACTTGTATACTGATACACTTAAATAGGTTTTTAGAAAAATAACGTCGCACGTTATACTAGAATGGAGGACATGTTTTTTTTTAGAGTTTGCTGATGACGGCATTTTCAGGTTCAACGGGCTTGTTTGGGGGTGGCGAGAAACTTAAAGGGTTCCTCAAGCCGTGTGAAACGAATCACCTTCGGAGGTTTTCTAGAGGGAACGGCATCACGCACACTAGCGTGTCCCCGTGCCCTACTAGATTCTTCGAGGGGTTCGAATCGGATCGGAATGGGGGACGTGTGGGAAAGAACAGTTGTATTGAGATGAACAAAAAACCCAGTACCTAGTATATTTCATGGATAAACACAGTTTTTTGGAGCACGCAGCTGTTTTATTTCCCTTTGCTTTCAAGTAAATGAATTTATAAGCAAGCAGGTTTTCAAATGGACAAACTTTATCGATTAAAAGTATACTTTGTAATTTGTTTATCTTAATTATTATTGTTTTTGGATTTCGCATAATTTTGTTGTGTGTGTTTTATGTATTATGAAGTTTAACTAATTCTGATATCAACATTAATTTGCTAGCATAAAACCAGATTTACTTTAAGAATGCAGACTGTTATCGCACCAAACTTTATGCCTTGGAGCCGAACCCCGAGTTGAGTATCAGTAAGTAATTGTTTGTCTTCACTGAGTTCTCAGGCGGATGTTTTTTAGAGAATTTGAAAATTGACGCTGCTCTGTTTTGTTTTATTTTAAACGTACAAAACGTCTTAACTGTTAAAAATCTTTATATCACAAAAATTAGACAATAAAACAAAAAGGCTGACATGACTCTTCACTTTCTAGCCAATTCAGGAACATCTATGATCAGCTCAAGAACGACGATAATATTACAAGATAAAAAAAGCATTGACAATTTAAGGGCGAAAATAACAAAAAAATATATTTAAACCAAAGAGTATTTACTCTGTAAAGCAGCTTGTATTAACAAGTCCAAGCCCACTTTGAGAACCAGACGCAGTAGTTTCTATCTTTCTAAACCCAGGTGTTTGAAAGGGTCTTCCATTTTGCCCCTTTTTTTAACACTCCCTTATTTCACATAACAAATTCTTGTCATTTGCTAGCATCTCGTGACTGCAACACCAGCATGTGCCGCCACAATTTCAGCGCCTAGATGTCATTTATTGCACGCTACTATGTGATGCAGCAGCATGCATAATGCAAGGGTTTTCAAATTCTGAATCGCGATACCCTGGGAATTTCGGCTTATCAAAATGCATAATTGGCCTGAAGTATGAACATTATAGCTTCTAGAACAACCTAAAGAGAAATTTGTGTAGTCAATGTGATTTTTGTTTTGAGTTCGTGGCCTGTGGTAACAAACCCAATTTATCTAAATGTGGAATGACTGCATAAGAGTCTACTACGCTACTGAATATATTCAGAATAAACCAGAAACAAACCGCGATACTCTTTATGCTATGTAGTGGAACACAACATAATTAGTAATTCTAACCAATAAACACTAGTTTTTTTTTTTCTGTTTATATGTGTTTCAGTGTCATGATTCTGTATTTTTTCCATTTTTGTAATATCAAAATAGGTCACGACATTTTATAATAGCAGTATCGAAGCCATATCGTATGCAACGCGAAAGTTTAACATCGAACCCTTCATCAAACTGAAAAGTCAGACTCCATAGTGATGCCCGTACAAATTACAGTTTTACATAAACTTATGTGTTACCTAGTATAGGTATCCACAAATAAAATATAATAATAGGTCCTTACCAATGATATATGAGTTTTTTTCTCACTTATTAATAGGTGTATTACTTCTAAAACTCAATACCGGTTGTTAATATTAATAGACACCTTTAATTAGAATTATGTTACTTAGGCTTCAGTAATAACAATGATTATTAATTTTGTGTCTTTATCGCCCAACTTTTTTGGAATTCACTAACTTTTTTGTTCGCGGAATTGTCCTTTTGTTTCATTGTAGCTTTGAAGGGACTTGATTTTTTTTCTTTTTAGTGTCTGCTATATTTAGCTAGTGAAACAAACACACTACACTCTACAATTTTTATAGTGTTAAAATAAATAGATCCTAAGAAAATTAAAAAAACGTTAGTATGAAAAATAAAATCTTCATACAAAACTCCAATTTCATAGGTAAGGACCTATTATTACTTACGATTTCTATCCATTTCGGCCGGGGTTTAGCTCAAGTTGCCAATGTTGATACGACGTCAGTTTTGGCGGATCGCTAACGGATGTCCGAGGTCACGCGACGATCGCCGCCTCCGGTCACTATCCCTCTGGCGCGTATTAACCGAACCTACGTAATAAGTTACAGGTTTGTTATATGTTGGCAGTTTGATGTGAGACTGCAAAATAATTTGATATAATACTTTTTATTGCAACGAAATGGTGTAATTTTTGGGTAACGATAGAGCCTATGACGAATTTTTTGGGAAGCTACCTAGCAAGCCATTAGTGGTTTACGAAAGTATTATAGTTATTTTACTGTTTCTTCTGTCTTCGTACCTAGTAGGTACATACACACAAAATGGTATAGTTTCACTGCGATTTCTATCCACTAAAGCCGGGAGAGGACAGGCGACGGGCGCCGTCTCCGGTCACCGTCCCCCGTATGGCGCGTATTAACTAAACTACCTAAGTATTATGTTACAAACTCGCTGTTTGTAACATAATATTAGGTCCTTACCTATGAAATTGACTTTTTTCTCACTCATTAAAAGGTCTAAAAGTTCTAAAAGTCAATACCAGTTGTTAATATTATTATACACCTTTAATTAGGACTATGTTACTTAGGTTTCAGTAATAACAATGATTATTAATTTTGTGTCTTTTTAAATTGACTACTTTTTATGTTCGCGGAATTGTGTTTTTGTTTCATTGTAGCTTTAAAGGGACTTGATTTTTTTTCTTTTTAATGTCTGCTATATTTAGCTAGTGAAACAAACACACTACTCTACAATTTTTATAGTGTTAACATAAATAGGTGCTAAGAAAATTAAAAAAACGTTAGTATGAAAAATATTTTTTATAAAAAATCTTCACACAAAACGTCAATTTCATAGGTAAGGACCTAGTACTTAGGTAGTTTAGTTTCAATTTAATGTGAGACTACAAAATAATTTGATTTAATATGAAACTTCTGAATTGAACACCCAAAATGGTGGACGTTGGATCGATGGTGAATGATTTGGGTGACTAATTGGGGGATATTTAATTACAGTCGGTTTAGAAGTTACGAGTTGTTTACTTTGGTTCATTATTTTTCTTACTTACTAACTGTTACCATTTCGTTGTAAACAAAATAGGTATAACGTATCAATACTTTTTTTATTCGAAATATCTTTCAATAAAAAATATGACTTACCTCATGTCGGAATCGAACCCTCAACCATTCGGATCGAAGCCCTTTAGTTCGATTGCTGCCTGCTTTAAATCGTCTTTTTTCAAGTGTTAGTTTTTGGTTGAATATAAATAATGTCACCGAGAATGCAGAGCTGCATAGTTACAAAGGGAATACAAAAAAATTACAATTTGAAAAACTATATATTTTCTTAACTGTATGACATACAAATACCGCAACATTTATTACAAAATAATAAAAACTAATCAAGCTAAAGAGAATAACAAAAACAAGCGCTATATTGCTACTTATCTACCCCTGAATAAATAATAGTAAAACGAAATAACCATTACAGTAAATAAAAAAATATGATTATGCCCTTGAGAAATATATTAAAGTACTGAGTCGTGGTTAATCTTTGCCCGTCCCGTAATCCGCGGAGATAACACTGGCTTACAAAGTTTGTCATGGTTGATTAAGGGTGCCTCCTTATTACAAGGCAAACTTTAAGGAGCATTCTTAAAAGATGATTCGCCCCATGAGTCCCCAAAGTCGCGGTTGAAGCTAACGCGAATGTTGCGACTGCTTTAGCTGAAGTAAATAAGTTTTTAAGTAAAACTAGAAGGTTCAAGGATCTTTGACCTTGGTATAAAGTCAAGGATCACTTTCTGTCACTTATGTCATCGCAATGATAGGCACTATATTATATTATATCCATGTTTATTATTATTATTGTATATGTTCATATTTATGTAGTACTAGCGGCCGCTCGCGGTTTCACCCGCGTGGTTCTCGTTCCCGTAAGAATATCTGGATAAAAAGTATCCTATGTGTTATTCCAGGTTATAAACTATCTGTATGCCGAATTTCATCCGAATCCATCCATCCGTTGCAGCGTGAAGAAGCAACAAATATACGAACATACACACACACTTTCGCATTTATAATATTAGTAGGATTACTATGTATGTTTATGTAGTTTTTAAGAATATTGTAGTACATGTATTGTATATGTATTGTACCTAATTTTTGTCGCTCCCTTTTAAACATGATGCTCCCATTCCACCTTAGGTTGGCTGGAAAAGATGTCTTTTAGAGATAAGTCCACCTTTGCTCACCACTAGACTCCGATTCTATTAACATCAAGTGGAGCGGAGTCATGCACCTACTCATACATAAAAAGATACAATTTTAATGATCAATCAAAAATACGTCAGCTATCGAAAACAGTAGACTAGACTTTAAACGTATTATATATTCACAAAGCTATGCTGGTTGATTTTCTACGAACAATTAAAATTCTAATTTGATTCCCAAAAACAAATTATAAAAACAAAATACATAACTAGTTTATTTTATGTCAGTTTAGTAATAACCTACTCGTTAGACTTTGTTTAAAATTGCCATACTAAAACTTCAAACAGAATTCGAGATAATTAAAATGTTCAAAACGCGACGTCAGCCATTAAGTTTTGACAAACGTAATGCAATACGACGCGAAAGGGTACTATTATATCAAATCCTAAGTTGTTCCCAGATGTATTCAAATAAAACGAATAAAACGGAGGGTCAAGAAATTGCCATGGAATCGTTATTGTCGGAGATATGCAATATCACAGAATGGGGAGAAAAAAAAATTGGGGCGAGGGAGGACTTCACTAGAAATAACCGTTGCCAATTTAACCTTTACTCTTTCTTTAAGGAAAAACTTGACGTCTTGCTGTTTAATGTTTTTATCGTCAGTTTAATAATACGCCTTTAGCATTGACAAAATTCAGAGGGGCTCGATATAGCAGCAGCTAACCTGTTCGTATTTGTAAGTTAAGCTGCTTTTTCAATGCCGGGTTTTCGGATAGGTGACAAAACTTAAATATCTCGAGAGCCACAGTGGTAAGAAAAGGATGTCGGAAGCTACTAGTCATCTTTAGAAACTATTAAACTGCATTGGGCTAGCGACAACAAAAAACGCAGTAAACGCAGACAGGCCTCCAACAAGGTGGACGGCAACGATCTGGTGAAGGTCGCGTGTAGCCGCAGGATGCGAGCAGGACAAAACCAGTCTATGTGGAGATCCTTATGTGGATCCCTGTGATCATTATGTCGGGCTTTTGCCCAGCAGTCCAACTTTCGCAAACACCGGTCAACGGTTGGGTGCCTCAAAAATGTATCATCACGAATTCTCGAGCTACTCCTCAAATTAATAAATAAATAAATAAACTTTCCTACACACACACCAATTATCTAGCCCAAGAGAAGCTTCGTTATGAAACTCGTTAAATGGTTACTAGACAACGGATAAACATACTTAAAACACTTAAATACATACTTATTATACACAGAAAACACCCAGACCCGAGACCATTTAGAAAAACAATAATTTCTAAATTAACCCGACGGGGGGTCGAACCCGTGACCTCAGATCTCTGAGATGGCGACACCATGAAAACCGGTGTACAAACCACGCGACCAAGGAGGTCTTCTTGCTTCGTAAGGCACGTTAAGGCGTTGGACTCTGCTGCATTAGAAGTAGTTAACAACCACCAATCCGCAGGTTTACTGCCCGTAATCCTTATCCATCCCTGGAGATGTCTTGTGCGTGGGAAAATAAAATGCTGGATATGGAAGTGATGGTGTTGGGTTATGCTCGATCCCATGTAGGATAACTTGAGCGCAGCAGTGGGACGTTTACGATTGACGCAGTACTTTAAGCTCACCAATCACCATACCTCACATGAAAATAAAAATAGTGTAATAAACTCCACCTCCCCTCCTGCCTTTGTGTCGTGCAATAAGGATTGAAATAAATAAATAATTAGTTCAGGCATGATTGGAAGCAGTCACGGCAGCTTACTGCGTTGCGGAGCAATTCCTCTATGCTTGGTAATTTTACTTGAACCCACATCTTTACAGCAATGTACAGCTGTTTGACGGTAGAAATAGGTGACAGCTCCTTAGATATCTGCCATTTTACGGACATTTAGGTTTACTAGATAAAATTGGCAATTATAGATCTTTTTTTATTTACAGAAAAACATCGCTGATAGTAAGGGATGATAAGATATCTGGTAAGATAACGGAGCTTAAAAAGAACAACCGGCTTCCTCAACTAATTATCATAAAGAGTTATTTTTATTTTGGGAGAACACCCTAGCAGTTTAAAGAATTTCCGTTTAACCAACTTGTTCATGAAGGAGTGCAACGAAAGATTGTTTATAACTTTTTGAAGAACTTAAGTGCATTTTAGTTATGACTGAACTCAGTAACAAAAATGCTATAACTAACTACGTGCGTTTCTCACGTAATTTTTTACCACGAACTACAGTGCTGTGGAACCAGCTCTCGGCGGCGGTATTTCCGGACCAATACGACTTAAGGATCTTCAAGAAACGAGCCTATTCCTTCCTTAAAGGCCGGCAACGCATCTGTGATTCCTTTGGTTTTGGACACCCGTCCATGGGCGGCGGTGATTGCTTCCCATCAGGTGACCTGCCTGCTCGTTTGCCTCCTTCTAATATAAAAAAAACAGGCTGTCACAATATTACTCTAGTACGCAATGATTACATAATCTATCTATACTATTAATAAAGAGGAATGTTTGTGACTTTCGTTTGTTTGTATGTCGGGGACAATCTCTGGAACTACCGGCTTGATTCCAAAAATTCTTTTACCGATAGAATGCTTTGCGGGTAACAGGCTATATTTTAATTTGATAAAAATGTCTCAAACTCACGCGGACGAAGACACACGTGGAGTGCTAGTGGAGAATAAAATACGACTAAGTATGTTAAATAAACGCGAGTATATCGTTAAAAAGTGTTTTGTTCAAAAAATACGTTAATCCATCAAAATCTTGCAATAACCCATCAAAATCTGCCGTTAACAAAATAGTGAGGGGAATTTTCCATCATTATTAAGTTCGTTCCTCCCAGGATGTAATTTAAACAGCTATTTTCCCTCCCCCCGCTATTTTGGTTTAGTTCCCCCGTCGTTAACAGTTTACAGGGAGCTCGTGGGCTTAGCGTTTGTTTGCACATTATTCTTTTTTTTGACATTTATACCCTCATAGAGCAGGGGGAGATATTAATAGCAATGTTATTGCAGATTGAATCGCAAAGTAATTTCAAAGATTGAGACGTTAAAAATAGCTGCGCAGTTATCTTTTAGTAAACAATAATGCAATCAGCTATATAGCTAAATTGTAACAAACTAGAGTGTAAGTAAAATAATAAAAAAATTGTTGATTATTAAAATAAGAAATATGGTTTAACTATGTCCAGTTACACAATTTAAAAATTACAAATTTTGTCCCTACAATATTCATGCATAAAGTAAAGTCATGAGGCGGACATAACATCCACAAAAACCTATAAATCAGTAAAATAAAATAAAAAAATAATTATACAACAATATCATTACTTTTTTAACGTCAATAGAAAGGCATCATTATTCATTATATTCTACTTCAGGTGATGGCATGTCACGATAATGTCGAAGGCGGTATTGCGTATGGGCTGTCATATTCGACCGTGTATAGTCACATGAAACCCTTAGCCACTGCATTAACTGTGGAACTTACTTAGTTACCTCTGTCTAAAACAAAACAATACACTTACTACCAACGCTGCGTTTTCAGGATATACTTAGGTAAGATAGTAACAGCCAGAAAGGTAGATTAAGAACCAAGGAAACCGCCAATCAAATCAAAAATAAAGTAAGCCATCTTACCACAAGAACTAGTCGCTAAGTAGCGAATAAATTGACATAGTCCCTCTAGAATATTCAGCCATTAAGATAATAATTTCACCAAACAACGACACCTCCACTTAAGAGCTCCAAACTTTCGACAATCAATGAAGTTGTAAGCCCTCGCGATTGACCCTGAGAAAGTTGATGTCGGGATTACATCCAGGATCAAACGAGTACGCGGTAACAGGATCGGCCAATCACTCTTATGGCAGTAGTAATAAAAACCAAAATTGGACGAGTCCGTTCGTCCATCAGCGGTGGAGCTGACCGGTTAGTACGTGAGGGTTGATTGGTTCAAGCCAAGGGCCTTCCGTGCGATTTGGTTAATCACTAGAAGGCAATCTAACGTGCGCTAGTGCGATCGACTCGATTGCGTAGACCGATTACAGCGATCCGTTGTTGTTTTGGAATTATCAGTCAATTAATTGGTGCCTTGTATACATGTTGCGGATGTATTGGAAACTATTGGGCATGTCTGTATTTGACGTATTATTGTATTTTGGATATATTATTGAACCGATATCGATTCCAATGTAACATTCTCTCTCCGCGTATTATTGTTCATGTGGGTAGGGTTGACCCCAGCAGTGTGATGTTTGGTGCTGATATTGATGATGAGATAATTAATACTTATATTTTTACACAATTTTCATGATATTTTGATACTTATACGATAATTGTTTAGTTTAGTTTTCAAAACAACTAGGTTCTTCCTAATAAACTTTAAAACTTTCAATTTAATTGCAAAAATAAATCTTCATATTATAGGTACTGAACACGTACAATGCCATAGCAACCACAAAAAACATACCTACAAGCACCTACCTATACCTTCCAAGAGTAGGACTTTTGTGGTGTTAGGGGATGGGGTCACTATCATTAACCCGATAAAAATGAGGTCAGCTGTCTCATACCAAGTTTTTTAAACACAGGCATAAATATAATTTTCAATCGCGTGATATCAGTAAAGTGGCTCTTCGTGAATAAATAGGTTAAGTATAGGAAATGATTTTAGGTAACTAACATGTAACTAATATACTAAAATCAACTAACATACTAATAATACGTAATAAATAACTAAAATACATACCGGGTTTATTTTTGAATACAATATATTATACTAGTGACCCGCCCCGCACTCGCCCGCCCGCCCGCTTCGCACGGGTGCAATGCTGATACTAAATATATGTCTTTTTATACAACGTTCACCACTTTTTTGTCATTAGACATTACAAACATGTTTTCTTAAGAGCGACATATAATTGGCCATGTGAAGAACACACAACGCTGAAAGCTAAGCCTGCAACGTTGAAAGTTTGACCCTGCGATTTATTAATGGTCATTGCAAATATATCTTTACCGGAAATTATAGGCGTTCAAATTGGAATGGTAAATCCGATGGTATCAGAGGAATTCGGGGAATCAATACATCTTCTCCGGTACCACATCCGGTGAGTATTGTGCACACTATCATGAAAGTTTTTAGTGATTTTACCAGCAAACGTGTGCCATTGCAAAGTTTAGGTGGATTCAGGTTTCTTAATAAAATAACAGGACAACCTACTTATAACACCATTTTATGAGGAGGGAGTCCAGACGGGTTCAAAGAATTAAGAAATTCTGTAGGAAAATGGACAGCTTCTTCCAAATCGAGAACAGTATCGACCGAGTAGTATATTTGCGTCGGCGCATCAATCTTTGTGTTGCGGAAACCCACAACACACACTATGCTATTGCTTAAAATTACACATTAAAATCGAAAAATCCACTCACAGTTCAATGCCGCTCCCGCCGTCCAGAACGGGATCCATATGGTCCGATGGGGCTCGAATCCGAGTCCGGGTCTTCGAAGGTTCCCTAATCACACCCAAACTACCCCAAGTGCACTCTTCCCCCGAGGAATACCTGTTCACTCCAGCAGCGGTGTGGCCGACATCCAAACACGGATGGCGACTTGTACTCCCGATGCGATTCGCTTACGACGCACACACTCACAAAACACAGGTTGCACAATATACTTAATTAAAATAATACGGCTCCAAATGCCCTTATTACTACATAAAATATATTTAATTATCAACACACGATAACCTATCAACCAGCCATATTGCCTTTCCAGAGACAAGTGTACCAACAAAGAAAAAAAAAAGAACAATTAGTGATGGGGCCATTATGCCACCAAACAAAATTGAATCTCGATAATCGATTCGTCCATAATACAAATCAAAGTTTTATTTCCAACAAAAATAAATGCCTGTTTATTTGCAACATCCCGCCACCCAAAGCGGACGTACCGCTTTCTAGCCTGAAATCTTAAACTAGTCAACCGGTAATCGAGCTAAGGTCGCGACTGCGCGATTTAGCACCGATCCATCAACCAACAATTGCGCCACACGCGGAGTCCCGTCCGTGCCCCAGATTAACTTTAAAATGCGACCTCGTCTCCAAAATAACGATGGCAAATTAGCCTCTTTTAATAAAACCAGATCCCCCTCCGAAGGGGGCGACGTCCGGTCTGTCCACTTTACACGCTGCTGCAATAAATGCAGATACTCCAGTGACCAACGACGCCACAAGTCCTGACTCATTTGTTGTATCATTTGAAAACGAGACATCCGGTGTCTGCGTTCATCCTTCCAGGGATACTCAGGCAGGGCAGTGAGTGGCTGACCGACCAAAAAATGACCAGGGGTCAGGACTTCCATGTCATTTGCGTCAGAGGAGAGTGGACAAAGCGGACGCGAGTTGAGAACCGCCTCAACCTTACAAAACACAGTTGTAAGTTCCTCATACGTGAGGGTAGTTTCCCCGACTACCCGGCGCAAGTGGGTTTTTGCCGATTTTACCGCGGCTTCAAATATCCCGCCCCAGTGGGGACAGGCTGGCACACTAAATCGCCATGTGATTCCCCGCTGTGCGAGAGCTTGACTTATGCTATTACAATTTTTATCCAGAAAATCGTTCACATCTTTTAAGTAGTTGGCAGTGCCTCTGTAGTTGGTACCGTTGTCGGACCGAATGAGAGAAGGTAAACCCCGTCGCGAAACAAAACGATCCAGCGTGGCGACAAAGGCTTCCGTAGACAGAGCCGAAACCACTTCCAGGTGGACGGCCTTAGTGGCCAGGCAGACAAAAACGCACAGGTATGCTTTCGTGACCCTAGTGTTACGATAGGCTGTGGTTTTCACTAGAAACGGTCCAGCAAAATCCGTACCGACCCCGTCGAACGGCCTAGTAGTCTGACAAACCCGGTCAGAAGGGAGATCCCCCATCTGTGGCTGCATAGTGGAGGCCTTCACCCGATAACAAGCCACACACTTAAATAACACGCTGCGAACCACTCTCCGAGCGGACAAAATCCAGAACTCCCTCTGTAATATCAGAGGATGACGGCTACCGAAGGGCAGGTCGGCATTTTTGAGGCGACCTCCAACGCGTAACAGTCCATCCGCATCCAGAAATGGGTTGAGCCGAGAGATCGCTCCCTTGAGCTTTGCGCGACCGACGCGCAAAATCTTCAGTTCGTCCTCGAACCGGTCAGCTTGAACCAGCCGTATCAGGGCCAACAGTGAACTCCTGCGTTCCTCAGCACCCGCCACGGGTGATAACTGCCTCTTGTCTGGATGGCGGCAGTTATGTAGAAATCTCCGGATCCAGCAAGTTACACCTAGCAATTTGTCCAGTTTGCTGTATCGAGCCGTCAACCAATTCGGATCTGGCCTTGACTCGTTTGTTGTCACCAAAACTTTTATTCCAGGGAGCATCCCTAGAGAGCCATCGATCATGGTGACCGGCCATGATGACTCACCCTCCTTTAACCACTCTGGACCCCACCAGAGGGCATGCTGCACCAATTCCGGCGCGGTGCAGCCCCGAGAGGCACAATCGGCAGGATTCCAGGGACCGGGAACGTGCCTCCAACAAATTTCGATGCCCGAGTTCTGTACCTGAGATACCCGATTGGCCACAAACGTTTCCAATACGTGGGGTGCCCCGCGTAGCCATGCCAGAGCTACCTGACTGTCAGACCAGGCGTAGACATTCCGGATGTCCACCGTAGACGTCAGTTCCTTGTGCACGTGGCACAACAGTTTGGCCAATAGATGCGCCCCGCAAAGCTCCAGCTTCGGGATTGTCAGCCTAGTTTTGAGGGGAGCCACCTTGCTTTTAGCCAGAAGCAAGGAGACGGCGACTCGACCCTTCGAGTCCACCGTTCGCAGATACACCACTGCGGCATACCCTCGTTCTGACGCATCGCAGAAGCCATGTAGGCTTGCCCTGTATTTGCCCCGCGGCAAGATCCGCCGCGGCAACGCCACCTGATTGATCGCCTCGATCGTAGAGATCAGAGCGAGCCAAGTGTCGAGTGAGAGCCCTACCAGTGGCTCATCCCACGAGACTCCGAGTGTCCACAGTGTTTGCAATAAACACTTCGCCATAAAAATGCACGGGCTGATCCATCCATTTGGATCAAACATCCGAGCGATGGTGGAAAGGACCGTCCTTTTCGACCAAACTCTTGTAGTTTCCAGTTCTACCCGGAATGTGAAAATATCGTGAACCGGCTGATATTTAATTCCCAAAACGGCGATAGAGTTCGGGTCTCCTGCGTCCTCGAATAGCTGAGGATTCTGTTGGTGATCTTCCGGAATCCCAACCAGAAGCTGTGGCTCGTTGGATAACCATTTTCTCAACTCATAACCACCAGCCGCGAGGAGTCCGATAAGTTCATTCCTGATGATGAGCGCCTCCTCCAGAGAGGCTGCCCCTGTGCAGATATCATCTACGAACACGTCACGTGTCAGTACAGAGGCTGCCCGGGGAAAGCGAGCCCGTTCCTGCTCCGCCAGTTCCAGCAGTAACCGGATGGCAATGAAGGGACTCGACTTCAGGCCGTACGTGTTGGTGTTGAGCTCGTAGACGGTTATGGGATCCTCCGAATGTTCCCTCCAGAGTATTAACTGAAACCTCCTGTCCGCAGGATGTATTACTGTTTGTCGGAACATCATCCGGATGTCCGCACCGATCACCACCTGGTGTCTTCGGAAATTTAAAATGATGTCGACAATGTCCCGATGTAACTTCGGACCAGAATGGAGACATTGGTTCAATGAAACTCCAGTCGACGACGGTGCCGATCCGTCAAAAACAGTCCGTAGTTTTCCAGATGAGGCCTTCAACACCGCGTGGTGAGGCAAGAAAAAATGATTTGTCGTTGTCCAGTCGACAGTCGCCCGCGACATATGCCCCAAGGCCTCGTATTCTCGCATGAACTCGATATACTTTTCCCGAAGTACCGGATCGCGAGACATACGACGCTCCATGGACAAGAGTCGTTTCTCTGCCAACGCCCTCGATTTTCCCAAGAGAGGGGGACAGTCGATAAAGGGCAGTCGAGTTTCGATCCTACCCGACGCCATCCGGCGTGTGTGATTCTTATAAAAGGTTTCGCACTCCACATGCTCCGGATCCAGACGGGAGACCATGGGAGGCTCTTCCAGTTCCCAGAATTTTTGCATCGTCCTAGCGATGGAGGTAGTAGCGACGACAGGTGAGACATCCCGCGTCTCCTGGTCGAAAACCGGTCCCATTAAAACGTGTCCAAAGATGGTAGGTATAGCTACCAACGAAGAGCGGCCCAGAATCCGCTGAGGCCCTAAAAGGATCCAGCCTAGTACATCCGCTCCCAATATGAGGTCCACCGGAGCCGGCTCCTCGAAATGAGGGTCTGCCAGCATGAGACCTGATGTGTCAGACATTGCGTCCCGCGGAATGTCTGTCGGTGGATGCCAACCCAGCAGATTGTCGAGTACGATCGCGGCCGCCGCAATCCGTATCGAAGCGGAATGCACAGGAGAGAAGGAAATGTGGGTCTGACCGGACAGACCCCCCACTTCTGTATCTCCGACTCCCCGAATCGGAACTGAGGGAGGCGCGCACTCCAGACGTAGGCGCCTCGCTACCCTCGTAGTAATTAAGCAGCCCTGTGCCCCAGTGTCTAGGAGGGCTCGTATCCGGACGAAGTCCCCCCTAGGTCCCCAAACGCGTACCTGCGCGATGGGCAAAAGAACCGTCCTCGGTTCCGACGTAGCCCGACCACAGGCTAGTCACGCGTCAGAGCCAGCAGCCGACCCTGTCGAACCGTGATGACTCGGCCAGTAAGTCGGACGCGTGCAGGCCACCATCCGGGGTGGTGCGTATCCAGCTGCCCTACCATACCGGTGATAGGGTGGGTGGTATTCCAACCTCGGGTACTCGTGCAGTACCGGTGAGAACTGTTGACGGTTCTCATGTCGCTGTTGTTCCGGCAACGGCGGCGGAGGATACGCGTACGAGTATCCGGGTGTTGGGTCCGGAGGTGGGGCTCCCTGTACCCAGTGGCCCTTAGAGGCACCAACTCCTGGTGTTGGTCGCGCCGGGTGCCGGGTTGTAGCCAGAACCTGGCTCTGTTCCGGCGGTCCCCAACTCACCTGAGCCGGGGTGTACGAGGGGTTGTAGTGTGGCGGCCGTGGCGGACTCCGTCTTTCCGGAGGCGGAGTTGACCCCGGCCCCAAACCGCCACCCGCGGGAGATCCCCTCTCCCGAACCGGTGCTGAGCCCTCAGCACTACGGGTGCACAGTAAGCGATGGTGCGGTCCGCCGCACACATCGCAAGGCCTCGCCTGGGGACACTCATTGTACCTATGTCCTCCCAGGCAGGCATAACACAATCCTCGTGTCCGAACGAGGTTTCGGCGCTCTTTTGTGGGCAGCCCGAGAATTGCTGGACATAGCTGTTCCACGTGCTGCTGTCCGCAAACCCGGCATCCAGAGCCGGGGTTGATGGCGGCCGCAGCCACCAGCCTGCCGCGACCCTTCCCTGGGTTGCGTCGCGGCTGGGCGCCGTAGACTCCGGAAGTGCGGGCCGGCGCACTTGTCGGAGCCTCCTGGGAGGCTAGCTGGTTTTCCAGCAGGCCAGCCTCCTCTTCCAGGAACTCCAGAAGTTCCCCTATCGAGGGCAGAACGCTGCCGAGATCCTTGTGGACCAGTCGATTCCGCTCGAACTTGTCCCTCATCTCCTGCGACAACTTGGCCAGAACGATGTGCAGAAGAAGGAAGGACCACTGGTCGACGGGCAGTCCGAGCGTCCTTAACCCGTTTAAGGACACGGTGAGCGGGGTGATCAGCTGCGCCCTCAGCTGAGCCCTATGTTTGACCCTCGGCAATCCCAGCAGATGGGTCACGTGCGCGTCCGCCTGAAGACGCGGCTTCTCGTACCGCTTCTCCAGCAGCTGCATGGCGGTGTCGTAGCTCGCATCCTGCAGCTCCAGATGCTGTACGAGCTGTCTGGGTTCTCCGTCTAGGAAGGAACGGAGATATGCCAGCTTTTCGGCCTTGGTGAAATCCTTCCGAGTATCCACCAAGGCCAAAAACATGTTCCGGAATCCAGCCCAGTCCCGCATACATCCGGTGAAATGCGGGACCTCCAGGGCACCCAATCTTCCCATGGCGCTGGGTCCAGGGGTGTGGAGTGAAGCGGGGCGCGCAACAGGCTTCCCCTCCCGCAGTCGCTCGATGTCCTTCACCCGCTGAAGGACCTCGTCGTAAATGTCTTGGATGTGCTCCAGATCCTTGACATATTGGGCGTGGAGGGCCAGCTCCTTCTCCCCGACCGGGTCGGTTGACAATAGAGCGGTTACCAACCGCTCGGCCAACAAGAAACGAGCCTGCATTTCTTTCGAACGCGTCTCCAAGGCGTCCTCCCGGTTAGGCCAATCTATTAATGCAAGCAGCCCGGTGAACCACCGGAGCTGCTGAGCCAACTCCTGCCGTGACGCTGTCATTATAAATAATTTAAACTAAATAAACCTAAACACAAAATTAAAACGAGTCAACGAAAACACGGAATCGATTATCCCGAATCGACTCGATGCTTTCAATTGAACGAAATTAAATAACAATTAACGTTCCGAGAAATGTCCCAGCCCAAATGAATGAACGAACGAAAACAACGGTACTACCAACCTTACAATTCAACCGCACCTGTCCCGGAAGTGCGATTTTACACGAAATGAGCTTAACCTATTACGAACTAAAAAAAAATACACAAAATTACACCGATTAACCTAGAGGTCCGGTATTAACCACGCTCTGCTACCAAAATGTTGCGGAAACCCACAACACACACTATGCTATTGCTTAAAATTACACATTAAAATCGAAAAATCCACTCACAGTTCAATGCCGCTCCCGCCGTCCAGATCGGAATCCATATGGTCCGATGGGGCCCGAATCCGAGTCCGGGTCTTCGAAGGTTCCCTAATCACACCCAAACTACCCCAAGTGCACTCTTCCCCCGAGGAATACCTGTTCACTCCAGCAGCGGTGTGGCCGACATCCAAACACGGATGGCGACTTGTACTCCCGATGCGATTCGCTTACGACGCACACACTCACAAAACACAGGTTGCACAATATACTTAATTAAAATAATACGGCTCCAAATGCCCTTATTACTACATAAAATATATTTAATTATCAACACACGATAACCTATCAACCAGCCATATTGCCTTTCCAGAGACAAGTGTACCAACAAAGAAAAAAAAGAACAATTAGTGATGGGGCCATTATGCCACCAAACAAAATTGAATCTCGATAATCGATTCGTCCATAATACAAATCAAAGTTTTATTTCCAACAAAAATAAATGCCTGTTTATTTGCAACACTTTGAAAGAATCAAGTTACCTTTACCTTATCTACTTGGTCGTTAGTTGGTGACAGAATCGCTCTTTCTTTTTAACCAAGATATAGCCTTACAACTTATGTTATCAATGTCGGGATAGACATTGTTGACCAACTCTTGGATGTTGTCTGTCAAAACACAAAGGTTTTCTAGGTTAATCCTTCAATCACTTTGAGTTAACTCTCCATTACCAACTTTTAGCAGCATCTCTGAAAAAAGCCTGTTCTTACGTGAAGACAACAAGCTCTAATTTATTAACATGTGGCCATGTCCCTTTTTAGGGAAGCATTTATTTCGTCAGCACGTGTTCCTCGAGTCACAACTGGTAGGATTTGACGAAAGTCTCCTGAGAACAGAATTGTACATCCACCCATAGGTGAATTTTTGCTGCGCAAATCGCGCATTGTCCTATCCAGTGCCTCCACAGACGTCTTGTTTGACATGGTGGCTTCATCCCAGACTATTAATGAGCAGGAACGCATCAATTTCCTATATTGCTCTGTTTAGAAACACTACAGACGCTGTTATCATCATTGGTGGCGATTTTCAGCGGGAGCTTGAATGTAGAGTGTGCGGTTTGGCCTCCTTCTAAAAGCGTAGCAGCAATGCCGGATGATGCGATAGCTAATGCAATTATTCCGGTAGATCTCACTTTTGTTAAAAGCAAATTGATTAAAAATGTTTTTCCTGTACCTCCTGGGGCATCAAGGAAAAATATTTTTCCTTCATTATTAACAATTGATGATAGTAATGTAGTGAATACTTTTTCTGATCGACGTTCAATCGTGGCTTATCTTGAGCTACGCTATGTGCCTGCATTTTAAATCTGTAATATCTTCGAAAATATTCATTTAAATTACATGCTGCAAAGGGCCACATTGATCTATAATAAATGCACAATGTATTTAAGGTACTTAATTGGATAAGGATTAATGCTGTATTGCTTAAAATCGCTTCGTAAATAAGCCGTTATTTCTCGTAAAAAGTAAAGGCCAAAAAAATTATTATTGTGGGTTATCCCTAAGAGATAGACATATACCATCGCGGATTTTTTTTTAGACCTTTTTAAGGTGTACAATACTGTAGTACATTATTTTGATCTATCTCGTAGGGTTCAGCCAGCGTTTGCAATGTAAGCGCAAAAAAATGTGAAACTTCTTCAATTATCAGTGTTTCTCTACTATATTATGCATGCATTGCAGCATGTTTTATACACACAAACCTTCCTTTTGAATCACTCTATCTATTAAAAAAAACCACATCAAAATCCGTTGCGTAGTTTTAAAGATCTAAGCATACATACATACATAGGGACAGCGGGAAGCGACTTTGTTTTATACTATGTAGTGATATTTCATACATTGACAGCGGCTTTTGATCTTTGACTTTCAATTGTAAGCCTACGGCCTCCTACGGCATGATCTCAGAGCTTGTCAGACTAGTGATGCCTAGGACAGCGGTCACCGATAAAATAGAATATGCAGCTACTTTCTATGTTATCTACCCTACCCTTGATTCTATAGCAACCCCGCTCTACGTATCAAAATGTAAAGGTTTTCATGACTTGAAAAAAACTAATAGTATTGTTAGTCTTTTGTCTTTTAGCTGATTATTGGAAGTCAGCGCAAATGTGATTTAGTTACGATATTCATTATAAGCAATTCAATAAACCGCACTGGGCCCGCGTGGTGGTTTATAGCCCGTTCTCCCTTTCCATTCACAAGGAAGGCTTGTGCCCCAACAGTGGGGACATAAGATGAGTTCCATAACACACTAATTGTCTTTTGTTTTGTATTGTTATTGTAAATATCTTGTAATTTTGTAGTGTGGACCAATAAATGTATTTCATTTCATTTCATTTCATTATCATTTTAATAAATAGATATGTCGTACCTAACCCGTAAACAGTCAACCTATCCTCATCATCATTATTGTTCGGGGTTGAGCGGGGGTTGTTGGTGGTAAATGTTAAATGATAAAAATGTTTAAGTAACTAAGAAATTATATTGATGTTCTACAATGTTAATGTTTACGAGTAGGTGACACGACCGTCGTCGTAGCGCGTAAATGTACATACTAACTTAAAACTATGTCAACCGATGCAAGCGCGTCAGCGCCGGCGGGCGGCGGGCTGTGACGTCAAACACAATACCTAGGTATCACAGTGTTTGGTGCTATTGCATCGAACATCTTGCCGAGGGCAGAAGATGACAGAAATATAAAAATATGAATTAACTTTGAAATAGTTACAGATAATTAGAAAATTAATGTTTAAGTAAAAATTCATAAATCAATTAAAGTTAAGTAAACTAATAATTCATAAAAAATATAGATAAGATATTTAAAAAAAGGTTCTTAAAGTTCCTAAGCTTTCAACACTTATAAGTTTTCCCGAAATGTTTGTTTTCTAATCACTACGGGGGTAGAACCCCTTTCTACATATCTTGGCACACTTTCACTTTGCACCCCGGGCACTACTCTCGCACTATTATCGCTTATGTTAACGGGCACTTCACATAGTCGCTGCGCGCTGCGTTCCGCGGGCCGCGGGCCGGCAGCGTCCAGGGCCGCCCGCGGCTCCGAGGCCGGCTCCGGCGCCGCCGCTGAGCTCCAGCGACGCCGTACTCGACGGCAGCTGTAGATGATTGCCACCACTACTACTACTCCCAGTATGCTGTATATCAGCGTGTAGTGGTGCAGGTCATGGACGGAGAGAGTATCGTACAGCGGTTCCTGTTCTTTCATCACCTTTATCTGTTGTTCTAAATCTGAGAATATCTTGTTGAAGCTTTCTGTTTCAGTTTGATGTTCTGGGATGGTTTCTACCGAAAAGTTTAATATGTGATTTATAGGTGCTATGAAGAGTTCAAAGGAATCTTTCGTATCGATTCTATTTTCCAACTTGTTGTGTGTGAATATCGTAAACTTATCAGTTTTTACTTCACAGTTAGGGTTTATGTTTACTATGTGCGCTCCGCTCAGCTGATGTATTGTAACTCGATCCTCACAGAGCGTACGTATTTGACATTCGCCGCAACAAAAATATAAATACTGATTTAATTTATGTAAGCCCGTCCATTTATTATGGCAAGGATTATTCTTTACTGAACACTGGTCTACGTCGTTATCCTTACGAACGCAAAGGTCATTGTCCGTTTTCATTTTGTAAATCGGAGTTTTTAGTTGG
The DNA here is from genome assembly GCA_947562085.1 of Eudonia lacustrata. NCBI lineage: Eukaryota > Metazoa > Arthropoda > Insecta > Lepidoptera > Crambidae > Eudonia > Eudonia lacustrata. The sequence goes on from OX387316.1 coordinate 5,254,560, forward strand.
CATAAATAGGTTAATTCATCCCGTGGCAAACAGTGATCCCAATCGGCTCTAGTTACAGGTAAGTAGGAGTCTTTATGCAAGTTAATCGCCACGTATTCTTCAAAAGGAGATACTGTTAACATATTTCTTCTTATCTGATATGGTACAGGTAAAATGTTGTATAGGCTGTAGTTGTCTCTGCTTATTAGAGGCATTTTTATTTCAAATATCAGGTATTGCTTCGTTACTTTTGCTTTCATAGTGAGTAAATGATATATATTTGCCACATTAGTTTTAATGTTTGATATAGGGATAGTCAAATCCTTTGATAAGTATCCGGAAATAATACTTAGTTCATGTTGTAGCTGCCGAGGGTTCAAAATATGAATGTTCATTTTTCCGTTGTATATATTTGTGATTGTTTCCAATAGAGCATCTTGAACATTTTTGAGATGAGTCAGTATATTATTTGCGGCCATGGCTAACAGGGTGAAGTCTATTTTACTTTCGTCTTCCTTAACTTGTTTTAACAAAGTATTCGATGTTTTATCGAGAATCAATAAATGTTGTTGTACAATAGTGGTTTGTTTCTGTATTGACTCTTTGGTTTGTTTTAATATGTTAAATTCAGTTTCCATAACAGAGGTTTGGTTTTTCCATAGCAAAGCCAGGTGTTTTTCATTTTCGCGTACGAGATTAATCGCATTCTGATATTGTTGAGCGAATTGGTCATCTAGTACTCCGAATAACGTATTTGCCAGAGACCCGACACCGTTGAGAAGGCCTCGCCGCCGCCGCTGCCGATTGGCACGAGCGTCAATATATTTATTTAATAAAACTTCATTATTACGCTCAAGTTCGTTGTACGAATGTTGTAATTGTAACACGATAATCTTGCAATCTGAGAACGGTTTTAATGAATTACACATGTTTTCTAAGTGTTTATAGTATTTGGTGTAGGTCAGGGTTCCTTGCCAGTACGGATCTAAATCATAATATGCAATTATTTTCCACTCATCCCGAATTATTTGGATATCGGTTAGCTTGTCGAAAAAGATTTTCTGTTTCTCACTGAATGTTGTTACGTTGAAGCTTTGTACAGGTGCAATAAATATAGAAAATAAACACATATACATCAACGCTGTTGATATAAAGCTTCGTTTGGCTGTTTGTCGAATTTTGTTATCTTGTTGAGTACTGTTTTGCAGATCGGATTGATTTTCATCCCTTTCTTGTTCTAGAGGCAATACAGATAGTTTTACGATGGGTCTTTTTATAACACCATTTTTAGTTTTGAGTGACACCACTCGCACGAGCCCGTCGTCTCCTGGGTGCACATCTACTACCCTCCCCATAGCCCATTTTCCGGGGGGTAGGTTGTCATCACGAATTACGACGATGTTTCCTGTTTCAATGTTGAACTGTTGTTTTTGCCACTTTTGTCTTGTTGTAAGTTGACTTAAATACTCTGTTTTCCATCTTTTCCAGATATCCAGAGTTATTTTTTGGGTTAGGTGCCACCGAGTGCGAGCATCTTCCTTTGTTTCTATAATAGTCAGACCTGACCTTCCCGTCAAGAAGTGAGCCGGTGTTAAGAAGTCTAAATCTTCTATGTTTTCAGTGAGGGCACATAAAGGACGCGAATTGAGGCAAGCCTCCAATTGCGATAAGATGGTAGCGTATTCCTCATAGGTGAGTTTTTGTTCACCGATTACACGTCGCAAATGATGTTTGAGGCTCCTGACGGCACGTTCCCAGAGACCTCCGGCGCTTGGCCACGCGGGGGCATTAAAATGCCACTCGATGTTCATTTCTGTGACCTCTTGGAGAAAGCTGTCCCTGAATTGTTGCTGCAAGTGTTGGTATTCTTCTTGTATAGCTCTATTAGCACCAACAAAATTGGTACCATTATCACTATACAGATGGCGGGGTAGGCCGCGCCGTGCAGCCATTCTCCGAAGGGCAGCGATGAATGTTGAGCTCGTCAAGTCACTTACTAATTCAAGATGTACAGCTTTGGTCACCATACAGACGAATATAGCTATATAACCTTTCAGTGTTCTGGCTCCTCTTCCCTTGTTGGCTTTGATGTCAACGAACCCTGTATAGTCCACCCCGGTGTGATGAAAGGGTTTCGCTGGATCGCACCTGGCACCTGGTAAGTTTCCCATTAATTGGTTCTGTTTTGCTCCTTCTTGTTTCCGGCATGTTATGCACTTTCTTAGTTCCTTTTTTACCGTGTTGTTACCACCGAGGATCCAGTATTCCTGCCGCAAGCTTGCGAGCGTAAGTCGTGGTCCACCGTGGAATGTTAGCAGATGAGCGAATTGGATTAAAAGGACAGTGAGACGAGTATTGTTTGGAATGATTTTCGGATGTTTCATTTCCATATTTAGATTAGCGTGCGCTAGTCTTCCTCCTACACGCAAGATGCCGTCTTTATCAACAAACGGATTTAAACATAATAATTTAGATTTAGAAAATAATCGTTTTGTCTCACTTAATGTTTTTATTTCCGTTCCATATTCTTTCTCTTGAACGTATTTTATAATTGTCAATTTAGCTTTCCGCAACTCGGGTAATGTGATATAGCTCGGTAATTGTTTACGTTTCGGTGTCAATGCTCTGAGTATCTACGCTAAAATAAGTAATATTTTATTAAATTGACTATAATTTGTAAGTAATATTTCTATCACATCGCGACCGTCGTTTTTAGTTTAGATAATGTTTGTTTGTACCGACTTTTTCTCTTGCTCTGTTACAAATGTCGGAGGTATGCTGGACGGTTCAAATGAGGTTAAAAAGCCCGGACCTTTCCACCACAACTCTTGTTTTTGAAGTTGAGAAGCGTATAAGCCTCTACTAGCGGGATCAGCTGGGTTCTCTTTTGTGTTGACGTAGTGCCACTGCGCTGCCGGTATAATGTTTGTTATTTGTTTGACTCGATTTGCTACAAAAGGCTTCCACCTGCTAGCTTCTCCTTGCAGCCAGCCTAAAACAACTCTCGAGTCCGTCCACCCATACACTTCTATTTCACACGTATTTAATGTTAGTTTTATTTTACTAATAAGTTTTGATAGCAAGTGTGCTCCACTTAATTCTAATTTAGGTAGTGTAAGTTTCTTTTTCAAGGGCACAACTTTCGTTTTGGCGGCGAGTATCACAATTTGGTGTTGTAATTTTACTCGCGCGTACACCACGCACGCATAAGCTTCAATGGACGCGTCACAAAACCCGTGAAGTTCTATTACGTCATCTTTCTTACTGTTTAACCATCTAGGTATTTTAAAATAATTTATCAAATGTAGTTCTTCCTGTATTTTCGTCCACTCCTTGTAGATGTTATCTGATACTGCTTCATCCCATTTAATGTTTGATTTCCATACCTTTTGGAATAAGATTTTCATTTTTGTCACTAGGGGTGCCAACCAGCCTAAAGGATCAAATATTCTAGAAATCTCTGATAACAGAGTACGTTTTGTAATTTTGGGTTGATTTGATATTTGATATTTGATATTTAAATGAAAATGTGTCATTTTCTGGATTCCAACATAACCCAAGTGTTTTTGGTATGTTTTCACTTTTAAAATTGAAATCAATATTATTCTTTTGTTCGTCGGAAATATTATGTAATAATTGCGGATGGTTGGAAGTCCATTTTCTCAATGTAAAACCACCAGATTCAAGCAGCGAATTTAGGTCACGGATCAGCATTTGACCTTCTGTAAGCTCCTGTATTCCATGGACCAAATCGTCCATATAGAAGGCTTCTTCCACCACTTTTGCTGCCTCCGCAAAATGTTCCCGTTCATCAGCGGCTAACTGTTTAAGGGTCATCATCGCCAGAAATGGTGCCGCTTTTGTGCCGTACGTAACAGTTGTCAGTTCAAACGACTGTATAGGTTGTTCCGCAGACTCTCTCCACACTATTCTCTGTAGGGATGTATCTGCTCTGTTTACTAAAATTTGGCGGTACATTTTAGCGATGTCCGCTGTAAAAACGTATTTAAACTGACGCCATTTGATTAACAAGGATTGCAAATCTTGTTGCAAATTGGGTCCTGTATACATCAAATCATTTAAAGAATACCCTGTTGATGTTTTACTAGAGGCATTAAAAACAACTCTATATTTAGTAGTTTGGATTCAGCTCGCTCTACGCCGTGATGAGGTAAGTAGCACACGGGTTTCGCATTACCGTTCACCGGTTCCATATGTTTTAGTTGTTCGTATTCCTTCATAAATGTTTTATAAGCCTCTGCTAATTTAGATTGTTTTTTAAATTTATTTTCTTGGTTACGAAATTGAGCTATAGCTTTTGTTTGAGGTAATCCGATTTTATTTTGAAAATCCGGTTTCATCGGGAGTCGAACCTCATATCGACCGCTTTCGTGACGTAATGTTGTTTCTTGAAAATATTGCATGCATTGCATTTCTTCTGATGACAAATCTTGTTCCTCCGGGATGTCTTCTACTTCCCAAAACCGCTGAATATCCTCAATGTTTGATAATACGACGTTGCAATGAAAAGTTTGAGCATTGCCACATAGTAACCAGCCAAGCTGTGACTGTTGAGCGATTGGCTGTGTTTCGTCACCTCCTTTTATAATTCCGCTTAAAATAATGTTAGAATAAATATCAGCCCCTAGGAGTAGGTCTACCGGCCTACTTATGTAAAATTCTGGATCTGCTAAATTAATGTTTTGAATGAATTGCCACGATGGTTTCGGGAATGTTTTGTTTGGAAGGTTTTTTACTAAGTTGTTCTTAATGATAACTTCAGAATAAAAAGTGTAATCATTATATAATGACGTACATGTTATGTTTATTTTACCCTTACAGTTGTTCTCTTTCTGACCTACACCATAGATCACTCCTTTACATTTCTCTCTTTTAATACCTAATAATTGCGCAGCATGCTCTGTAATAATAGATATCTGTGAGCCTTGGTCAACTAAAGCTCGCATTGTATAAGATGTTCCATTCGCTCCTAACACTTTAAGTTGAGCCGTGGCTAATAATATTTCAGAGTGTTCGTCACACGCCACGTTAACTTAAAGTTCAACAGCTCTTGCAAAACAGGCAACTCACGTGTGTTTGTTACAGATTCAATATATCTCGAATACGTTTCAGAGTCCAATTTTTGGCATAAAATATGAACAAGTATGGGGTCCCACGTCGAAATATCGACTCCAAGATTTTTAATAGAGTTTAATGTTTCTTTAGTTACATCGTGCATTCTTTTTATTTGCATAGTACTGTTATGTTGTATATTCGGCAGGCTAAATAAAATATTCATGTGCGATGTAAATATGAATCGTTTGTTGTCATATCTATGGGTAAGAATTTCCCAGCAAGGTAAATAATTATCCGAACTGATTGCCAAATGTTTCACTAGTCGCTCAGCTTCACCTCTAATTTTAGACTTTAAAAACTGTAATTTCTGTGCGTTAGATAATGTTGGATTGTTATGTATAACCTCTATAAAGAGGTCCTTGAATGATATCCAGTCGTTATAATTGCCACTGAATACTGGCATCTCTAACTGGGGTGTTGTTTTTTCCCGATGTTTTTCAGACCACATCCTTTTGTTAATTGTCTTTTTCAATGTTTGATACTGATCTTCATACTTAGCATATGGCGATTCGTAAGATAAATCTTTTCCGTTTAGCTCACAATCAATCTCCCAGTGAAGGTTATCGATTGCAGACCAACGGTTTTCTAATAGTTTGAGCGAGTCTTCCAGTTCCCACTTTTCTATGATCTGCTCTGGACAAATGTTAGCCACGGTCCTGGCAAATGCTCTAAAATTTGCCTCCTGTTTCCGCAACGACTCATCAAATTTACTAAAGTTGCCCTGATTTTTTCGAGCTTCTTCTGTCGAACGTTGCGATCCCTGCTGTGTTCCAGACGAATGAGCTTCGGCTGGTTTCTCTTCCGCTACAGCTGAGTTAGAAACCGTTAAAAGATGCTGATACCCTTCATTAATCATTCTTTTTAGGTTTGTATAATTTTCTTTCACCCTATCATATAACTTCTCCGTAAAATATGGTTCATTCTGACTCAACTCCATGGCCAGTTGGTCATCATTGAATTGGAATTCGTTCCAATATTCCTCTAATTTATTCCAGCTCCTTTTGAAGTACTCCACATTAGTCTTTCTTTCAGCTCCGTCTTTACGAAAATTTCTCAGATGTTTAGATATCTCTGCGGCCAATAAGTTTTGTGACTCGACAGATGCCATATTTATGTAGTTTAGAAAAAATAATATATATAAAATGACCTTACTTGTTTGCTCCGGTATCAATGTATTGCGAGTACCTTACAGATACGCGCAGTCCAAGATCGCCTCTGGATGTTTCTTGTCCACTTACAACCCTTCACTCACACCCACTTGTAGTTGTAGTTCACTAGTTCAAACACCTCACCGCCCCTATACGAATATATGACGCGCGAGGTCCACGAATCGAAGGACCAATGTTCGGGGTTGAGCGGGGGTTGTTGGTGGTAAATGTTAAATGATAAAAATGTTTAAGTAACTAAGAAATTATATTGATGTTCTACAATGTTAATGTTTACGAGTAGGTGACACGACCGTCGTCGTAGCGCGGAAATGTACATACTAACTTAAAACTATGTCAACCGATGCAAGCGCGTCAGCGCCGGCGGGCGGCGGGCTGTGACGTCAAACACAATACCTAGGTATCACAGTGTTTGGTGCTATTGCATCGAACAATTATCATCAGCCTACATTAGTCCACTGCTGGACATAGGCCTCTCCAAATGCATTCCACGAGCACGATCCGCGGCTACTCTCATCCAGCACTGTAGGTTATGAATTGGGTCAATTGCGAAGTTTGATGGCGTAGTGGCTAGCGCGTCTGGCTTGCAAGCTTGCAAGTTAAGTAACTTTGGCAATGCTGGATGACCGAACTGGTGATCAAATTAGGTAAGTAAGCCGAGCTTTTTCATGCTTTGAATGGATAGTGAGCCGTTGCTCTCGGTTGTGGTCGTAGTAAAGCAGTTGTTAAACCTACCAACTCACATTGTGCTAGCTGGTTAGGTCATAAGGTCAACAGTGCGAGTCACATGCGTGTACCACCCTTCTGGTGACATGTCAAAAGCTAATAAAATAAAATAAAAATAAAGTAAAATAAAAATAAAAGCTAAAGTGTTTTGCCCAGGTTAAAAACTCAAAGTCAAACATTTATTTGCACAATATTGAGTACATAAAAAGGTCACGTCTCTTTATGAGTCATTGATGTGGAAAGACCCAGAGAGCTACAACGACGTTTATAGAACGTTTATAAGTCAACAGCCTCAGTCAGTTATCAGTCAGTCAGTCTCAGTACAAGATCTCCCGCCCAGAGTAGATAGACTTACGAACTGATGGCATAAAATGACGTTCATAAGAGCTATTTGTAGCCTAAACTGAATAAATGATTTTGAATTTTGAATTTTGAATAAACTGATGGTGTTGTCATTTTAATTGAGACATAGTTACTAAATAATAAGCATAATGAGAAATATTATTGTAATCGTAAATAGGTGAAAAAAGCCTCAATTAAAGCTAACCAATGCAATCCACGTTCGCAAGCACATGAACGGCGAGTTTAATTAAACACTCAGACGTTCTCATATATAATATTAACCTCCGTATATAAAGTGCAATTAAGTTTAATTGGATTGGAATTGTGTTGTAAAGCAGCATTTTAAATTGCAGGTAAATTTTGCAGCAATCGCATTGAGCGGAATAAATAATGAATCGGTAAACCGATTGCGCTGCTGAAAAGTATTGATGTGTAATTATAAAATACTAGTGGTCGCCCAGTGGTCGAAATTCGACCGTAATTTTATTAAGGCTGCACGGATTGTATCCTAAGCAATGAAAAATTTAAAAAGATAGAATGTGAGTTTGGATTGGCATTGACAGATTTCGGCAGCTCCTCTTCAATTTTTGAAATTTTTTAAAAGAGTATATAAGCGTGTGTGTCAAATACATATGTGTGTTTTATTAATTTAATGTATTTTTTATGCATAATTAAAAAAAATAACATTCTGAACTCCTCCTCTATATAAACTATAAGTGTACGAAATTTCATACTCCTCCGTCCGCGCAATTTTCGTATAAAGGGGTACAAAGTTTTTGCTTCACGTATTAATATATACAAGCAGTATAACAAGTAATATTATGTGGGGTGAAACAAGGGTGTGTCTTAGCGCCCACACTGTTTGCCCTCTATTTTGCGGTAGTAGTCAAGGAGGTCCTGCAAACTGTTTCTGAAGGAGTCCGCATCCGTTTCCGCACAGATGGCAGTCTTTTCAATTTGGCCAGACTTAAGGCGCGCACAAAAGTCTCGTATGCATTGGTCTTAGAAATCATGTATGCTGATGACTTGTGCTTTTTGGCAGAATCCCCAGATGGTTTGCAACAGTTGATGTCCGTTTTCCACCAAGCATGCCGCAAGTTCGGCCTGAAGGTCAGAAAGACGGAAGTGATGTCCCTGGACCCGCAATATGGTCTCGAGTCACTGGCCATTAAGCTTGGTGAAGATGTACTGAAACAGGTGGATAAGTTTCGTTATCTGGGAAGCACTATAACATCCAAGTGTGACCTTGATGCCGAAATTAACAGCAGGATCAGAGCTGCAGCTGCAGCATTTGGGAAGCTGCGTTCCAAGGTTTTCTGCTCTCACGACCTGAAGCTGGCCACTAAAATCTCTGTTTACATGGCGGTTGTGCTGCCAAACCTCCTATACTCCTCCGAGACGTGGTGTGTGTATCGCCACCACATACGCACTCTAGACCGGTTCCACCTTAAATGCCTTCGTACCATCCTGAAGATCAGATGGTCGGACCGAGTGCGTATTACCGAAGTTCTGCGACGAGCCAATGTCGGTGGCATTGAGGCCTACTTAATGCGTCGGCAGCTTCGGTGGTGCGGTCACGTATCACGTTTGGCGGAGGAGAGAGTGGCAAAACGCATCTACTACTCTGAACTAAAGGAGGGTAAGCGAAAACAAGGCGGACAACTTCTCAGATACAAAGATGTTCAGAAGCGTCGCATGAAAAGATGCAACATAGAGCCCTCTCAATGGGAAGGTTTGGCAGCACAACGTCCTGAATGGCGCGGGATTGTGAAGAGGCGAGTCCGCGAGTTTGAGGAGCAGCGTAAAGCTGACCTCGACGCTAAGCGCGACGAGTTAAAGGCCCGTCCACCCGCAGTCATTAACTATAACTATGTAAGCGGTGTACTCACGTGCCCTCATTGTGCACGAGAGTTTACTGCCAAGATCGGCTACATAAGTCATCTTCGGGCGCATCAGCGCCACCAAACCGACTAGGAGTCGAAGTGGTCGCCATGGCCGAAAACGGTCGGAATGATCACTCACTCAATATTATGAGTACATTTAATCTAACTAAAATATCTGCGGGTTTTCTGTTTCAGTTTAGGCAAACATCAAACAATGTAATGAAACACTTTTTACGAATCTATATTCGCGATTCATCCGTCCCCTACGCGTGGGGACGAGCCTTCCCTGATGGATGGATAGGGAGATCTGGCCATTAACCACCACGCGGGCCCAGTGCTGATTGGTGGTTGCTAATGACAGCGTATGCAACCGGGACCAACTGTTTGACGTGCCATCCGAAGCATGGAGGAGCTCGAGATGATTAATTTGTGGTCACCTATCCGATGGGGATAAGGGAAAAAGTTCCTTGACCTTAGCAGTCGCAGACCCGGCGCGTTAACCACTGCGAATACATGCTATTTTATATGTTTTGAACCCTTTACACAGTGACAGCCTCCTTGTAACCTCGAAACCTGTAAAGCGATGCATCTAGATTCTTTTAAAGTGTTTTAACTTCCTAATAACATTAATTTTAATAAAATCTATATGAATAAAATGAATCACTAAAACGTATGTATCTTCCGATCGACTGCATAAAATTAGATAATTCTTTTTTTTGTGTTTGTTATTGTCAGGACAAGTTTTGTATAAAAAAAATTAAAAAGGAAAAAAAATATTTTTACTAAAATATGATTTTATTAATTATCATGATATGAAAACTTAGCTAACTAATGCTCTTAGTATGAAAAGTGAGTGAGTGAATGTGACAGAATGACGTACAGTTCTTCAGCCAGCATTTGACAACTTCAAACGGACAATACGTCTGACATGGTACTTACATTATATAAAAATCAATAAATTGCTGTTCCTTTGTCTCGCTAAAACTCGATAATAACTGGACCGATTTGACTAATTTTGATTTTGAAATATTTGTGAAAGTTCAGGGAAGGTCTAAACGGTGAGAAACATAAATACTAAAAACGACAATTTAATTTTTCCAATACAAAATTATTTGTTTGTTTTGTTGTCATGAAAACTGTCAAAGCGGTACCAAATCCGCCGGTCAACTAGTAAATTTATAAAATACTAGCTGACCCGGTAGACTCGTACCACTTTGACAGTTTCTATGACAACAAAACAAACAAATCGTGGAACATTTTGTATTTTGTAACAATTTATTTTAAAAATTAAATTGTAAAAAAAAATGTTTGGGGTGAACCACCCTTATCACTTAGGGGTATAAAAAATAGATTACGACCGATTGTCAGACCTACCGAATATATATATAAAATTTCATGAAAATCGATCGAGCCGTTTCGGAGGAGTATGGCAACCCACATGTGACACGAGAATTTTATATATAACTAGCTGTGCTCGCGACTTCGTCCGCGTGGAATAATGACTTTCGGTAGCATTTTTAATTTTTTAGACTCTTGTTCCCGTTTTTACAACATTTTTCACTGATGCTTCGCTCCTATTGGTCGCAGCGTGATGTTATATAGCCCAAAAGCCTTCCTCGATAAATGAACACAACACAAAAAGAGTTTTTCAATTCGAACCAATAGTTCCTGAGATTAGCGCGTTCAAATAAACAAACTCTTCAGCTTTATAATATTAATATAGATATAGATTTAAACCTCTGACTCGACAGTGAGAGTTTATCAACCTGCATAGTACAGAAGCCTGCACATCAACTTAATCCAAAACTGTCAAAATTCTTCAATAAATGTTCGAGGAAATTTGACAGTTTGTAGTAGTCTGATGCGCAGGCGTGTGTGTACGTAAGTCTAGGATTATACGTACGATTGAACCACATAAATATACACTTACATATGAATTAATGGCTCAATTTATAATTGATGAAAACCACAATAGGAAATAATTATCTACAAGTGGTTTTACGCCTATTAAGCTGATAAGTAGGTAGATAACTTTATTGTACTGTGAACTAACCACAACATGACCGCAGTAACAATTAGGCAGAATATAAATGACCAGATTAACATTGGTACTTTAGATTATCAATAATAAAAGAATAGGTAAATAACTAGGTATCGTAAACAGGTATTCTAGCGAAGGATTTAGTATTTTTTAATGTTCAATAACGAACTCGTGCTTGGTCTTGAGCTCTCGTTAGAAGCTTTGTGACTTCAAGACTTAAAGTAGAAAAAGAAAAAAACGAAAAATGATTTATTGGTCAAGCATTTAAAATTACATTATAACTAATTAAATACAATTAAAATTAACATACTTGCCGACCAAATGGTTGCCTCTCAGCATAATGTCATGACATTGTTATGCCAAGGCGCTGGTTTTCTGTGGAACCATTTAAGAAGCAAACTTCGCTTCCCTAACCACTTCAGAACTAGCTTTTTCTACTTATTACTGCTGGAATACATAGCTAATATAATATATAATTTATAGTTACCTTTTTGTTGTACATACATCATCATCATCTCAGCCAAAAGACGTCCACTGTTGGACAAAGGCCTCCCCCAAGGATCTCCACAACGACCGGTTTTGTGCTGCTCGCATCCAGCGGCTTCCCGCGACCTTCACCAGATCGTCGGTCCACCTTGTTGGAGGCCTGCCCACACTGCGCTTTCCGGTACGTGGTCGCCACTCCAGGACTATCCCGCCCCAGCGGCCATCAGTCCTGCGAGCAATGTGACCTGCCCACTGCCACTTGAGCTTAGCAACTCTTCGGGCGATGTCGGTTACCTTACCTTTGTACATACAAGATAAGTATATTTTTTATACTTTTATATTTCTGTAATAATGTCTACAGACTTAAATGAGATTGTGGTAGCTAGCAATGCAGTGTAAGAACACGCATACCACCAACCAAACTTATCACATTATGTACCTCATGCTAGAAATCGAACCCGCAACCTCTGTTTGATTAAAACAGTGGTCTAAGCAAGCACTAGACGAAAGAGCTAATTAATACTACATTACATGAAGTGAAAACTAGACCGATGAAGGCTGGAAATGTTTGAACAATAATGAATGATGAAATAGTTTATTGTCTCAAAAATTACAACTAAAACTACGTAAAAAAGTAACACAGGGTCAGAGGCAAAATCTCAACCTTCTCTGAGATTTTCTCAGCGCTGGTTTCAGCCGTTCCCCCTTTCCCTGAGATGACAGCGTTTTACGCTAAATTCTAAGTAAAAGATGTATTTGCGAAACGCGGAGTCAAAAACTATAACAAATAACTATATTATAAATAAATAAAAAATATAATAAACCCTGACTTTTGTGTTGCTGCGCAGTTCGATGGAGCGCCCCGTGCTTCTTGATGACGCAGATACTGTATCACACGTTATTCTCGTATTTATTGATAGTCCGTTATATATAACGTACATATAACTTATGTAATACATATATTAGGTAATATCTCACACAGCCGATGTTAACCATGAAAAATAAGCAAGTAAACTAGCCTTTCTAACCGCGCACTGACATTCTTCCATCAAGAACACACAAAAACTGAACTTTGAATACAGTAAAATTCTACCCTATAATAAAATAAAAATGATCTACCCCTATACAACATTAGGAGTTCTATCATGTCTTTAAGTACCTGACGTTTCAGCAGTGTTGCACTGACCAAGGTCACGGATTGAATCAGTCACGGGTTACTAAAACTAAGGAGTTTGCGTTAAGCCCTGTCAAACAGTTTAACGGGTCCTTACGCAAATTAATTAAACAAACAGCCGAAATTAAATGATTACCAGATTTTTGTCCGTTCAGAAACATTACGCAATCACCGTCTGCTTAACAGATGAAACTTTAATTAACTAATTGTTGTTTAACCGCCCGCGTGACAATAACAATTTCATGCTCTTTTAATTGCGCACCCTCATTTTTTTTTTGGCCAATGCTAAAATCGGGACGACCGTTTATGAAACACGCCACTTTGTTGGTCGTTCAGTATGCTTATTTTGTTTATGGTTTTTTCAACGTTTTGGTGTGACGCTCTGGATCTTCATTTGATTAAAATGATGGTCGGACACAGCTGAGGATTTAAAAAGCTTTTGCCTGCTGAGACAAAAAATGTTATCTCAAAGCTCAGTATTGGAGTTCCTAAATTTTTACTTTATGATTGCATATAATCTTGCAGATAAAAACCAATTAATTTAAAGTCATGGTAACGATGGTAACAAAGTTTGTAACCAAATAAACATATGCTTTTCTGAACTTTAAATAGCAAGCCGAAGCAATTGCCTTGATGCCATTACTACTATTACTTTGAATAATGTCATGGAACACAGAGTTAGTTGTGAAGTATTATTTCAATACAAACTATGTAGTTTTTTTTTTGGATTGCGTTGCGATTCAGCAGAACGACTTTAATTTGGATGAGCCAGCACACAGGCCTGATCCACCTTACGATAAAAGATCACCGCAGCATAAACTCGCACGAATATCTTATATCGCTAACCGTAAATGCCTTTATATATTCAGCCTTTGTCAGATATCAGCACAAAGAAAGAAAAAGCCTAAAATAAGATTATCGTGCCATTTCAGTTTATTCCGACTGTACGTCTTAATGTCGGTAAGCATACTTTATGTAGCTCTAATAGATACCTACTCTTTTTGATAATGTAGGACAAAAGAAAAAGTCAAGTACTGCCGTTTTAGATTCTGTCAGCGGTTCATAAAGAACGATGTCTATGATGCGAAGGGTAGGTAGAGCGTGGGTCGATCAGGGCATTTTAAACTAACAACTTATAGCCACTGAGGGCGGATGCTATCAGTTCATGTTATTATTTTGACCTCGAATCGGCTCGTTAGGCTGGAGTACACAGAGAAAGAAACGATACAATCTAAAACAAAATCTTGTAAGATGAGTTATTGCGCTTCATTTCATTCATTCAATGTTACTGGCTGGTTCAGGTTGCGATTGCACAAGTGAAGCAACTTTCGTAACACCGGGTTAGCGAATATGTCATCCGATCAGGTCCTAGGTCCCTCCAAGTGTACGTCACAGAGCAAAAAAGGGATAGGTGACCAAGTTAAAATACTTTGAGTTCCTCCCTGCTTTGGAAGTCACGTTAAGCTGATGGTCGCGGTCGTTGACATATGCGTATCGAAGCAGTATTTAAAACCACCAATCCAAACTGGAACTACGTTAAATGACCCTTAAGAATATTAAATACCACTTACTACATACCACACATTGACCACAGACCTTGTTGAAAGTTCAAAACGTCCGAATCAAAGAATACATCCGTAAAAAGTATTTCATTAATTGTAATTGGTGTAATTCACATTGGTGTAGTGTTCGCGTACAATTTCGAAAACAATATAAACTTCATTTGCTTCACTTTTGAAATGTCAGAACTATTCAGTTCGCTATGTGCTTCGTTAACCCAATACCGCAAACATGCGCTCAGTGTGCCGCAATATCACGGTCCTAAATGGCAAGTCACGCGGGCCAATTTGGTGAAACGCCGCTAGTGAGTATAAGGAAATAGGTTTGGCGAGAATGGTCGATGGGTCATTATTTCTGTTCGGGTTTTCGGGAGCCGACTCGGGCCATGAACGATAATAAACTATCTGTGTTACTGTTGGTGTACACGTTGAGATAATGAGAAAAATATTTTTGCTGAATAATCTGTGACGGATGAAATTTATCGTCTGATTCTGTCAATATATTTCTGACTTTAATTTGATTTATGTAGATTATCATCGATTTTATGGGATAATGTTTTTTCCTCAACCTCATCATCTACCGGCTGGAACAGGCTGGCTAGCCCGTCCCAACACTGGGCTCATTCATTCCTACATGGAATAAGAATAAGAAAGATTTTCATATTTTGATTAATTGAAATAGCATTAGCATGGATTCCAAAAGCAATTTTCAGTGTTAAGCAGGGACAATGTAATATTTTTTATGCATCAGCGTGCGTCTGTATGGCCCACCATGAACCTCATGAGCAAGGTAGGTCCAAGGACGCTACGTTGTGGGACACCACATAAAAGTGAAGTATAGAGCCTACTGAACTATAAGTCTTCTAATTCGATTTTAGTTGTTGGGCTCTGTTAGTGAAGTAGTTAGTGAGAAGGGTATGAAACGGATCACGAACTTCTATCTTATCGGGCTTTCTAAAAAACATGGGGAAAGAGATAGTATCAAAAGCTATAAACAATAACTTAAAAAAAAAAAAATCATTTCGTACAAATAGAGTGAAACGAAACTACTTTTACGGACTTACTCGCGTTTATTGTCTAAATTAATTTGATTTAATGTTTATCCTGACGTTTCGAACCCTTTGTAGGGTCCGTGGTCACAGTGGTACTGTAAGATTAGTTTAATTTAAGTAGATCCAATGAATAGTGATTAATATAATTTACTAAGACCTAGTTTGACTAACCTCACGCATCCTAAGCGACCGTAAGATCTTGCAACTGAATTTACAAATTTCCATTTAGCTATGTTGTTACATATCACATATGCATCACAGTCAGAGATTAATTTAGTCATGCTCGCTCGAGTTGCGCCCGGCCAATTATGTCACGCCCGTAGCCCGAAGCGTGCATCCGTGCATTCCACCCTTTCCACCTAATGTGAGGTTCAGCGGTTGACACGTTGCGCGCTGCACTCACCATTGCGATATAGGTACTGAGAAATCTGTTTCAGCTCAATTAGTTTGAATTTCATCCTTATCAGTTATAGCGATGACTTGGTTTCAATGATATAGGCTTTTGCCCCAGTGGAACAGTAGTTTTTTTTCATTTCTTTTGATGGGTTATTATGAAGTCCACAATAAGATATTAGGGCAAAAAACTGATTTCCGTCGCTCACTCAAAAATTGTCAAAAGTGTAAATGTTCCCTTTTGAACAGACACTCCTCACTGTGTCGAGCACCAGGCTTCAGTATTCAGAGTTACTGAGACAAAATTATTAACTTTAATTTGTTATGCAATTTTTAATTAAATATTTCAATTGTAACGTCACAATCAAAATAAACACGTCACAGCCCTAGTGGTTTAGTAACCTATGTGTACTGTAGTGATCGGAACTGCTTGGTGGGGCGAGCCTACTGGCAGCCGTCGCGTTCTGCCTTTGAATCGACGGTTATGATGACACGCGGTGAGGATAAAAAGAAGAGCGTCGACTTACGTGTCAACCGCGGCAGCGGCGAGATCTATTTAGATATATTCCATGTTTTATTGTATTACCAATTGATTACCAATACAATATTAATCACTCCAAGTGTTTGTCTAATCTGCTACGTTCCCCCATTTAGGTAAAGACCCCTCCGGTCGTTACAGTACTTACATTTATAATCACAGCGCTGCTTGCTTATGCGCGCCTAATTTCACTATTATAAGTATTTAGTTTACAATTAGTTATCTAAAGTTAATAGTTATGTCTCAGTAACAACACATACAAGATCTAAATCGGATACACTTTGGATCTTATCATTTTGACCACACCTTTCTGATACACGTTGTTTAAGCTGTTACTTACTTATGGCGATCTCGATTGCATGTATTTTATTACTTACAGTCTATAAACTTCCCACTGATGGACTCCGTTGGCCGTGGTTGTTTACTAACAATAACGTTAACTTATTGTCTCAATAACATTTGATTAAAAACTGGCGATTTTTCGTTACGTTTATTTTAAGGTTACTGTGCTATTTAATAGATTAAATAAAATATAAATGTTTTGACGCAATCAGTAAAACTTATTTACCAATATTATCTCACGTACAATCGGTAGCTTTCAAGTATTTATTGTGACTAGGTGGTTTAATGCTTTAAAGTAGATAAGTATGATGCTCTTTGTCATTTGTATTACCGTACCTGTCCACGGTAAAGCGATTTTACATTATCTCGAAATGTTTACAAGTATGGCAACACAACACAAATCAGGTGTCCCAATGTTCGTATTGGAACATTGTTATAGGAAAACTGATTTTCAATACTGCCGAGTAAAAGTTATTCAATATCGCGAGTCATATAAAGATCGTGAAAGGGTCGTCATAAATTGAGATGGAGGATCTCGTACAACGTGTTCAAATTGCATTCCGATAACTTAATGGTATTAACAGGCCTATTGCGAGGATAGCGAAGATATTTTTCTTAAATTATGAAAACATCTCATACCTAATTATTTTTCATATCATCATCATTATCTCAGTTGAAAGGCTTTTACGGACATCTTGATCTCGTCTTGTTCTTGTACGTTTAGGCTGAGATAATGACAGAGTGAACGAGAGTCTCGGCAACTTCATACAAGCGCTCCGAAACGCACGCAAACAAGCTCGTTGTGCACCTATATTAGCACACGGAAAAAAGCACGGGAAAGGAGTACGCGATGACGCGGGCTGTCCCCGCAAACGCGTATCGGGCAGCGTATGTTGCTGTAGTAACGGAGAATAACAAGTATGTCACTGAGCGCTGCCGAACAGTATACACATATTTTTCTTTGTTTGGGTGTCGCGATGGCAAGTTTTGTTGCATATAGGTGGGTGCCTATTGAAAATGTCTGGAAAAAAAACCTGTTGTGTATGAGGATGTCTCAACACACACAATCATAATCCCAGTTTGACCTTTTTTACTTTGCCGACAGATATAACAAGGTAAGTTTACAATATAAAAGACACCCAAATTCACACAATAATAAATTAACTATGTATGACTCAACCCTAGCCGCACTGTTGCCGCACTCTTGTTCACTCTGATAATGATGACGAATATAATAGGTGTACGATACCCTTCTAACCATTGCAAGGCAATACAGAGTGTTTGGTAATATGTGTATAATCCCGAAACATAGCCATGCAACCAGTATAAATAACACCGTGGTTACAAGCAAAGTCATATTTATGAAGATTTACTTTTCCATACAAAAACTCAAATTTATTTTATTTTTGTTCAACTTTGACATGTT
Organism: Eudonia lacustrata; assembly: GCA_947562085.1. Lineage (NCBI taxonomy): Eukaryota > Metazoa > Arthropoda > Insecta > Lepidoptera > Crambidae > Eudonia > Eudonia lacustrata. The sequence continues at coordinate 5,272,803 of OX387316.1, forward strand.
TTGACTTCTGTTTTGTTTGGATCACGAGATTGACGAACCAGCACAATGTATCAGCTGGACCTAGGGTTGTCACTTTACAATTTTACTTAGTAACAAACAACCTTAATATCTCGGCCATATGGTGCTTTTCTGGTATATTTATAACTAGCGACCCGCCCCGGCTTCGCACGGGTGCAATGCTGATACACGCAACCGCTATGTCCCTGCATTTTAAATCTGTAATATCTTCAAAAATATTCATTTAAATTACATGTTGTAAAGGGCCACATTGATCTATATTAAATGCACAATGTATTTAAGGTACTTAATTGAATAAGGATTATTGCTGTATTGCTTAAAATCGCTTCGTAAAAAAGCCATTATTTCTCGTAAAAAGTAAAGGATAAGAAATTATTATTGTGGGTTATCCCTAAGAGATCCATCGCGAACTTTTTTGTAAACCTTTTTAAGGTGTACAATACTGTAGTACATTATTTTGGTCTATCTCGTAGGGTTCAGCCAGCGTTTGCAATGTAAGCGCAAAAAAATGTGAAACCTCTAAAATTATCAGTGTTTCTCTACTATAAAATATTATGCATATAAACCTTCCTCTTAAATCACTATATCTATTAAAAAAACCGCATAAAAGTCCGTTGCGTAGTTTTAAAGATCTAAGCATAAATACATATATACATAAGGACAGCGGGAAGCGACTTTGTTTTATATTATGTAGTGATTTTCCAGGGTTCTACGATCTGTGCATTATCTGCCACATTCGGGATTATACAGGTATTACCAAACATCCTGTAGTTGTGGATTATATTCCAATATCCCCATGTGCTGTTGTTCATGTAAAAAAGCCTGAACTCAGTAGTTGGTCGCATCATCATCATCATCATTATCATCAGCCTACACTAGTCCACTGCTGGACATAGGCCTCCCCAAGTTCACGCCACCGAGCACGATTCGCGGCTACTCTCATCCAGCTCTTGCCAGCCTTGCGAAGATCGTTGCTCCATCTCCTTAGTTGGTCGCTTATTCAATTCAATTCAGACAATTTATTTCGGACCGCAGTCCATATTTAGTCAGTAACAGTAATTATTTAAAAGCTAATGTTAGAAATACAGTTACTATTATTATTATTATTTATGTACATTATATTTTATTATTATATTATATTATATCATTACTTACATTATTTATATTATAATATTATATTAAATTAAATTACATTATAAGCTAAAAATTATAATAATTATTATTGTTATCACCATCATTACGATAGTCTTTAAATTGAAACAAATCAAACCGAACACAACCTTCAAGTTTGTACAGTATTACCCCCGAAGATTTTGTAAAAGTAAACGTAGGTATTTAGGCCTAATCTATATTGATCCTGATTCGACGTCGACAAAGGCAAATACTTAGTATTACCATAAACAAAATGTAATCACGTGAACGCTGTGTAATGTGGAATTTAACCTGCTTAGACTAAATATTAACCCTGAAATGCCCAATAGGGTCTGTCAGACGCACTAACTAAAGCAAAAATTATTTTTTGTCAGTTTTTAATAAACTGAGATTAAATAGAGTAACAAGCAAGATTTTGAGATGAATTACATTTCTTTGTGACAATAATTAGCTTATATTGAAAAATATTTTTTTTTTCAATGAATAATGCAATGCTAGCAATGTCTGCTTTTAAAATACTATGAGCTGTTTACTGTCCCTTATAAATAAACAAATAAACTTTCAAAAACATGCCAAAGAAAAGGTATTCATAGATTTTAATTCATAGATCAATGTAAGGTTTTTTTCCAAATTCTACAATTTATCAATATAAGTATTTACTTTTTCAATACACGCACATAGTATTAATAGGGCGGAAGATTTTTTAGGGCGATTTCTTTCCCCCTATCAACAGATAGGGGGAAAGAAATCGCAAACAGCGTCAGTATAATAATCAATATTCTCCTTTAGACGTTTACCTTTGTTATGTAGATTCTGATTTGACATGACTTTAAAACATATACGTCCATCAGACCCCGCTCCCTCTAATTTGAAGGCACCAGTCATGCTAAGGGTTAAATAGACCGTGGCAAATCACGTGACTTACTTTGCTGGTAAGGATAATAATGTCTTGGTTCACCCGCCGAAGGCTTCGTTATGACTTATGCGGCAACTGTTACACGAATTACGGATGTCAATTACCCCCGCGACCTATAAACTGGCATTCGGTTAATGTTTTAAAGCAAAATAATTTTCCGTTGGTTAATACATAGTAACTGAAACTAGTGTAGGTTTTGTGTAGCTGTTAAGCAAGTTGTGTATTGTAACTGTCAGAAGTTTCTCTTTTTGATGTGTAACATCTTTTCGCTCGCCTTCTATATATACAATTTATGAGAGTGATTTCGTAGAAAAGGGAGGGACGTAGGGTCGTAACAGTGTGATCCGTAACAGTGAGATCGGCTCGCCTTCTATATATACAATAATTTGTGGGAGTGATTTCGTAGAAATGTGATCGTAACAGTGTGATACTGCCGCACAACTTATGAACGCAGTAAGTACGACTTACTGTGTTTGTGATTGTGATATTTGAGGTGCTGACATTACGATCTATTTTCTCGAAACTTGCACGGCAGGATAGGATAACAGTGTGATATGTCTTCTAATGAGTATTTACTGCATTCTCTGATTTGTAAAAAAATATACGGAGTCGGAAGCGCGCGCCAATTTAAAATCGATATTAAGAACAAGACATATTATTATTTTATGTGACATAATTAGGTATTGTCATCATTTTGATATGGTAAATATTTTATTATGAGTATTTACATGGTATTTACTGCATTCTCTTTAAAATTTGTAAAAAAATATACGTCATTGTTAATTCTATACTTTCTATTTTCTATTGTAATATTGATTTCAAATGGTGAGATGTCAAATGTTACACATCATATGCGACTACTGTAAGGCTCGTTCGTTTTTTTAAATTCTTTTACGGGTAATCTTCGTTTAACGTGATGTTAAGTAATGGTAAGGGCTAAAGTATAAGCGTAGGTACTTCACCCGGAATCTGAGGAACTGTCGAATCTTTTTTCTAGCTGACGGAACACAACATACTACTTACATTGATGAAAAGATGATTGATGCTGGTAGCTAGTCAGAAGAACTTAAAACAACCGAACCGAATACAAATATGTACCGTACCCCGCTATGATAGGAACCCTACTACTCGGCCAATATTATCATACAATATGGCGCACTGTTATTGCTTCTAGGAACATTTGAAGTTACTAGAAGCGATAATCTTAACCTACTACATAAGCCCTTTGATCTACAGAAAATTTAATTAAACTCTACAAGGAAACGTGCCAAATTGTTAGCATAAGCTAAGGTTAGCTAAGGTTTTTTATTGATTTCTTGGTCATAAGTCACTTAAGATATGGACCACTTAATAAAATTAAATAATTAAATTTAATAGTAAAATATAATTTTATATTGTTATACAACATTAATTTATTATTACTTTTGGTATGAATAATATATAATTAGAAAAAGACAAAGTGTTGAAAAAATTCAACGAGCGAGATTCGAACTCGCACCCCATTTGTTTCGCAACAAAATTTGCGTAAAATTATATAAATAATCGTAAATATATAATTTATTAATTTAATTTCCATTAAAATATTGTATTGAATCAGAATAGTTTTAATTTCAATGGTGAAGACTATGTTGGTGATCAATTTAAATTTTAGATATCCTAATAAACTAGCACTTCCTTCAAAAACTACGACTCTTTACTATGGTATGGAAACGCGTATTGTATGACAATAAGTATTTATAATAGATTGCCGAATGATCTCAAGATTTTGCCCATAAATACGTTTAAAAGAAAATTTTAAACTTGGTTAGTTGAGAACTGTTTTTACTCCATTGAGGAATTTATGGACTACTGTAAAAGACGACGATAGGGAATCAGGCTTAAATAAAATCTAATATTATGTCTTTAAATTACTGTAATGTTTTTGCATTGGTACTATGAAGGTGCCTTATTTTCAATAATTGTGTGAAGATATTATTAAAGCATGCCAGTTTCTGGTGACTAGTGAACGACTCAACATGTAAAATATCTTGTACCACTTTTCATGCAAATCAATATATTTGATTTAAATTGATTTGAAACAACTATCGTGGTTTTCTTTCATCTAAGCCCATATTTACTTTGCCTTTAGGCTATGTTAGTTTTAAAGGACATATCAAAAATTATTTCAAAGAGGATGATGTATAAAAGGCAAACAAATTCCATGTTCATTATCGTATCGGGTTAATTAAAAACTATTCAGAACAATATACCGTTGAGTAAACCCAGTTAGATCATACTAAATTGAACTAAGCCGAAAATCATCAGAAGCAATTAAGACTATCGCACGCCTACACACTTAACTTCCAATAAACTTTTCCTATCACATTTGAACTCGTTTAGGGAAGATCGCGTGTTCGGAGTTAGGTACGCGCAAATCAACCGGCTTGATAGACGCGATTCTCACCCCGCATCGTGCCACTCGGTAATTTAGAAGCTTGGTGTACGTGCGTGCCGAAAATATTAGATCCAATAATGATAATATTCATGTTTAAGTAAGAACGGTCTTACCTAACTTTGCCTTAACGGCTTTAGTCGCCGGCTGGGGAATGAAATTTAAATGTGTCACGAGTCTCGATGGTACCCACCGATGTTTGTATAACAGTGTTAAGTTGACAGTCGCTTTTGTTATGACTGAAATACAATTATGGGACTGAACGCGCGATAAAAGGTTAGTCATTTAAGTACAGCCACGACCATAAAGCATATATATATATATATATATATATATATATATATATATATATATATATATATATATATATATGTTTACTACATGGAATAGTTTCTTCATTGTTGTATTTTTGTATGTTTGCAACGAATAAACTCAAAAACTACTGGACAGATTTAAAAAAAAATCACCATTAGAATGCTACATTAGCGCTGAGTAATATAGGCTATATTAAAAAAGAAATGTCCAGCCGTGCGAAGCCGGGACGGGCCGCTAGTACGTTATAAACGTTCAGTCTCATAATTGAATGAGTCAAGTATCGCCAATGTTGTAACTGACTGAGTCACGACGATGAAAAACTATATATTGGCAATTACTAAAGAGTGTTGAGACAGGTGAAGAAACTTAGTGGTTTCGGTTGCCAGTAAAACCAATTTACCTACCTTATAAGTATATTCTCTTGTCGTAAGAAATTACAGTGTATAGGCAAGCAACATCTCAAAGCGGCAAGAGCGTACCACATCACGAACAGGAATTTAATTGTAAATACAAATCTTTGCTTAGATGAACTAAACCAGAACTTACAATATGCTTGCTCAGTCTACATCTACATTAAGAAAGTAATCTTAGGTTTACAAACGACTATATCAGAACCTAATAGGTAATTAAGGAGCAATTAAGAAGTGGAACTCACTTAGTTGCCAGTTGTAAGGTTTCCGTACAGAACCCCACGTTTGATTGCAAGAATCCTTATACCTATTTCTGCCGCCAAGTGCTAGTTTTCTGTATTGCTGTGTTTAGGGTTAAATTATATAAAATCTAGTAGACTAACTGTACAAAGAGACATAAATACTAAAAGCCTCAGGGTTGGCAATACGCAAGTGATACCAATGGAGTTGTTTGTAACAACTCCATTGGTATCGGCAATATAGGTTGCAGTGACTGCTTACCACCAGGTGTAAAGAAAGCCCATTGCCAGTTCAACTTATAAAAAAAATTAACGGGCCTAAGTCGGAAGAGATCTTAAAAAAAAACATGAAAATCATAAAAGTCGAAGAAAGGTGAATTGAGAACCTCCTCCTTTTTGAATTCATTTTATAAGCAACTGATTTCTTCTTCTGAACTTCATTTACCAAATAACTCAATGAGTTTTGTACGTCCAACAATCGGATTATAACTTTACACTCGAACGTAACCAATAGCAACCCTCCCGAGAAATTATTTCATACATCGTTTAACATGTCCAAAACATCTCACGCTATAGTTTCAATTCAATTTATGCGCTCCAACCATCTTTAGAAAATTGTGTTGTCGACATTACAACGAGTCCCTTAGAATTAGGAGACGCGTAAACATGTTTCATCTCTGTTTAGCTTTAAGATATTCATGAGACGAAGCGCTGTTTGTTTCCTTCTTCCCAATTTTTAATTCCAAACATTTTTCCTGTCTCAATTTTGTATGTAAACAAAAAAATTTTGAAGCAACATGAACTTGTAATGCATTATAGATTCATATTGGTTAGAATTTGTTTTTTCCCTTTTAAATGGATGACATGCAAATATAGAAAAAGCGTCGACCTAGCTAACCTAGCAATAAATCTAGCGCTTGGCGGAATAAATAGGTATAAGGATTCTTGCAATCAAACATGGGGTTCTGTACGGAAACCCTACAATAACGAGGAAGAAGATATGAGTAGTGTATGTTAAAACATTTATAAGCTATGCTTTATTTAGGAATAGAAAATGGAATGTTGCGTTGTATGCAATTATAGTTAAACATTTTTTTATAAAATATCACCTAAAATTTATGAACAAACTTACGTAACGTACAATTTAAAAACAATGTTTAATAATAATAAACTACGAAAAGGATGAAGTTCACTAACCAAATGAAACGCAAATGTATTTTTTTTAAAACTTTATTGTTTCTTTATAATGTTTATTACACATGTAATTTATATCTTGCGGCAAACCGCTTCACCTGGTACCATAATACATACAACAAGTTTTAATACTATTGTTACTTGTATACAATAATAAACTTTCGACATAATAATAACTGGTTATAATAATCGAGATCTGTCATTATAATATTTTTTTTATTTAAGATGAAACACGTCATTGAAATAGTCTCCTTCGAAATAGTTTACATCGAAAACGGTAGTCGACTCTGCTGAATTATTGAACAGCACGTTTATAGTACAACTACAAATATTAAAGAACAAAAAAAACTTAAAAATATCTTTTTAGTATTTATTTTAACGACAGCATCTGTCTAGAAAGCACTTCGATATAATCCCTATTTCAATATGAGATTCGTTTCTGTTACAGGTCGGGACGGGGAATAACAATCCACTTTGTTCGTATAAAGTAATTCGTTTGCTACAAAAACAAGTCGAGCAGACTGCACAATGGTACACGATATTCTATTCCAAAATTCAAAAAAACAAAGATATAAATCTGCTGCAAAATCGTCCGTAGTCTAAAACTGGAAAGATCATGCAAAAGGGGAAGAACGTTAGGGTACAAATAACGGTTAATTTCAAAATTAGAAATCTCTTCTAGCTAACCTGTAAAATTTATATCATTATCACTAATTTTACGCTTAAGTATAGTGTTAATAACTTATCCCATGTATTTATAATATTTGGTTGTAAGAACTTAATTTACAGGTTTTACATAACAGAACGCAAACAAGCAAACAATCAAATTCAGAAACAAAACATTAGTTTTTTTATTATTATTTTGTCTGAATTTGATCAAACAACTCTTTTGGCTTAAAACGTCATTCGTACGCGATGTTTCACACTTCATTTTATATAAAACCTGGGCAACTAAGTTCTCCATTTTTTTATATTTACAAAATTACTTTAATCCACAATTAATTCACTATATCTGCTTACAATTTACATTCCTTAAGACAGATTCAGTAAAGCTAGATAGAATGATTCGTATATCTTTATTTTTTATTAAATTATGTACAGTCCTTTTTCTAAACTTTGTGATTTATCGTAATATTGTCAGCTGTTTATACATTCCACTATCTTTATTTTTCTCTCAAATATTACATAGATTTTCCTTTTTATAACGTTTTTTTTATTATTATAGGTAAGTGAGGTCTTTCATAATTTTGTTTTATGAGCAGATCTGTCAATGTTGCGAAATAATTTTGAATTCTACTCTTTTATTACAGTCTTCAAGATTAACCGTTAGCGTGCCTGGTGGGGTCTGTCAGATCCATTATATAAAAGTTTCTTGACATTTACGTAATACTTTGATTCGCTATTTACTTTGTAGGCTAGAGGTCGTTGTGTCGTTCATTCGCGAAGCTACTATATTAATAATAACAGGTTATTATTAGTATTCGTAGGTATATTTAACAGTATCTTTGCTTACGGAGATTTTTTAAACTGAAAACACAGCAATGAAGTAAGTTTTTAAACGTTATTTATAAATGGCGTTATTTAAAAATTATAGAAAATATGCAAAATAACATATAATACCTTCGCAATAAACGCCGGTCTACGAGACCAACCAGCCACACGGAATATTTTGATGTACCAGCCATGCCAAGGGTTAAACGTATCGTAAATTAAACGATTTACTAACCTTTCTGTTATGTTCACCTACATACAATTTTAGAACATCTCTCGAAGGACTTTGAAGTTCGGAGCTAGAGAATGAAAGTGACATTTTCTAATTATATCCACATAATAAATCAACACAATAAACACGCTTAGTAATTATAGTACACTATTTACAAATTCCTATACGAAACAAGCATCAGCTACTTGCCCTGGGATTCATTTAAATTTATATTTTACATAACACAACCCATACTATAAAATAGCGAGTACCATTAAGACTGTTGAAAGTGACGTTTGCGTGGGTTAACTCAAAGGGTTAGGTATTGATTGTACGCAAGCGTTACTATCAGCAGTCGACATCGATCGGTATCATGGTATTTACATGTTGTCAACTCTTGGTATTTGTCAAGAGAGCGTGATGAGCAGGCAGGCGGCCAGCACCAAGTAGTGAGCTGGCGACGTCGGTGCGAAGGCCTGCCCTCCCCTCTGCATCGCAGCGGGATATTCACCTGATAAAGGAAAAATGGAGTTTGCTTCTTTGGCAAAAATTAAAACTGCTCTCAACAATAGCACTTAACTTTTGATCAGATACAAAGTCCAGAAATGTGGGACGGTGTATTAGTTGATGCTGATTTTAGACTTAGCACAATTAAGATATTCTTAGGTTTGAGTAAAATATCATTTAACAAGCTTAAAATTACAACACAAATTGCAGACTTAGAAAATGTTTTAACAATAAGTTCCAACGACAGAGTAACGAGAGAATTGTAAAGTTAAATCAAATGCAGGTCAGTCAATCAGTGTCAATCTTTCATAACTAGTTCTAATTCATAAAGGCTGGCCAGATGGCCGCCCCGGTCTAAAGAGCGTTCAGAAATAAATCCTAGCTAAATCTAGCTTTGAAGTTTTGATTACAACAAGGAGCTCTGAACTGTTTTTTAAGTATTTATGTTGTCTAACAAAAGAGAACACAAAAGTACCCTACAATGTCATCAGCATAAAAATGTGGTGTTCATTCCGCGACAACCTATAAGCTAATTATGATGCCAAGCATAAAAAAATATATTAACGCACCCATTTACAGCAACCGTTTCATTTCTCTGATTTATCGCTATCGTTGTTTTAATGATAATGGCCTTTATCCACCGTTTTTATTCTTTCTGGGATTTTTTAAAAATGTATTTCCTTTCCGCTATCTCACTAAGGTCATTTATCAAGCAGATTGGGATGCCTTTAGCGAATAACGCTGTCGACTGATTTAGGAATTGCAGATTTGTGAATTATTTCGAAACTTTCTTGGATCGCTTGGGGCTAAAGTTTCCGAGGGAAACTATGGAGCTAATTGCATGTTAGCATTTATTTTACATTTAACATAATTTTACTGTTGGATGTTTTATTAAAAATTAGTTTACTCAAATGCCAAGGCAAGACCTAAATAATAGTCGCACGTGTTTTACCTATAGTTTTATTAATAAGCTAATAATAATAATATATTTTAAATAAAAATGTTACATGCTCTATTTAGATATAGCATTCATATGTTTAATAAACATCATATACATATCTTATCTTATCTTCCTCTTTTTCCTCTCTCAATATCAATTCGACCCACTGTTATCTATCATGTAATAGAGTATTGTAAGCAAATAAAAAGATCTCACCATTTAATACGTGCACGACCACGCTTTTAGACTGAGCGTTGCTCGGATTGCACTGATAAGTCCCTGAATCCGTAGGCCTGGCCTGCTGTATCAGTAGAAAGGAGGTGGTAGTTTCCCCCTTCTCTGTAACCACCGACACCCCTCCTCTCGGGGAATCGTAGCTTATTATCTGTAAGGGAAAACCCAAATTAGTTTGTGAACCAGAAAATTAAATCTCCGCTTTGATAAAGCTGTGATCTTTTAAGTTTGGTCCGTTTGTATAATTCATGTATGATAGTTCAACTTTGCGGTCAGTAAACTTGAGGATGAAATAGTAATTGAATGATTCGTTAATTTCATTTGTGAAAGGTTTGAAGTTTATATTATAATTGTTAAGTCAACGACTAGATATATGTCCTTTTATTATTAGATCAACCCGAACGACAGCTTATAAGATTAAAACTTACGTAAACAAAATAATATTTAAAATAATTAAAATGTTGATTTATTCAAATTAAGAATGACAGTAATTCGCTTATCATGTAAACATAACAGTATTACAAGAAAGTTACGTACATTTTTAAAGAAGCGAGAAGTCCCATAAAGTAAACTAAAAAACACAAACTTTAAAAAGGTTTTGTGTCATACTCGAACTAAAGCTTCTACTAAAAGCTTGGCTTTGCTTTTGCGGAAAAAGCATGAAAAATGCTAAGTGAAATCTTTAGTCGTCCTCATAGAGATTTTACATTATACTTTTATTAAATTACTTATATTAAAGGCCTATGTGGCAGTCACAATATCAAGGCTAAAAATTATATAAACATTTACTAATAGCTTGCCTACTTCTTAACTGATCTTTAGTATTTGTAAAAATATTATGATCGGATGTTAATGACGATAGTTGTTGTCATTGAATAGGCGCCTTTGGCTTTCAAAGTAAAAAGTAAATAGTGTTGAATAGTTTCGGCGGGCTGGTTAGAACCACGACAGCTCATTTGGGAGAGCACCTGACCCGGCATGTCAGAAGGATGCGGGTTCAAATTCTGCTAGTGAAAAAAAAATTTCAACATTTGTGTTTTTGTAATTTGTTCGCAACAAAATTTGCGTTAAAAATTATATAAACATTTATTATCAAGGCTCTTAGTAAATATTACAATGTCACTAACAGGACCAAACTATGAAAATGCTTTAAGACACATTTTCTGTAAACATCTAGGTCGATAAAGACCTTTTTGGCGCAGGGTGTTAAACTCCTAAGTGTTTTATCCAGTATACTAACTATTAATATGAAGAGGAAAGCTCCGTATTTTTGTATTTTTGTTTGTAACGAATAAACTCGAAAAGTACCGGACCGATTTTAAAAAAAATTTCACCATTAGAATGCTTCATTATCGCTGAGTAACAGGTTATATTTATTGCTAGAAAAAAAACTGTTTGTGCACTGTTTTGTTTCATTTGCCAACACCCATGCACGCTCACGAACGCCGCAGTTATAATAGAAAAATTAACTCAAAATTATGTTTGTCTTGAAATAGTGGTACGGTTACTACATCAAAAGTTGTTTTTTTCTTATAGATTGCATTGCAAATGAATCCACTCCATCTGATGTTAAGTGTAAATGGAGTCCAAACGCACACAACTAGTGCAGCGTAAAAAAAACAACGCAGCTTCGGTCACCCTCACCCTGCCGGCCCACAAGGTCTTTTCACGCCTCGTTTGAAGGACCCAATGTCATAGGAAGAAGGGAAAATGTGTGGTGGTAGACAATTATGTTTATTACTATCATCTTACCGCATCATTGTGATTCCAAAAAATATATGCTGGAGGTTCCGGCGAGTACAGGACCACGCAAGTCAGGTTGATGGTGCTACCCCTATCTATGTATAGGTCTGGACCGCCGATAATTTCTGTTGTAGGTTCTGAAAGAGAAAAGCGCTATTAGCATTATTGATTACAAAAACACAAATGTTGAAAAAAATTCCACGAGCAGGATTTGAACCTGCACCCTTGATTGATATTTGAAGTAAAAGTAAATAGCCTATAACTGTCCCACTGCTGGGCAAAGGCTTTCATCATTGAAATTAAGTCATCACTATTGATGCACCACGCTTGCTAAATGCGGGTAGGTGATCACAAACCCAGGCTTTGCACCAAAAAAATCGACACTTTGCCCGACCTAGTATTTGAACCCGGGACCTTCGGATATCGGGCTGATATTTGAAAAGAAATAAAAATAAAAATATTCTTTATTATACACCATACAAAAACAGAGGACATATAATTAGTAGTACAAATGGCGGACTCAAGTACTCAAAAATGATCTTTGTTTTTGAATTCTAAATTTAATAGTATTTTTTTAATGCTTAATACGTACGAAAGGATGTTGACATTTGGACTTGGGAGGCCAAAACACATTGTTAATCGTTATCATCAAACAACATTACAACTTATTTTTAATGACATTGAAAAAGATTATGGTCTATCAAAAAAATAATATGAGGCATAGTCAAAACCTTATGAATATTTAAGGTAGAAGTTACGAATTTTTTATCATAAGTAAATATATTATTTATAAGAAATTATGTAATATTCGAAATACCGGTTGTTTGCGTACCAAATTATAGGTCATAAATTATACTCAACATCAATATAAGTGTTTGACTTTACAATATGTAATTAAAACAGACATTAAAATAACTTCACAAAACAAATGGCGGGGGCAACTTTTTTAATAAGCAGTCAAAATTTATTCATAATATATCAGACGGTGTTTTGTTTTTCTTTGGGCGGGCGGGCGTTATGATCGCGTGCGTGCTCCTGATACACCGCACTTAATTAACTGGCTTGTACAAACATGACAAACGTAAACATCACTAACTTAGCCAACTTTTGTGCCGAAGCGGCCTTACTGTCGGTACGAACAAACCACCCTGTTACACAAAATACGGAGATCCCAGAAAGAAATCAACCCTCTGCGACTGACGTGGTCCAACAGACACCGCCAAATAGAAAATCCAGTTTATTACCGTTAATTTTTAAATATGAGTGTCGCCGCTCTCGTACCTTACTACAGTGACCTCGCGCGTCGTCGGTCAGTGTGTTGTGATTGTTCGAAACCAATTTGCCTTCAGTGTTTTAAGCCACTATGTGAAAATTGTCAAACAAAGTTGTGATTTTGAAGCTGTCCAATTTTTAAGTCAACCAATGAAATATATCTCACGTTTTCTAGACTGATTATTATAATTGTTAATTTTTAAAATGTCTTATGTTAAATTAAAAAAAAGTTGATTTTGATAATTTTTCTATGTCATTTTAATGATAAGGTATTCATAAGACTGATTTGTGTGAAGTCAATAAACAGTGTTTAACTTTGAAAACACGAATTGTTTTTTTATTTAATGTTAAGAATATGCTTAGAGTTTATGAAATGTATTTATATAGCTGCGTAATTTAAATCTATAAAAATATTTGCTGTCAGAATGGTGTCTCGTGTAGTACCACGTCAGTAGAATTGTAAAAATTGAGCTACGTCAATTGCAGAGGGATAATATAAGTATTAACCCTCTGCGCGCGCTTCCGCGCTCGAGCAATGCACACAGACCCTCTCACGGATACGGAATCTCGGACCATCTTAAACCATAATACAGAAACGGGGATAACGCAAACTTATTTAGTAAAAGGTTTCTCTTTTTTGTACCAGACGTTTCGACCGAGTTACACAGGCCGTGGTCACGGGTTGACTGCTGTCACGATGTTGCGCCTCCGTTTGCGCGGCAGAGTCTTCATCGTCACATTACTTCAACTTCGGGTAGAGAGAAAGTATTAAACCTTTTACTAATTAATTTGCGTTAATTCCCGTTTAAATTCATATTAAACCAGTCCTTGCGCAGCTGCTGCGAGATTTCGTGTCCGTGAGAGTTTGTCTATATAGGATTTTTTTTCCAGTGCGCAAATTTTCTGGAGCGACTCAGAATCGGTGGGTTAACAACTTTCTCATAGTAACATGGGTTGAAATATGTAAAAATTTTTAGACTTCCCATACTTAAGAGGAAACACTAAGGTCATCTGAATTGTCTGCTGTGTCCCGATGTTTTGCTTTTTTTTATATAATATCGTCAAATTCGGTAAACACAGCGGAAAATCTGGCCAATTTTTAAGGTTTTTAAGGGTATCTATTTTATTAATTAATTTATGAAAAAAAGGAAAACATGGGGACAGAGCCAAAGCCTTTCTTTAATTTTTAATAAAAAAAGTAATTAAATCAGTCCAGTTTTGGAAGAGGAATCAGGGGACTACGAAACATTGATTTTGTCTACTTTTAATACATACTAAGGAGGAAATACTAAGGTCGACTGAATTGAAAAATATTTTCAATTCAGTCGACCTTAGTATTTCCTCTTAAGCGAACACTTGATTAGCCTGATTTGTATGAAGAGTCTCAAAATTTTTTGAAATATTTCAACTACTATGAGAAAGTTTACTTACCGATTCTGAGTCGCTCCAGAAAATTTGCGCACTGGTAAAAAAAATATCCTGTATGGGCGTTGCTCATGCGCGTTTGTATGAAGCTTACCTTCTGCAGTCTTATTTTGTGCCTGTTATGTACACACGCCTGCACATCAACCTACCATAAACTGTCAAATTTCCTCAATAGACTTTGAACTTAAAAGGTATTAAGACTTAGGGTTGAAAATGTATCGTAAAATTTTTTATAGTTTTGGGTAGGTTGATCTGCCGCCGTGTGTACGTACGAGTACAACGAAAGTTGTAGCATGTATCAAAAATGCAGCCGGTTTAAAACGTGAACGGAAAGTGGATTTCGTTGTACCATGTTTGCTTGCAAACTTGCTTTATTCGATACCTCTGTTGCTTTTATATCGGAACAATTGTACTGTTTAAGTTCGCGAGTGAAATGTCAATTGCGTTTCGTGCTGTTTTTTTTTTGTTAAAAGTTTAATTTTCTTCTGTTTATTGTTAAAGTAAGGTATTGAATTGTATTGTAATTGCATTTAAAGTAAGAATTGGATTCATTGGTTGTTGAACAAATCTAAATTAAAAAAAAAAAATGTTTATATAATTTTTAACGCAAATTTTGTTGCGAACAAATTACAAAAACACAAATGTTGAAAAAATTTCCACGAGCAGGGTTTCACATACCGGCACCCTTCTGACATACCGGGTCAGGTGCTCTTCCAATTGAGCTATCGTGGTTCTAACCACGTTCTGGTGGTTAATGACGGTAGTTGTTAACATTGAATGGGCGCCTTTGGCTTTCAAAGTAAAAAGTAAATAGTGTTGAATAATTTCGGCGGGCTGGTTAGAACCACGATAGCTCAATTGGAAGAGCACCTGACCCGGTATGTCAGAAGGGTGCAGGTTCAAACCCTGCTCGTGGAAATTTTTTAAACATTTGTGTTTTTAAAAAAAAAAAAAATTTAATAATTTGGTAATTTTAATACATTTATTTGTTTACACAACTCACATTTAGGTAATTTAAAACAGTCGTCAACCTTAGACTATTAAAATGGTTTTAAGTTTGGGTGGCAAAAAATATATCTAGAGAGAGAGAGAGATATATTATATCTATTTTTATAATTGTATTAACATTTTATTAGTAAAAGCAGTTAATTGGAGAAAAGATAATATTATTTTTATTTTATTTACAAAATAAATGAATATCGAACACGTGCTCTTTGTTTACTCGGTGAGACTGATGTTTTTAGGGTTACATTTTTTCAATCTTTTTTTATAACACATAAATGTTTTCCATTTAGTGTCAGTAAGCGGTCAGCTTACTGACACTAAATGGCTTCGCAGTGTAAGATAACATTATATTCAATTCACTTACCAACAACATGTAAATGTATAAAATGACTCATGTGAGGCGTCGTCGATATTTGACACTCGTAGATTCCAGAGTCCCTGTGCTGCGGGTACTTTATCTGAAACAAAAACAAATCATGTCAAGTAACTATACACATACATACATGACACATGCGCAACAAATCTATATGTATATGAATACGTAACGAGAAAACTTCGTGTCCCTGTATAAATATATTGCGCGCAAGTTGGATTGTGAGGTTTAGTATAAGTAGTAGTACTAAGTAGTATATATAGGGAAGGAGTCCCGAAATGTAAAATTAATGTATAATAATGTGTTACAATTATTTATTATGAAACGGTTGAATTTCAACCACTAGTAAATATTAACACGTCCTACCTAGACATAAATTCGTAAAACTATTAAAAAAAAAATCGAAATTTGGTCGTGGGTATCATCGTTGACTTGACATTTTTTTTCTGTCTGTCGCCCTTTTTAAGTTAGGATAAGTACCTTTACGTCGACAAAAGTAACTTGTTAATTTTAACTTTACGACCTTAAGGTCGAGTAATAGAGTCTTGATTACGGTTTGAGTTTGGTTTTTCACGATATGTATCATAGAAGAGGAAAGGTCTTTTTTACGTGCTAATAATTGTAAAACTTATTAAAGATACGTTCATGTTAGTTAGGCCGTGGATTAAACTTTAAAAATGTCAGATTGCCATACAAACTTTCCACCCTTATTCGCCTCTCTGGCAATCTGACATTTTTCGAAAAACCTCTTTTTCGAAAAATGCTAAAACACGTCATTCTTTATTTTGTTGAAAAATCTAAAGATCGATTTAAATATTTATTTCGATAGTTATTACTTTAAAAATAACGACTTCCCCAAAAAAACCTTTTTCCCTCTTATACTCATTTAAAGAAAAATAAACAAAATTCCTGAGACATTATCATTCCTTAATTCTTTTCAAGAACCCAAATACCAATTTTCATGTATTTTACTTCAACACTGACGGACTTTCATACAATCTTTCACCCCCTAATTGACCCCCTTAGGGTGTGATTTCCGTAAAATCTTTTCTTAGTGGCTGGTTCCGTCACTCAATTAACCTACAGTCCAAATTTTATCTAATTAGCTTCAGCGGTTTAGGCTTGGCGATGATGAGTCAGTCAGTCAGGACAAGTCATTATTATGTATATTATAGATAAATTATGGTTGAACAGACAGTTTTGGATATGTCGATGTGCAGGCGACTGAACTCACGTTTGACTTATTTAATTAATAAGCAATAAATTATTACTGTACACTTTTTTTTTCAACGCCTCCATTTTATTTATTATCAATCCTCTCCATCCCTATCCCAGGCAACCGCCTGGAAGATATCGCTTTTAGTGATTAGGCCGCCCTTTGTACGACTCCAATTTTAATTTTAATTTCTTGGTTAACATGTATGTGTCTTTTTTTATGTGTACAATAAAGTATTAAAGAAAAAAGTATCAATAAAGTATCAAAGAAATTTGGTGACTCGTTTTTCTGTCGTACTTCCAAATGATGGAATAGTCTACCAGCGCACGTTTTCCCTCCTTCCTATGACATGGGGTCCTTCAAACGAGGCGTGAAGAGGCACCTTGTGGGCCGGCAGGGTGAGGGTGACTGATGCTGCGTTGTTTTCTCGCTGCATCAGTTGTCCTTACGTCTGGACTCCATTTCCACTTAACATCAGGTGGAGTGGAGTCATTTGCCGAGCTATGTATAAAAAAAATAAAATAATTCATTCTATTCTATTCTAAAGAAAGACATGACAGACCGCTTGTGAAATTTTTTTAACACTTTGTCTTTTTTCAAATTGTAATTTGTTCGCAACAATATTTGCGTAAAATTATATATAAATAATCTATTCTATTCTATATTTTATTTTTTTAGTACTATTTTATTTTGTTTATTTAATAATACCCTTAGAGCATTGAAGATAATACCTATTTACTTTTTTGTGCATCACAAATTTTTTTCGTGTCTACGTTACATTGTGGCATCGTGTGATAAACCAATACTTAAATGTATTTTCTTTTTTTCTTCACAACTTAATTCAATACCTGTCGATCCCTTTTTGATAGTTTAGTCAATGCAACGTAGTTTATTATTCTAGTCTGGTGAGCACAAGAAAAATATTATGTTCATTAAATTCTCAAGAGCTTATGAATCTGTTCAATAATGTATGGGCTCAGACATCTAACTAATAACTTTTGAGACGCCCAACACCGCAGAGTTATAATTTGTCTTATTTTATATTAAAGTCTGAGCGCGGTTTTCAAAAATTCAAAAATTCAAAATTCAAAATCATTTATTCAGTTTAGGCTACAAGTAGCTCTTGTGAATGTCATTATGCCATCGGTTCGTAAATCTACTCTGGGCGGGAGATCTTGTACTGAGAAGAACCGGCAAGAAACTCAGCAAGTGTCCAGCTCTTTTCTCCCTTACAGCGTCAAAAATATTGGAAAATGCCCTATCATAGCAGAACACTTTCCATTACAAATAAACACAAAAAATATATATAAGACAATTACAACATGTAAAAAAACAAAATAAAAAATGTAAGTTAACAAATTTACATCAGATAATTATGTAAAGGTTTAAATTTACACAATGTCATACAGCACCACTACAGTACTCTAGTAAAAGTCAAAAATTGTTTAGGTAAAACAAAGTCAAACTATAATTAATAATACTAAAAATAAGATAAGTATGCAAGAGCAGACCAGCCTCCACAGGCGGCACCCGTTCACGAGCATGACATATGAATCAGCCATCGCTTCGCTCAACCATATTTTAGGGAACGTAACGACCCGACGCACATGCCACCACCGCAGAGACAGTAAAGAGAGCATGACACACTCAAGATACTCTAAATACAAACTTAATGATGTATTTAACGCAACGCTGTTTGTTATCTGTAGGACAATGCTGTTAAAATAAAAAATGTAAGTTAACAAATTTACATCAGATAATTATGTAAAAGTTTCAATTTCCACAATGTCATACAGCACCACTACAGTACTCTAGTAAAAGTCAAAAATTGTTTAGGTAAAACAAAGTCAAACTATAATTAATAATACTAAAAATAAGATAAGTATGCAAGAGCAGACCAGCCTCCACAGGCGGCACCCGTTCACGAGCATGACGTATGAATCAGCCATCGCTTCGCTCAACCATATTTTAGGGAACGTAACGACCCGACGCACACGCCACCACCGCAGAGACAGTAAAGAGAGCATGACACACTCAAGATACTCTAAATAAAAACTTAATGATCTATTTAACGCAACGCTGTTTGTTATCTGTAGGACAATGCTGATAAAGGCTGTCATTTCAGTATAAAAAGTATAAAAAATAATTTTAATAAATTGATTCAAATATAATATGTGATTTTTATTATAACCAGGCTGTTTTATCATCTAAATATTCTTTGACTGTATAATAACCTTTTATAAGTAATAAAGACTTCACATGTTTTTTAAACTTATCTAAAGGTAAATCTAGTACAGAATTTGGTATTTTATTGTAATAGTGTATACCTTGCCCCAAGAAAGAACCAAGTACCTTCTGTAACCTGAACAGTGGCATTACAAGTTTTGTCTTATTTATAGTATTGAAATTGTGTACGTCACCGTGTTTAGTAAAGGAGTTGATGTTGCAACGTACAAAAACTATACAATTATAAATATATTGAGATGCAACTGTCAGGACATCAATCTCCTTAAAAAGATTTCTTAGGGAAGTTCGTGATCCTAGTTTATAGATTGCTCTTATTGCTCGTTTCTGTAAAATGAATATAGTTTCAATATCAGCCGCTGTTCCCCACAGTAGGACGCCATACGACATGACACTATGAAAATAACTAAAATAAACTGTTCTAGCAGTTTCAACGTCTGTTAACTGCCTAATTTTTCTAATGGCATAAGCAGCAGAACTGAGTTTACCGGCCAATTTCGATATATGAGGATTCCATTGAAGTTTTGAGTCAAGGGTAATGCCTAAAAAGACTGTAGAATCTACCAAATCTAATTGATCACCGTTTATTCTAATATTGGTTGGTTCATTTCTGACATTTGGTAGTATAAATTTAATACATTTTGTTTTCTTAGCGTTAAGCTGTAAATTATTAATAGTAAACCAATGGAGTACCTCTGAAAGAGCTTTATTTACATTTTCATAATTAGTCCTACACCTAGTCACATTAAAAATGAGTGAAGTATCATCTGCAAATAATACAATTTCACAGAAATTCTCTACAAAGAATGGTAAGTTATTTATATAAATCAAGAACAGAAAAGGACCAAGAATCGACCCTTGTGGAACTCCCATTTTTACATGAGAACCAGATGATTTAGTACCATTTATATCGACAGTTTGAGTTCTAGAGCTGAGATATGACTGTATTAAATTTAGTGCAAAATCTTCGAGACCGTAATAATGTAGCTTCAACACCAGAGTCCGGTGCTCAACGCAATCAAAAGCCTTGGACAAGTCGCAAAAAACTCCAAGAGCATTTTGAGACTTCTCCCAGGCATCAAATATATGTTTTATTAGAGCAACGCCTGCATCAGTAGTAGAACGACCCTTAGTAAAACCATATTGCTTACTATGTAAAAGGTTGTTTGTGTTAAAATATGACATCAACTGGTCGAGTATAATTTTTTCATAAATTTTACTTAGCGCTGGTAATTTTGAAATGGGCCGATAGTTACTGGGGTCTTCTTTGTTTCCTGATTTGAATAAAGGTATAACTTTACTAAACTTCATAAGATCAGGAAAGATTCCCTTATCGACACAGTTATTAAAAATTTCAGCAAGATACGGTGCAATAGAATAAATAATATTCTTAATTACTTTAATAGATATACCCCACAAATCACTCGTGTTTTTCATTTTAAGTGATTTGAATGTTTTAATAATATTCATTGAATCAATGTATTTAAAATGAAAGGAAAGATTACATTTTGGTACATATTTTTGGAGTAAAGTTTGTGCAGCTTCCGGTGATGAATCTAAATTTGATGTTGTTATTACAGGTATATTTACAAAAAAATCATCAAAAATATTAGCAATTTGTGAATCTGAATTGACTAAGTTGTCGTTTACTTTTAAAGTGAAAGTATTATCCCGTGGTTTAAATTTACCTGTTTCACGGTTTATGATGTCCCAAGTGACTTTGATTTTATTGTTAGACTTTTTAATTTTTTCTTTAATGTAATTAGATTTTGCTACTATGCACACTTTCTTAAACATTTTCGAATAATTCTTTACATATTCCGTAAAATTAACATTTTGGTTATATTGTTTTAAACTATATAAATCATACAATTTATTTCTACTTTTATATATACCAGTCGTGGCCCAGTCACAGAACTTAAGTTTATGAGTAATTTTTATTGTTTTTGGTGTAAACACCTGGTTGTATTCGGTCTTGATTAAGTTAAAAAGATTACTATAAAGCACATCTGGATCATCTTGTACAAAAGGCAATGCATCTATTTTACAAGCTATACTATTTTTGAAACACTCCACTCGCTCTTTTGTAACTGGTTTACACTATTATTGGTTCACCCTAATATCAAAATCATAGGTCACCTTCAAACCGCAATGGTCAGACGTAAGATTATTAATGAGTGACTTAGAAACAGGGTCATATTCTGTAAAAATATTATCGAGACAAGTGGCCGAATGTGAAGTTATTCTAGTGGGTTCGAGAAATAGATTCAAAAGATTAAAACATTTAAATAAGGCAAGAAGACGAACACTCGTTGGAGTGTTTTCTAAAATATTTATATTAAAATCTCCACATACTAAAACAAATTTCTTTTTTAGTTTTAATTTTCTAAGTACGTCTTCCATTACTGTTTCAAAAATATTGAAATTGCCCGAGGGGGGTCGGTATACACACACTATTACAAAACTATTGAACTCCACACACGATAGTTCAATGTTACGCTCCACTGATAGGTCTACAATATCGTTGCGATTTTTGTATTTAATATTGCTTCTTACTAATATTAGAGAACCGCCGTGAATAGCTGAGCTTCGCAAGTACGCGCTTGCTAGTTGGAAGTTATTTACATGGAACGATGTGTCATGACTTTTTAGCCAATGCTCAGTTATACAAAATACATGAATTACCTGACTTTTTGCTAATAATTCTAATTCTAAGTCCTTGCCAGCCAAACCCTGAATATTTTGATGTATAATAGTAATGGATGTGGGCTTGGCTTTTGTCTTAGACCTCAGTTTAAACCTGAGGTTGTAACCTTATTACTAGATGTAAAAGTTGCATTAGTAGAACTACTAATGATTAAGTTATTATCATATTGAAAAGACTTAGTTATACCACCTATAACTGTATCATGTATATTAAAAGCTAACAAATTAGCTATCTGAGTCCTACATTTCTTAGAAAGATACATAGTATCTGACGTCAAACTAAAGTTTTTAATAAATTTATTTATATCGAAATATAAAATAGTGTCACTATGACGACAAATTAAATTAAAAAGTAATAAATTTAAGTCATAAATGCGCTTATTTTGTTCCCAGGTTAAATTTGTACAATAGGGAAAAGCACTAACTATTAACCTGCAATTCGTATCTGATTGCAGTTTAATCAAAATATTAAAATTATTTATAATGTCGCGTTTCGTCGTATGTGAACCGTCACCACACAATATAATAACATTAGTGGAACTAGTTTAACTTTAGTTTAGGTATTGCTTCAGCACCCCTATTAATGAAGCAAAAAAGTTGCGTTTTAATACAGTACAGAGACGTATCTTACAAGCGTAATTATAAACCGAAGAAAACATATTATCTACCAAGAAATTGACAGATCAACGACGACAAGACAAAAAAGAGTAATCAGGTGATAAAAAAAATATGAATATGAATTTTAAAATAGTATTTACTCCACAACAGTAACAAAAGAATAGTTATATATTATTAATTTTATGAGTACTACGAAACAACACGTGATATTTTTATAAATTTCCTTTGAAGATTTAAGTCTTCTTATTTTTTCTTTGTGTTGTTGGCAAGACAAATAGCTTAATTCGTCCACATTAAAATTACATTTGATTACATAGCATCTGCTCCTAAAGCTGTAATGGGTCTTAGCATGACTTGCGCATACATACTAGCGTTTATTGTGTTTTATTATTACAAAGGAGACTTAAGAGCGTTTACGCCGCACACTAGCGCCGCCAATGAAAAAAAACATATCTAGTAATTAGAGATAGAAAATCAAATTATGCTCAACAGACTATTTGAATGAATTAATTAAGTATTTTTACGTCACCTAATGAACATCTGACATGTAATGGTTTAGTTATATATGACGTTACAGCTAAAAACGGCCACTTTTAACTATAACACCATATTTCACTAAACCATAACATGTCATGTTCATTAGGTAACGTAAAAATGCTAAATTACTTCATTTAAATAAATAAATGTTCATTAAAATAATAAATAAATAAATGTTTCCCACACTCACACCAATTATCTAGCCCCAAGAAAAGCTTCCTTAAGAAACTTGTTAAAATGGTTTACTAGACAACGGATAAACATACTTAATATACTTAAATACATACTTATTATACATAGGAAACACCCAGACCCGAAACAATTTAGAAAAACAGGTATTTCTAAATTGATCCAACCGGGGATCGAACCCGGGACCTCAGAGATGGCGACACCATGAAAACCGGTGTGCAAGCCACTCGACCAAGGAGGTCGTCGTTTAGATAGTTTGTTGAGCATAATTTGATTTTCTATCTCTAATTACTCGTACTAGATATGTTTTTTTTCATTGGCGGCGCTAGTGTACGGCGTCAACGCTCTTAAGGCTGCTTGTTCATTACATGCTATCATTTTATTAACTAGTTGCCAACACATTTGTCAGTACTTGCAAAACCAAAGGTGCTCATAACATGACATCAATTCCTACACTTCACAGCGATAGCGTGATATCTCTTAAAGTTTTATTTTTCTAGAAATTTCGAAACAATTTGTGAGTTTGGCTCGTTCATAAACAATGCAAGCTTGCATGCAAGCTTTCGACGATCTTATATTATCGCGATAAAAATCGTATTTTTGATTTTAAAATATTATACTACTGAAGGGTGCGGCATGACCTCCACTACATTTAGACGGTACATTACCATAGTGCATCATGAGGTAGATGCCCACATTAGATACAGGTTTTTTTAGGTTAAGTGAATATGGATTCCAGATGCGACGACAACTGGTGCAGCGTGAAAACAACGCAGCAACAGTTAAGCTCACTCTGCCGGCACACAAGGTGCCTCTTCACACCTCGTTTGAAGGACCGTATATCATAGGAAGGAGGGAAAACGTGTACTGTTAGACTATTCTATCTTTTGGAGGTGCTACAAAGAAACGAGTCACCGAATTTCTTTCGGCGCGATGGAATATTTGAGACAGTGAAGCGTAGACTCCGGAGAGCAACACGTGTACACCTATGGAGGAAGAGAGAAGGTGGGATGAGATGATAATAATGATGTATAAAACCTTTAGCCATATATTGTTTTATTCAAAATGTAGCGCTGCAGCCCATCACATAACTGAATTCGGTGTCGATCATCGAAATTAGGGACCGCTTGTCGAAGACTGTAAATGGCCACCCTTCTTCATATTAGTGCAGTTTGAGTTGCCGTTTCATCTTACAAAACTAACGTTTCGTTTCACGTAAAATGTGATGTTTTAGTGCATCATGAACTGTGCTGTTTTAGAGCCGCATTTTGACAAATGAAGTTATATTTCAAGCTACATGCACAACCAGACAATCTTATCAGATGGCTAGCAAAATAACTCACTCACTCACCCCCTCTTTCCTCGTATATCTATGTGACAATCGCCGCACCCTAGTTATGTCGTTAATGGCCCTAAATAGGCCATGACGCGTAAAACGTGTTAAAATAGATACAAAGATTGTTTGATCTACAAAGTGCATCTTTACGTGGCTTACTTGTTGGTATATATTTGCTTGAAACATATTACTAATAATAATATGTCTGTGCATTCTGCTACTATCATCAGCTTATGTCTCCACTGCTGGGGCACGAGCATTCCCAATGGATGAATAGGGAGAACGGGCCATAAACCACCACGTGGGCCTAGTGCGGAGTGGTGGTGATTAACGACTGCTAATGCAGACGGGACCAACGGCTTAACGTGCCTTCCGAAGTAGGGCGGAGCTCGAGATGATAAATTTTTGGTCACCCGTCCGATGAACGGTCTTTGCGAAAGTTGCCTAACCTCAGCACTCACAGGCCGGGCGCGTTGACCACTGCACTATCGAGTTCCTCTTAACCACCGCGCCATCGAGCTCCTCAATTCGGCTACTCGATTCTGATAATATTTGTAAGTTTTTTGTAAAATGCTTACACAGCCTCTAAATCTTTCTGTGTTTGTAGGTAGGCCATATTAATTCAATCAAGTTTAAAGACACAGGTAATATGTTATTATTACATTTTTAGAGAATACTAGCTGACCGGCGGACTTCGTACCACTTTGACAGTTTCCATGACAACAAAACAAACAAATCATTCGTCCGCTTAAGAACACCCGTATCCCATGATGGACCCCTATAGCAGCGTCACATACCGGGTCCAATTGTAAATCTAAACCATTCTCGAATCCACTTGAACACACACAAAAAAAATCATCCAAATCGGTCCAGCCGTTTAGAAGGAGTTCAGTTTCATACACACGCACAGAAGATTTATATAATATAAAGATGTATATTTTAATGAGACTTCTGTAAAATGTGGAGCTTTCAACTTACACATTTTTACGAGAGAAGTTTAAACTTTAGAAGTCATAACATTCAGATGCAATTCAAACTAGGATTTGTTGAGCCATAACAGTTGTAATAAAAGTGGAGTTATAATTCAGGTCCATAGGGATTTTCGTTTTTATCTTTCTGTGTTAATTGGTTGTACTTATGAAATTGATTACTAGAGTCAATAACTGGTAGTATTAGAAAAGCCCAAAGTTACAAATATAGAATAATATTGGCAAATATTATTGCGAATATATTATTATGTTATAACATAAATTGTTTAAATATCCACGAATGAATGGAGATACACAAAAAGGTTTGAATTCGAATGCCGCTCATGCTAATTTTCTTCAAAACTTTTTGCATTGAAAAATACAATAAATAATAATATTTTCACTTTATCTCTTGTTAGCATGAAACAAAGAGGTATTCCTCGGAGCGCAACCATTTTTGATAAAGACGAACTTTTACCCAATTTATTTGTAATATAAAGTGAATTAATTATATACTGTCCCACTGTTGGGCTGAGGCCTCTATCATTGAAATCAAGTCACCGCCACAATTGATATGTAATAATCATCACGCTTGCCAGATGAGAGTTGTTATCACAAGCCAGGGCTTTGCATCGGGTAATCCGAAACATGCTTTGTTTATCGAGCCACTCGGCCACCGAGATTTAGAGTTTAGAACAAAGTAAGAAGGCTTACACCCAGCAGTGGGTGCTGTGGGCTAAAATGATGATAATGATGATGAAAAATGAAATTTGGACAGAAAAAAGTTTGTAACACCAATGTATAAGGCCTCGGCGCACTCGGGCCACACGCGACAACCACAAACGCCGCCACCTGAAGCTAGAAGCGGCTACAAATGTAGCTAAAGCGCGCGACAGACACTTGTGGTCGGTAGTAGACACTTGCGGTCGGTGGCCGTTACTTTTTTTAACCCAATGCTTGCAGTATCAAATGGACTCCGACGAAGAGCTTGTGTCGGCGTTAAGTGGCGCGCGCTGGCCACTAGAAGCGAGCAGCGAAGTTTTGTAGCGAGTGGCGGCCACCGGCGTCAACCGTGTGCGGCGAGTCCATAGAAAATGTATGAAAACTACAGGAAATAGGTCGGTGGCGGCGTTTTGTGGCTGTGGCGAGTGGCCCGTGTGCGCTGAACATAACACTACGAGTAGATTGTGATAATATTGAAATGCCCTTGCACGGCACATTTAAAGGCGTTATTTCTAGTTTTAATGAATCAATTAAAGTTTCTGTATGACTTAAGACTTTGTTACTTATGTGTTTATCAAATATACTTATATTACCTGTAACGTCCAGTCTTCTGAATGTGGCAAGTGTATAGCTCGAAAGCGCTGGTCACTCGTGTAGGTGTACCTCCCGACAGTCAGCAGGTGAATGTCTCTGTGCCTGACCCAGGACACTTGCATGTTTATCTGAAACAAGTTACATTTATAAATACAGATAGAGAACAAAGAACTTAAACGGGAACTAACAGGTTGACTGCCGCAAAACCAGACAAATTTATTGTTCGTAGGTCACCGGTGACCTACGCGGCAGTTAACGTGTTAACGCAAACAAATTAGTAAAAGGTTTAATACCTCCTTTATACCCGACTAATTAATTTGCGTTAATTTCCGTTTTAATTCTTTGTAAACTAAGGAACGCAAAAGTTTAAAAGTGAATAGACAGAGCAACTCGTAGCTCAGTTTGCTGCAAATGCCAGCCTGCGTAATAGGAACACGCTTTGCTTTCTTAAGACTAGGAAGACGTTACGGTTTTCTTAAATCATTAATAATATTTATAAAATGCAAATTTTTGATGCTGATTTTTGATACTAATGTTTTGGCTTCTGTTAAGTAAAGTAAGTATTAAAGGTGAGTAAATAAATTCAAACATAATGGTTTTCGCATTTTAATTTTATTCAGAAACAGCGCAATTGTTTTCTTTTCATTAGCTGAATTCGAATTCACAGCTTCTGGAATACAGAAACAGAAACATTAAAAAAAAATTTAAACATTAAATTACGTTCAAGTAGTCTAGAAATTAACTGTTACTATGTTTTTGTTACTATATCTTTTCGATATTTTATACCTACTTAATCTCTACTTAAAAACCTACAAGCAGTAAAAGCATGTAAAACTTAAGAAAGGAAACCTGCGGGGTTTTCTATGCATGCCGCATTTCTTATTTTCCATCCTAAGTTTATGTTATAAAATATGTATGTTTATGTTAAAAAAAGCAAGCATTCCATATGTATCAGTGGTGGAATAGGGTTCAGTCCCAAACGTGCAGTAATATGCCCATTACCATCTTTACTTGTTACAGCATATAGATTGGGTAGATATATAGCTCCTTTCCGTACCCACACTTGATAAGGGTCAAACTTTACCTAACAATACCATGATAACATAAATAGTCATGTGCACACTAGAAAAAAAGGCAAAATCTTTACAGTTTCGTTAAAAAACTGTTTTCAATAGTAAACAATACCTCTTTTTTAAATTAAGAACACAGACACATACCAGACCGGTATATTTTACGAAACAGAAGAACTCGGGGCAGCGCAAGGGCAACGCCAATGCCACCCTGCCCCCATAGACAAGTGGTATAACGCTAATAGAATAGAAATGAAATAAAATGATAAGTGTATGGGATTGACATAAACGCCACTTATAGTTACTTTTTCTTCACAAATTCTATCAAAAAGTCGGTGTGAGGTCTCAGTAAAGCCCAACATCTTTACTGTGATTCTCAAGGGGTTGGGGGCGTGTATCATTTTTCTTTTTGCATTTTAACAAAAGAAATATTACCTATCTATTTAAATAACTCGTAAGAAAATTACTTTGACACTGGCTAAATGTGCTAATCACACGAAGCCATCAACTAAAAGAAAAAAAAATCTCGTATTGCATTCTGTTCAGAAAATATTTTTGAGATATTTAGATTACAAGGCCTATTATCGCATATTGATTATGAATGCCGCTGAAAGCATTATCATTTTCTACAACTAACACTATGGCGGAACATAAGTGATGTTGTGTAGATATTTAAAATCTCAAATGGATCGATTGACTGTGCTGAGCTTCTGTCTAAGCTATTATTACGACCTAACTTGTCTCTAAGGCAAAACTTATTTTATATAGCAACGGGTCGAACCAATTTTCGTCAAAACTCATTAATTATTATAAGGGCAGTTAGAAGCTTTAATAACGTAGCAACATCCGAAGACCTTGACAATAGTTAAACGTTTGTTTGTTCAATAGTTAAACGTATTTAGGTGATCAATACTTTCATAAATAAGCATCACTTAATTTTCTCAGAATACAGAAGTAATTGTATATTTTGTGTAATTTTTACAAGTATTTTTTTGATGGCATCTATTCTACTGCTATACGTGGAAAATTCCTATAAGCATCTGATGTTTTACAGTTTCATGTTTGTAAGATATGTCTCGTATATTTTCCTAAAATAAAACAAAAACACCTAGACATGTAACTAGCTCAGAGGTCTGAACTGAAAGATATCTTGATTGCAATCTCGATTTGTAGTTGACAAGTGACGGATTTCTGATGGCAAATTGTTCTAAGAAATGTAGATTTAATCGTGAAGAAATCCTTCAAAGACACTGTCACTGTCTAAAGAATAAACATATACGCATCCATTTGTTATTTGATGATATTACAAAATAAACTGACAAACGTTAGTATATTTTCAGTATGTTCGGACAATTTCTTAGTTTTATTTTTTACAGCCGAATTTCCTTAAGAAAACCCTATTTTTATTACAAGAATCTTGTCAAAATCAGGTCACCGCCACGTGATTGTGGACGTTTCAAAATATATACGTAAATATAATTAGTATTATTCTGTAATACGTTAATCATGAACATGTTGGTTTAAAAAAAGTAAAATAAAAAGCGTATCAATCTAAAGAAACATCTTGTTCTAAAGTCAAGAAGGAAAATGGCGAATACGGTTGATTGGGGAAAAAATCCGCCGTCTTCCGTCTTAAGAGTCCTGTATATTTGTCAACGAAAACATTTGAACATCGTCTTAATTAGCGTTTTGTTTTTCCTATAAGAAACAAAAGAAATGTTCACGTTCACTACAAAGCTATAAAAACTAAATCAACTCGGTACAGTTCAGCGTTGAAACCAACGATTATAGTAATGTAAGTTCAGAGCTACACAGATACACCATTAGAGAAGCCATTTCCCTTGTACTATCTTCAGGGACTAACGAGTCTGCTATCATTACCTTTGTCGCCATATTGGAAATGCCTTCGGTATAATTTTACCGAGGTACTTGTGTTTAGAAGTACTAGTATAAAAATATATACATTGGATGCGATGGATAGATGGATTCAAATGGAGCAGAGTATACTATTCCTTAGTACTTTGAATAAACAATAATCACTGGTTGGCTTTGTTGCCCCATAGTTGTCAAATATTATTCAAAAGTAGTCTGTATGTCAAACTCATTCACGCATCGTACAGCAGAAAATTCTTACGATATTTCCGATGAAATTGGCAAAAGCTTTTTAGTTCCTAATTTAAATAGTCACATTGCTGTCTTAGTTTGCGAATATGTTCTCTTTTGTTCAAATTTTATAATACAACGTTCAGTGCACAATAGAGGTAATAACCACATGGCCTCATTAGAGTACCGTACGCTTATACTGGCAATGGTCTCTAACCGCGCATCAGCTGCACTGGCTTTGAGCATTAACACCGTCCGTATCAAAACTATGCTCCCACGTTCGAGCTAATAGCTATTCTCGGAGTTCTGCATGCTAAGTAGTAATGGAAAAATTAAAGGAGATTGCAGGATTTCCTAAAATTGTTCGCCTAACTAACAAAAATGGACGCGTAACAATTTCCAACCATATTTTTTAACGTTGATGCCTAAAGTGTAGTGGTTAGACCGGAATTTCAGTGTGGAAAGATACACTGACATTGGCTGGTAATCTTGCCACCATCTTAGCGAAATCTGTCGCCATAACAACAATGTACAACAATGTACTAAAGTTGCATTGTTGTATTCCGACAGAATTAAGTTATACAGTTCCTCCGAACCGTGAAGATTCTGTGAAAAGTAAGTTTACACTTTCTACAATAAGGTCATCGTCATTAGACCATCAAATGCGCTTGGCTTTCCTCTCATTTGATGATAAAAAAACAACCTGCCTCAGATGAGATTGGAACTTAACGCAATTCAGGCGATTCAAAATAATGAGGAATAAATAATTACCTCTACCGGATTGTCAGAAAAAATTAACGCCACTGCAAAAACGATTTCAACACATTTTCTAAATTGTTAAAATTTAAATATCATGTTATAATAATTTATCAAAGTACTTTTTTTAATAAAAGAAGAACCTACACAACAACAATATTTCATCGAATATTCATAGATGGTTCAAAAAGAAAAATAATCGCTAAAGACATGTTTTTACGACCGAAAAAATGTCTCCAAAGTGACCGTTTACGGAAAGCTGGCCAAGCGGATAAATCGAATACACCATTCGTCTACACCGTCGAATTCGAACCGTGAAATATAAACCTAGACTCTAATAGTTGGATTATCCCATTATGATGGAATAATCTCCCGTCCCATTTACGGTCCAAAACATTTTAAGCTGGGACTGTTGCTGTCCCGCTTCCATAGCGGCCGTGTGAAAGAAACAGAGATATCTCGTTAGGCAGACTTGTTATTTATGTGGAAGATGTGGCATCACGGCCTAATGAGACTTTTATTTATAAAGTTGAGTTCACAATGGAGCTTAAAGTTGCATTGTGCTATTGTTACGTTTCATTTTAAGCGGGGAGTTTGTGGTACGGCGTACGCTCCATGTAAATTGGACAACAACTGGAGTGTGGACTCGTTAGCATGTGTACTCGACTTCACGGTATATCTGTATTACGGGGCGAGTACTTACTTTTGGTGCGTCGAGTTGTGACGTAAGTGTTTGCGTTTGCGAGTTAATTCCGCCCCCGACTCGGAATTCTAAAGCAATTTTACAGAGAGGAGGTTGTTTTTAGTAACGTCCACCGTTTGCGAGGTGTGTTCGCGCCTATTAAGATATTTATGTTGGCAATTCGGTTGTAAGTGCAAGGTTTATGTTTGGACCGTTTTAATACATCATGAAACTGGAATTGGGTTTTGCTTAATGCTTGTACTCGAACGACATTGGAAATCGTGACCTGGATGATACGTGAAAGCAAGATTTTAAATATGTTTGTAAGATTTCAGTCATAGGTCATTTGGTTCCTATGACATTTTAATAGACTTCTTTTTGTATTCCACGACAATGGGAAATAGAAAACGCAATTGATCAATTAATGTCTTTGTTTGCAAAAATACATGGTATACAAGGATATCACATTATTCAGGTACACGTGTTTTGCTATATTAAAAATTAAAGCAAATGTTATCCTCCACAAAAAATTAAAAGCTTTTTACGTCAAAACTTTCTGCTTAATTTATTTTGACAGTAACAGTTATCATAAAAAATAAGTTTATCATTTCACCCTTTACACGCGCTAAGCATTATTAAATGCTCATGTAAGCCTCAGTAAATTACTAGTGAAATTATTTTCAACGTCTGCAACAAACGTTTGATTATGTTTTTGGAGGCCGCAAAATAAATTTAATTGCTCAGCGGAATTTAACAGGGTCTAATGCTGTTATCAACTCCGCTCGGAGAAATGAAATTGATTAAAGGATGTCGGATAGTACAATAACGGTGGCCGCAAAGTTATGTAATCTCGTTTTATAACTCTTTTTGACTTATTTCTAAGCAGTATTTTAAATATACAATTTAAAATACTGTTTTTGGCTACACACTTCACACGGCAGTTTAGGTAACTTGCCAAGTAGGGCTGTGAATTTTCGACGCCATTTTTGGGTCCAGTGTAGGTCAGGGCGTTTGACGTCAGTTATCTATCCATGAGTCAATAGATTGTATTTTTACCTAATTTCATCTTTTCATAAGTTCTTCACACGGCAGTTCAGATATGCCACTATCTTGCCGAGGAGGGCTGCGACGTTTTTGAACGTCAAAATGTCAAGATAGAGATCAGTGTAGGTCAGGGAGTGGGGCATCGATTAAGACAAATATAACTTGCTACCGGGCAACCCTAAGTTCTTCACACGGTAAATTAGGTATGAAGTCTTGCCAAGCGAGCTATGACGTTTTGCAACGCCATAAGGTCGAACTAGGGACCAGTGCTGGGCTCACAGCCTGACGAGAATCTGGAGGCTCCATCCCCGACGGACGCAGAGAAGGGAAGCTACTAGGGTTTAAATTAAAAGCCTCCATGTCGAGATATGTGTGACTGGGTGGAAAGAGGAGCAGAACACTACATTACCCGGGGTCGATCCTGGTTTTGATATGATGCTTAACACAATATTTTCTCGAGTATTGTAAAAGGATGGGGTAGCTATTACCTACGCAAAATAGAACCTATGGATTCACAGTTTTGTTCCCTAAGTTCTTCACACGGCAGTTGAGGTACGCCGTCTTGCCAAGCAGAGCTGTGACGTTTTTTGATGCAATAGAGGTAAAGTAGACCATTAAAGGGCAACGCGTGACACAGTGTCAGTCACGTAAAAATAAAGCTTATTAACTCACCGTTTTATTCCCTAAGTTCTTCACACGGCAGTTCAGGTACGCCGTCTTGCCGAGCAGCGCTGTGACGTTTTTCGACGCCATCAGGTCGAAGTAAGGACCAGTGCGGGGCGTAGGTCGAGGGGCGTCGATGGCCCCGGCGCCGGGTCGTATGGCATTCTCCACCGACCCGGCGGGGGGCGCCGTCGATGACGCATTCGACGGCACACCTTTGCCGAGCTCGCGTTGGGCCGATGACACTGTGAAAGAAACATAATGTGTTACTGGAAATACCCTTTGTGATATCAATCACACAGTTGTGTGTGTAGTTTAATGATCGTCATCATCAACATCATCACCATCTCGTTTTATGTCCCCACTGCTGGGCCACGAGCCATCCCTATGGATGGATAGCGTGAACGGGCCATAAACCACCACGCGGGCCCAGTGTGGATTGGTGGTTAATAATGACTGCATAAGCAGTCGTCGGTGGAACCAACGGCTTTACGTGACTTCCGAAGCACGGAAGAGCTCGAAATTATGCATTTTTATTTACCCGTCCGATGACCGGCTTTTGCGAAAATTGCTTAAACTTAGAAATCGCAGATCGGGCGCGTAAACTGCTGCGCGATCTAGCTCATATAGCAGTACAATTGAATGTTGCAAGCGTACATAATTACTAAGGACAGTTAAA
Organism: Eudonia lacustrata; assembly: GCA_947562085.1. Lineage (NCBI taxonomy): Eukaryota > Metazoa > Arthropoda > Insecta > Lepidoptera > Crambidae > Eudonia > Eudonia lacustrata. The sequence goes on from OX387316.1 coordinate 5,306,807, forward strand.
TAATCTTATACGATCTACTCGCATTATAGTAATCGCATCCTGCGCTTTTGTACCTGAGTGGATAATTGCACGGTCCGATATCCTGGTTTTAATTTTTAAGTCGTGAAATGATTCGTGTTTTTCAATGCATAGCTCAGGTTATTCACGTTACCGAAAAATATGTTTAACACAATATTTGTTGAAAACAAGTTAAGTCTTTTTTGCATATCCTGGGAACGGGAACATGTTTGTATTGTCATCAATACAAACATGTTCCCGTTAATCATCATGATGTCATCATCATCATATATCTCTGAGCAAAAAATTACACAAACTTGTTATAAGGTTGCCAGCTTGACAGAAGTAAGTCTCCAAAAGACCACCTTTCACTAGGCATTAGATAAGATGAAGGTCAAGCGCTAATAAAAAAATCACTTTGCTCCTATAACATTATTCAGGATTAGGATACTAAAATCTCGTCCAATAAGGTCCTATTCAAATAAAACTCTTTTTCACGAGGACGGATAATCCTTCATTTCTAGTACTTACTCCACTCGAAAGGTGAACGCGATCAATTGGGATTTAAGAACCTATCAAGACACGTCAAACCTAACTCAATCCACGTCTTTGGTTTTCTAAATTTAACCCGGGACTGACCCGTGTGGATTAACACGCTAAGTTTATTATCCCAGTTCATTCGGGCGGCAACTGCGAGCCGATCACGCGAAAGTGAACATCACTTCAGCTGGTGTGACGTCATAATGGGGGTCCCATATTGAAAAAATAACAAGTTATATTTAACCTATTTGGAAATAAACAAAATCAGATTCGAAATTTAAACAGGATTAACTTACATTGGGGTATTACAAAGACGTCTTCATCAGCCTATAGTATGTCATACTTCTGGGCTCATAGTTATGAGCCCAGAAGTAAGACATATAGCATATGCAGCCCTATCTTTCCATGTTTTATTGTTCATGTAGGAAGTTTCCTCCAATCCACCACGCCGCCGCTGCTGGCCAGATGCAGGTTTGTATGTTTTATCAAATGTTTCTATAAAACAACGAAATAGGCAAATTGTTAACGTGCTCTAAGAAGCAGAGTTTATCATTTTTTTTTTATATTAGAAGGATGCAAACGAGCAGGCGGAACACCTGTTTGAAAGCAATCACCGCCGCCCATGGACACCCACAAAACCAGAGGAATTGCAGATGCGTTGCCGGCCTTTAAGAAAGGCAGAAATAGGCTCGTTTCTTGAAGATCCCTAAGTCGTAATGGTCCGGAAATACCGCCGCTGAGAGCTGGCTCCACAGCACTGTAGTTCGTGGTAAAAAATGTATCATCATCATCATCATCATCATCATCATCATCATCATCATCATCATCATCATCATCATCAGCCTCTATACAGACTACTATTAGACATTGGAGAAACAATTGCACATCTCAGAGCACGGTCTGCGACTACTCTCATCCTGCTCAAGATATAGTACTGACACCTGCGCATCAAACTGTCCAAAACTGTAAAATATCTTCAATAAATATTCAGCCATAAGCCATACACATAAAGTTCAAAGTCTGTTGAAGAGATTTGACAGTTTGTTTTATTCTGATGTGCAGGAGTTTGTACACACAGCGGAGGAGCTGAACAAAAATAATATTTTGATTTAGTCACTCGTCGTTGCTTAACTTGCAAGATTGCAATCCGAGCGCAGTTCGCTATCGAGCTCTTCACTCCAAAATGAAATAGCACCTGTATAAAATGCTAGAACCTACATGGTGCTCACCTTATTCGGATGTTATTAATTAAATTTAGGACTAATATATTGTTTTTTACTTCCTTATCTTTACCTGTCTAAACTCTACATTTATTCGTAAGGGTTAGAGAGTACAACAAAAGCTTTAAGCTCTTTGTAAGAATAACCAAATATAATAATATTTTTGTCTCTATCTGGAGTTAAAAAATAGATAATTAACTTAGATACTAATTGTAATTTTAATCATTTTAGATTGATATGTTAAGAAACTATCTATACTAATATTATAAAGAGGAAAGCTTTGTATTTTTGTATGTATGTTTGTAACGAATAAACTCAAAAACTACTGGACCGATTTAAAAATTTCTTTCACCATTAGAATGCTACATTAGCACTGAGTAACAAAAGCTATATTAAAAAGAAATGTTCACCCGTGCGAAGCAGGGACGGGTCGCTAGTTTGTTATTATGAAGCATGATGATACCTATAAGTGATTATGCAATTAACGTATGTATCCTTACTTAGTTATGTCTTATGCAATAAATTATTGTACTAATCGTCGGTGTACTATACAAATTAATAAATAACGATGCATTATATTATCCGGTGTGCCATTTTAATTCTTATTTCTATGAAATGTCATCTGTAAGGTACGCCGCTATCTCCCGAAGGGCCTAAGCGCTACGTGTTTGGGGTTCGCAGTGTCGCTTCCATTAATACGGCACAGGCGTAGTTGCCATTACGCAATCTTATTACAAGGGCTAAACTAGTGCGGAATAATTGACGAAAGATAATAAATTGAGCATTCTAGACAGAGCTCCTTGTACTTGTATTACTATAGTTGAGAGTAGTCGTGGATTCTTTCGAGCTGTTTAAGAGCGTTTACGCCGCACACTAGCGCCACTAATGAAAAAAAAAAGATATCTAGTAATTAGAGATAGAAAATCAAATTATGCTCAACAAACTATATGAATAAAGTGATTTAGCATTTTTACGTCACCTAATGAACACCTCACATGTTATGGTTTAGTTAAATAAGACGTTACGGCCACTTTTAACTATAACGCCATATTTAACTAAACCATAACATGTTTTTTTTTATTGGCGGCGCTAGTGTGCGGCGTAAACGCTCTTAATAGAAACTTGTGCGATAAAAGTTTCGATTGAGATTTTGTTATTTAGTTGGTTTAATGCTTTAAGTTATTTAGTTTAGTTGTTAGTTATTTGAATGTAGAATCGGAAAAGTTTTTAACAATCTTAAGTAGATACTCCATAACTACGAGATGGGATTCCCATTAATGATAAAGATCTTCAGCGTTGCGGTAAGTGTTATTTTTCTGAACAGAATAACAATTGGTCTTATCTCCCTTGTTGAGTAGTGAGAATAAGGTACATGTACCCCCATGGGAATCGAACCCGGGATGTTTGTTCTGAAATCGGTGGTCAAACCACAACACCACAGAGGCAGTTAAAGTTAGTAAGTTTTCAACTTACAGTGTAGGTACAGACGAATCTAATTTTGAATTCATTTTTGTACCTTTCGCAGACAAAAAACTTTTGAATTTTTAACTTCAACTTACCAAGGACGGCACACGTTCGTTCACGTCCAAAGAGTTCGATTCAATAATTTAATATCGCAAAGCCGCTCGAAGGCTGAATATAAATTTAAAACCAATCTTGGAGGCCTATCACGAAAGTGAAAATGTACGAACGCTGCTAGCTTCGTACAGTACAGTGCTCTTGTGCTTTCAGGAAAATCGTTAAAGCTAAAGACTTTTAGCATCGCAAAATCCCTGAACTATTGCAAATATCACCACCTAGATAATGCTATGGATTCAATTCTTTACATGTTTTACATATTTGACTTTTATTTCATCCTTATTGCACAGTAGAAAAGGCTGTACAAGAACGGACTTAATGCTGGACGGCACTCTAGCAGTGAACCATAGAGCTAGGCATAGTAAAATTATCATATTTACCCATAAAATGTTTTTGTTTTTATCTAAATAATTTTTAACGCAAATTTTGTTGACATTGTATGGGCGCCTTTGGCTTTCAAAGTAAAAAGTAAATAAATAGTGGCGGGCTGGTTAGAACTACGATAGTTCAATTGGGAGAGCACCTGACCTGGTATGTCAGAAGGGTGCAGGTTCAAATCCTGCTCGTGGAAATTTTTTCAACATTTTTATGTTTTTGTATTTTTTTTATATTTACCCATTTTATCCTACTACAAGGCAAAGGCCTTCTTTGATAATCAACAAAATTTAATATTTTAAAATTTATTTTACATACTACTAGCTGACCGGCGGACTTCGTACCGTTTTGACAGTTTCCATGACAACAAAACAAACAAATCATTCGTCCGCTTAAGAACACCTGTATCCCATGATGGACCTCTATAGCAGCGCCACCTACCGGTTCCAATTGTAAATCTAAACCATTATCGAATCCACTTGAACACACACAGAAAAACTCATCCAAATCGGTCCGACCGTTTAGAAGTAGTTCAGTAACATACACACGCACAGAAGATTTATATACTTATATAAAGATTGGATGAGATGATGGTAAATAAATATACTTTATAATTACCCGTTTGAGTCTAGGCCACCTCCATTGATTAACCACCACAACCCCCTCTTGTGTTGTTTTGTTCCCGATTCGATCTGAACCCTTCGGAGAATCTAGGTTGTCCAGCGTGTCCCCTTGCCCTAGTAGTAGGAAAAGGGGACACGCTTGCATGATGTCATTCCCTCTAGAAACCCACTGACGATGTTTCGATGATACGGCTGTTTCACCGCCCCCAAAAAAGCCCGGTGACAACATCCATAGGATGATAATGATTATTTTAGCTGTATCAAACAAGTCGCCAAAACGGCGAAACACCTAACACCAAAAATAGGGTGACGAAATTCGATATGTCGATTTTAGTAAAAGACCACTTCGATGTAATATTTGTCTTCTGATGTTTCTTTTATCGCTCCTTAACACTTTGGAATGATACATAAGGGGGAACTTACCACAATGTCTAATGGATAAATACTGAGGGTCTTGAATAAATGTTTGCCATGAGCTAAGTATGTCTCGTGAGCCATTAAGTGATGGGTAGGCACACTTCGCCATAATTTAAGGATACTTAACAGTTTGGTTCAACATAAAGACTTCGTACAGAATTCATTTGGAGTAATAGAAAAACATGTACGCGTATGTACCTAACTATACCTAGAATCACTTGTTCAGATACAACTTACGTTACTTGTTTTTTTTTTGTAGGAATTAATTTTTAGGGTTCCGTAGCCAAATAGCTAAAAACGGAACCCTTATGGATTCGTTATGTCTGTCTGTCCGTCACAGCCACTTTTTTCCGAAACTATAAGAACTATATTGTTGAAACTTGGTAAGTAGATGTATTCTGTGAATTGCATTAAGATTTTCACACAAAAATAGAAAAAATAAACAATACATTTTGAGGGTTCCCCATACTTAGAACTAATACTCAAAATTTTTTTTCATCAAACCCATACGTGTGGGGTATCTCTGGATAGGTCTTCAAAAATGATATTGAAGTTTCAAATATAATTTTTTTCTAAACTGAATAGTTTGCGCGAGAGACACGTCCAAAGTGGCAAAATGTGTGTGTCCAACCCCCCCTCCCTGTAATTTCTAAAATAAGAACATGCAAAGTTCCACCAAAAATTGGTTTATTTAGACAACATCACATACATTGTTCTGATCCCAAGGTAAGTAGCTAAAGCACTCGTTTCATGGAAATCAGAAACAACGACGGTACCAAAACCACCCAGACCCGACACAATATCGAAAAGTTCGTTTTCGACATTGACCCGACCGGGAATCGAACCCGGGACCTCAGAGTTAGCGCCGCCCAAAGTCCGGCGTGCAAGCCACTCGGCTACGGAGGTCGTCGAAGGAGGACGTCGGAGGTTTGAACGAGATCTAGTAAATTGGCCGGTTTTTTACACGTACAGATCACACTGTGGTGCTGGGTTCCATTCCCAGGTTAACGATCAACCCGTTTTTGATAAGCGTGGATGTAAAGCCTATACCCATCAAAAAGTAGACTTGATGGCTATCATATGATGGACGCATTTGCCAAGCAGTGGGTCAGTTTAAAGGCGATTTACTTAACATCTTTACTTTTAGTTTGTGTACCTACAAAATAAACAAAATTTGGCTTTATTAAAGGCGTATTGTGAAATATTTAAACCTATTGGATGTTTTGAATCCTCATTTTTTCATTATATTCGTTGCGTGTTATCAGGGACTTATTGAAACTTCAGCTTAACTAATAATAGGATCTTTGAAGGTGATCGGGGCATGACTTACCCGTGCAAAGCTTAAATCCTGGTATGATAGATACTTATGTCTAGGACAATAAGTATTATTGTTAATAGGCTAACATTATTCAGCAGTTGTTAGTATTACTTCTTTTTTATCGAAGTGTAGACAAATATCTCTGCTCTACCTGATATTGAACAGAAGTGGAGTCCAGATGCGAAGACAGCTGGTGGTGTGGGAATAAGCCTAACTAGCCGTCCTCAGGTCAAAGTTTGATGTTGTTCAAACCAATAAGCAAAATTTATGTAGATAGATAGATAGATAGATAAAACTCTTTATTGCACACACACACATAGAAAAGTAAAAACAAAACAACAAAACTTTTATATCGGGGTGGGCAAAGGCGGTCTTATCGCTTAAAGCGATCTCATCCAGACAACCATAAACATACTACATATACCTACATACGGAAGAGTTGTTCCAAACTAAGACTTAGTCAAGATATGCGAATAAAGTTTAGTCTTATATGTGGCAAGTGACTTGGAGTAACTGACGGATATCAGGCGGGAGGTTATTCCAAAGGCTTGTAGCCTTGACCGTAAAAGATTCTCTGAAATATTCCGTATGTAACTCATAGATATAGAAAAGTTTTATAGAAAACTGAAATGATGTGATTTGAAACATTCCCTAGTAGACTTTAAATAAATAACATTGTTCCTTAAACTAAACAAAACGGTTGGTTCTTTTGTAAGTAGTCATAATGGTATTACTTTTAACTTTTTGAAAGTACCATTGACCCATATTGTAACATTAATTATTTGATGCGGCATACCAAGTGTTTGTGCGATGTTTGTTATGACATCGGCTACCATCGCCGATAACACATTTTCCTAGCTCTTGAAAACAAGTTGTAAAAATTTATGAGTTTATTTTATGTAAGTAAGTACATAAGTAAATAAATAGCCTATATATACACTGCTGGGCAAAGACCTCCATCATTATACACAAGTTATTGCTACAATCGATTAGTCTTGGCTTAATCATCACGCTTGCCAAATGCAGGTTGGTTCACATACCACTGACTGCATCGAACAATCCTAAACAGCGAAATTTGTCTCTCTGCCACTGAGGCGAGTATTTAATTATTAAGTAAATATTTTTGTGATAGTAATAAGTTTGACGTTTCACATCTCGGGGCGCCACTGATTGAAATTACAACTATACCGGAGAGCCGTCTTGTCTTTGGCTCTAACTAGCCCTCTAGCGGAGCGTTGTGTCGATGGCAGTATAAGTTTATTTTTAACTGTATTTTGCGTCGTAAGTCTATAAAGCTCCCACTGATGGTCTTAGGTCTTTAAACATAAACAAAAGCACATAATAAGTATCCTACCATAATACACTAAGGTGGTCTTATGCAGGTTATCGGGTATTAACGACTGCCATTATACGACAACAACCGAGGCTAACGGCTTATACGTGCTTATCGAAGCGTGGAAGAGCTCAAAATATTTTTTAATTTGGTCTCCCATCGTGTGACCTACCATTTCGAAAGTTTGGCTTGACTTGCAACATTACAGCCTGAACGTACAAGCCCAAGTATCATGGAACTCCTTAATCCACATTTTCAGAACTAAATCAATATGGTGCTGTATCATAATTATCATAAAGACAAAATCGCTTACAGTAATCAACCAGTGTCTCCTAAAAAGGATACCTTTATTTCATAGCCGACTGTAAAAATAGAATGTGACAAATAATAGGAGAAATATTTATTTATAATATTATAGGTATGTTACCTTAACATCGATCAAATAATGCTAACTTAATCAACATGTAAGTTACAAGCATTTGACATTGATTAAATAAAGCTCAATTAGAGGAGCAGTCGATTATTCAAATCATTTAAAATATAGTAGGTACTATCAATATAAAAAATCATTTTAATTTTTTTTTAATTTGATCTCCATATTTACCCTTCAGACTTTTGTTATCTTAAAACATCTACACCGAAAACACCGATATAGCTATTCTACTTTCCTCAGCTATGTTATTTGAAAAGATCCTACCCTTTCATCAACAGAATAGAAGAAAAATATTTGTTGTTCGGAATGAAAAAGCCGGCATAGTTACCACTATTCCTTTGCTCGATGCTAATAACATACATGATAATAAAGAAGAGACCGGTCGGCCGTCGTTATTGTCAGTAGTATTGAATATAACAGAAGGGTGACTACACAGGCTGAATGGAACGAAACACGAGTGCTGAACAACGGGGCTGGAGCGAAGGAAAAGAACAATTTTATGGGTGAAACCCAAACATATTTTTACAAGCAAGCAAAAATATCTTAACTGAGCAAAGCCTGCGGAACTAATAAAAAATATAGAAATATCAGGAGTTATGAAGGTGTCGCGTTTAGGGCGGATCTGTTTATTTGTATGGCTCTCGGATTTTGTTACGTTTAACGTTAAGTGTGATTGTATATGTCGCAGGGAAATGAGGATACCAGGATGTCGCGGATATACGCAATCACATCAGATCTAATAGGAACTATACGTTTTAAATACTGTTCTTTAAGTCGATCCTGTTACAACAAATGCCTGTCCCTGGTTATTAATAAAGTTATGTGAACCGTACGATGTAGTTGTCCATATCTATATTTCTAGAAACTTAAGTACTTCTGTAAGTCTTATAAAAAATGCTGTTTGACGAAATAAACAGGTATAACGGTTCGATACAACATTCGTTGTGAAAATGTTAAGCATATAGAAAACAAACCTTACCATTATGTAATAAATGATGTTTTGCAATAAGAGTACCTTAAAACTAATTTTACTTAAATCTCTCTTAGTATGCTTTGATTCATGTAATGCCGACTGACCCAACCATATGTGTACTGTTCAAAGATCCTTATATTATCAGCCACTTAAAACAAACTAGTATTTGGAACTTTCGTTATCATTGTTTACCGATCTAATAAAATATGTTCAATAAAACATTTGTATACGACATCATTATGTTGGTCGATACCCATTAAAAACATCGTAAAAGCCTAAATGGATTGGTATTTACTACATTGTAATGTTCAATTTAACACCTCACAATATTAAATCGTCGATAATCCATAACGTTGGAGTCGAATAAAATAAAGGCGGCGGACGGATCGCAGTAATAAAACTGACCATTACCGAAGTAAACAATATTAGAGAAACAGTCGTTCCCATAAATCTAGAGAGAAATGCCGTCGCAGCGATAGCGAGCCAAATTGTGGCGAAAAAAGGAACAATATACGTAATACACAAGTAAGATTACGTCCGTGAATACTGCTTTGGGCAAGATAAGATAGAATTTGTTTTTGCAGACGATGAAATGGCAGCTCCTTTTGGCGTTACAGAGCGATCAGTAGCGTTTGATAGAAATCTGACGATTCGAATCGTATATTTTCGTTTTTAACACTGCCTTCTCATCCTTTATCATCTTAGAGAATAAATCTTTTTTAATTTTAGTTACTCCAAGAAAGCTTCCATCTAACGCAAAAGAAAAGAGGATATTATTAATTCCATTTTTCTTTTTCGGTTAAAAATATTTCGGCGAAAGTAAAATTGTATTGCACGAAAACCTTATATATGAAACACGTGTAAGATTACGTCCCCGAGTACTGTTTTAGATCGGATAAGGTGAAATTTGTTTTACTAAAAGCTAAAATGGCCGCAGGCTCTCAGGCGCGGAGTCCAGACGCGCTTGATGAATTCCTGATGACTCAACAACGTTACTGTTTCTTAGAATTCTGTTTGGAACTCTTTTTTTTGCTTACGAAACTTTACAATATTTTTTAATCCTTCACTTTCTTTTGGTTGCTACCATTATACAGTTTTCTTGAATCATTAAGGGCAGAATTTTCACTTAGTTCCTTTGAAAAGGAATAACGGTGATTTAGATTATTACAAAACATCACGTCGCTGTACTTTGTGTAACTAAAGTACTCTTAATATTTTCAGCAAATAAATGAATGGTGTTGAAATACTTTTAAAGTATTTCAACACCAGAATAAAAAAACATTGAAAAAGTATCTAAGAACAATTGGTGGTTTTATTGCTTGAATTAAAGCTATCTATTCTTGACAACCAGACAGATAGATAGAACTAGCCTAGACACTAAAAAAATATGGGTACAAGAGTAATTTAATGAACAATATACACGTAAATTGTAATTCTAATCAAAGTTTAAAAAAAAATATATTTACGTCAGCATTTCAATCTTTAGATCTAGATTAAGATCTAAATTTAAAAGGCTTAGATCTGTATGGCTGTTTCAGGGCAACATGAACATACGAATACAAGGAAATACATGTTAATCACTGCGCAACGACCAGCTGTTCCTAACTAAAAGTGTACAGGAAGAAAAGTATTCCATTTTCCCTCTCTCTGACCCAAATACTGGGGTGTCTTCCGTTTGAGAGCATTAATTTCTCTATTCCGTTTCGTTGATTGCGCAACTCATCTTTTGTGGTTTCCACTTTTAACCTCCATTTGGAACGAAGACGGCATTCAAAGTAAGATTTATGACGTTTAACGTTCTGTGAGGTTTAATTATGTGAGGATTCGGATTAATTAATCATATGACGTGCGTGGGCCTGATATTGATCGTTAACACACGACCAGTGTGGATTAATCTAGTCTGTTGCGGCCTGTGATTGGCCTTATTTAATAGTAATGGCTCGGGTTTGTGTGATACGCTAAGTATCGTAATTGAAATTGAATTAATCTAGGTAAGGTGTGTTAAAACCGTGCTCATGTTCAAAACGCGTTTCATTTTGTCGTGTTGGGTTCCGACCTACATACGATACAATGTTTATAATTGCTCCGAATACAGTGTTATTAATTACTACATTGCTCATAATATATAGATTATTGTTACCCGGTTAATGAACTGTTGAGTTAACTATTTGGTTTAAGTAAAAACAATGTAGGACTACCCTATTGCGCGCCAGTATTCGACATGAATAAGTTATCAACACTTTTTATTCATCATCGTCATCATCATCAGCTCATTTTATTCAATCATTAAAAATATGGGGTCTGAAACAGATTTTTTACTTTAGCAATGATTGAATACTGACAACCTGCTATCTAGCTGTCATCATGTAAAACTTAAATGAAAGGAAATGATAGAAAATTTTTATATGTAGGAAATTTGTTTTTGAAACCAAATGTAATTTTTTACCTATTTAGATATACTAGTGGTCGCCCATGGTCGAAATTCGACCGTAATTTTATTAAGGCTGCACGAATTGTATCCGCAATGAAAAATTAAAAAGATAGAATGTGAGTTTGGATTGGCATTGACAGGTTTCGACCGTTCCTCTTCCATTTTAGAAATTTTTGAAATGAGTATATATGCGTGTGTGAAATACATATGCGTGTGTGTCAAATGCATGGAAATGTGTATAATGTTCCTTTTATTGATTTAATGTACTTTTATGCAAATGCAATTTTTTTTTAATATTAACATACGAATAACCTTCTCTATATAAACTATAAGTGTACAAAATTTCATACTCCTCCGTCCGCGCAATTTTGGTAAAAAAGCAGTACCTACAAAGTTTTTGCTTCACGTATTAATATATAGATAGAGGTAGCTAGCCAGCGCTAGCGCTTCTTGGCGACCACATCATTGTCGAACGCTAGCGCAAACGCTATTGTCAAATATTGGAGCCACTACTATACCTCTATATAATAGGTAAAAAAATAACATTTGGTTTCATAAAACCGTTTTTCTACGTATAAAAATTTCTAACTACAACGTTTTTTATTATTTTTATTCTTACAAGGTTTGAGATTCTGTAGTTAACATAACTATGAGTATACTGAGTCACAAAGGAGCTATAAAACACACACAATAGTACCTATCCAAAAAATTCAGATACAGTTAAGTGTTCAAGTTCTAGTAGTATTGAAATGTTTTATCGGATTATTGTTACTTTGCTTAAAAATATTCTATAAAATTATTGTACAAAATATATAATGTAATGCAATGTGCACATTGCTCGCAGGACTGATGACCGCTGGGGCGGGATAGTCCTGGAGTGGCGACCGCGTACCGGAAAGCGCAGTGTGGGCAGGCCTACAACAAGGTGGACCGACGATCTGGTAAAGGTCGCGGGAAGCCGCTGGATGCGAGCAGCACAAAACCAGTCGTTGTGGAGATCCTTGGGGGAGGCCTTTGTCCAGCAGTGGACGTCTTTTGGCTGAGATGTTGAATGCAATGTACGATGGCTAGATACTATTGACATCGTTTTAGGCATTCACAAAACGTGGAGCTTAACTAATAAAAACATTTTATCTACATAGTTTTAATCAGCGGATGCGGTTTAAATGGTAATTTTTGTCGAGGTTTAATGATTTTATTTCCAGAAATTAATTTACAACTTGCGTGTAGGTAATGATAAATAAACATACTGGTAATTAAACAGCAATATATCCCTTCATGGAACATTCAAAATAAATTCTGGACCGGTGGTTTAATCACTAGACCACAGAGGCGGATAAATTTATGTACATATAGGTAACACTTTGACGAACTGTAGTTTATTCGCAATCGACCTTACCTATTCCTAACTATTGCTCGATATTTGTGAAAACATTAAGATCGAATGTAGATAATTTCAAAAACTATGTTAGAAAGAAGAAATGCTCTGTAATATTATTAATAATAGATAGTTTTGCCATTTATCTATTACTATCTACTACTTAAGGTCAATAATACAAATATTTAGTATTATCTACCCAGATGTAAGTATTTTTTATTCTAATTTTGCTATACCCTCACAGGGCTCATGTACTTATTAACATCTTATGTCAGACCTTATTTCTGGGTACCTACATAATAGCTTTTAATGTGATGAAGAAATAAAGAAATGATTTAGTTGTAGACATTTTATAAGGCTCCATCGGCTTACAAATTAAGAGTATAATAGTGTTGATATATTTGCACGGGCCGGAAAAAGCCATAATAACATATTGTAAGTACACCTGACCCTGTATGAAAGTACGATTTAAATTCGCACGTAGATTTTTTTTCTATACTTTATTCGAATTATACCTACCCATATTTCTTGCGAGTAATCATAAATATTTCTAACCAAGTGTACCTGTACTGTACCATATCGTACTTATATTTTTTCAACGAGTAGACAAGAATATTTCATTCCACGTTAAGGATGTACAAAAAGACGTATTCGTATAAAAGAAATTTCTGTCAAGACAGTGCGTGTTCACTAATGAGAGGTGAGTGCCGCATTGCCGTGTGCCTTTCCCTACAATTTGGTTAATCGACTCGCACGACTTCGGGGAGGGAACGGTGAGGGGTGGGGGGTATTAAAGTCTGCGTGACTCAACGCGAACTTTCATAGTATCACAGAGCCACTAAGAACTAAGTACTGAGGTAATAGCGCAGCTCATAATTACTGTGTGGTGCAAACGATTCGGGTTTCAACGTTTTGTTGCAAGCTATTAATTAATGTTACACATGTGTTTTTAACAAATGTTCGTTTTTAATTAATTGTTGTTTTAGCAGATCATACTTTATATCAAGGCTCTATAATATCACCAAACAATATTTTTAAAAGGTTAACGTGTATTTTATTCCGAGTAAAAAAAGCTATTTCTAATTACCTTAATGCACATTCCAAATAACTTTTTCAAATAGTGTTCCCCATATGCAAATGTTACGTGATAGAACGGCAAACATATTACCATAACAGACACCAAAAAATATTTTCTTCTATTAACATTGCAAAAATGTCCAGCACCAAGCGAAAGGGATTACGATTCGCGTTTTATTTTCTCAATTTTGCAGCGGTAAAATAAAAACTTTAAGCTCATTAGGGGTAAAATTGGGTGCACTGCAAGTTACGTATAGCGACCTAGTTCAGTTCGTGTCGTTAATAAGTAAGAAACTCACCGTGCCGTATTATTATTCCTTGGAATAAGTATGTGGTACGATTGTACGGCGTTATGGCAAATAACACAGATATGTTTTGAAAAGAATTTCTGTATTATGCTTGTGCAATTTCATTTTACGTGCGGGCGCGCTACTGATATGATCTGCAGTGACATTCTGGCATCCGAGACGTTCTTGGTATGCTCGCTTTTGTCTGAGAAACTCATGTTTACTTTGTAAATGTATTTTCTAGATGGAGTTTGCACTTCTGCTTGTAGATTTAGCCATTGGAATGCTTTAATTATGATAGTTTTTGGATTATGTTGGTTTTGCTATTAGTAGCAAGTTTGTTTCTTATATAATGCTTGTAATTGATAACGTGTTAGTAAGACGTTTTAAAACACACACATAGGTACTCTAGTAATCACAAAAAAAAACATTATTATTAGAGTTTTAAAATATTATATTTTTCAAAACAAAATCTTTTTTTAACTGCCATGCTTTTTACTGCACACTCTGCAAAGGGATGTTAAAAAAAGTTGAAAAGTACAATAAGAAAGTTTAAGAGTACGGTATAAAAACGTATTAAGGTTTTTCATACAAAAACAAATTTGAAACATTTTTTGTAGTTGATCAATCAATTAATATTACGTACACACATTATCACTATACGAAATACTGTTAAAAATTGAACTTCTGCTGGTACATTCAGATTCACAAACATTTAGATTAAGAGAGATTAGAGAGAGATTTCGGCTGATATAATGATTATAATGAATTTTTAGATACAATAATACAAAACTAAGACACTACAACTACATTTCAAACTAATAGATTAAAGTTTTATTGCGGTGTCGATAAGTAAATGAAAACGCATGATTGCCAATAGAAACGCTCCGTCCTCGGTCAACACAGTTTGAAATAAACTTCAGGCTACAATGCGTCCTATAGATACTGATGTTTTTACAGCGTTTGTTTAACCGACTTTCTTGCTTACTGGCTGTTGTGTAGTGTACAAGTTACAACGATATCTGAATAGTTTAAAAATCCTAACGATGTTTTACGTAATTTTTAGAAATAGGTATAAATATTTTGCTTTTGGGAAAACCAACACCAAGGGCAAAAAGCTAAAACAATAGGATATTACAAATAAATATCATTGTAATTTTCCAGTTGAGATTATTAACAATGATAAAAAAAAAAAAAAGTTAGTTGATTTTTAATTCAAGAAAATCCACTACCAACATAAAGACTTAAAAGTGCTATTATCATTGTCTCTTGCATACAAATTTCTTTCTTTGCAGAAAACTACTACGCCTAAAATACTTTTGCGGCACCATATCATAAATTATGTTAAACATTGATAACAGGTTGCTGATTGGTTTTGGATTTTGCTATGGGGAATAGGTATACATTATTGCATCAAGATGTACATGAAGCCCATAAACGTGGTTTAGTTCACTCAATTGTAAACGCGTATTTTTGACACAATCTCATTTTAGATATTTCTTCTGAGTTCTAAAAGCTAACAAGTCTAGTCTCCCCTATTGCACCTGAATCAGCATCAGCTAGTAATTAACAAATATGTCAACAAATAGTTTCCACGTAAACCAAGTCTTACACGTAAAACAATATCGGCGAAGTATCACCTAATACATACGCCAATGGTTTTAGTATAATAAAACACAATAAAACTGTACCATTAAAATTCTGTAAGCTAAGCACACGTAAAAATTGGTCGGCACGTAATCTTGGAGTTGCGTGAGCCACCAGTACACATTTTGTATAAGCCTTAATTATATTTATTGGGCAGTCTGAGTACACTTTACGAGTATCGTAATAAAATCCAATCTTATTTATAGTCACATAGAAAGTATTATAACTTGCACAATTTCCTAAAGTTATAGCAGCGTTACTTATGTACCTACGTACCTACTTTAATTTGGAGTCATTTTTGTTTCACAACTGGCTGGGGCAATTAATTTTGGGTCATTAAAGCTTTTACAATGCTTTTACAGATGATTATTTTGAATTATTATTCTGTAATACGAAAAGTTTTTCGCTCGCTGTGGAAGTAACGGTTGCAATAATTTGAGTTTTGGTGAAATGTGCTGTATTTCTATTGTAATTGCTTCCATAACTGCTGTTCCTCGGCTGCTTGTTATTCTGTGTCGAAATATAAAAGCGATGAATTTAATTAAACTAGTATCGCCAGTGGTCGAAATTCGACCGTAAATTTATTAAGGCTGCACGGATTGTATCTTAAGCAATGAAAAGTTAAAAAAGATCGAATGTGAATTTGAATTGGCATTAAAAGATTTCGGCCGCTCTTCTTCCATTTTTAAAATGAGTATCTTCATGGTATCATGGTCTTCATCTTCATCTATCATGGTATTGTGTGTATTGATTTAATGTATTTTTATGCATAATTAAAAAAAAATAACATTATGTAGGTACTCCTTCTCTATATTTAAACTATAAATGTGCGTCATACTCCTCCGTTCGCGCAATTTTTGTAAAAAGGGGTAAGTACTAAGTTTTTGTTTTACGTATTAATATGTAGATAATACCATTTGGATTGTAGTTTTTGTGATAACTTTGTTTACAGATTCATTTGAAAATGTGTGAAATATATTAACGCTTAGTTACGAAAAAGAGAGGGAATACTTTAAACAGAAGTTAAGTAAGAGAAAGAACCTAAGTGAATTATTGTGTTTTCAAAATTATTTTCTGTACTTATTCAAACATTTTTTTAAAGATTTGAACTAGGCTCACTCTGAGGTTACACTTTGGTAAGTGCCTGAGGTAAGTGCAAAGCGTGACTGATATCTACGGCTTTACATCAGGTGGGCCGTAAGCCTGATTGCTACCTTAGTGGTATAAACATAAATGGATGAAGGTATAACACTGTCCCACTGCTGAGCAGAGTTCTCTTTTGTTGAAATTGATTCACCGCTGCAATTGATGGGTGTTGACTTATTCACCACGCTTGCCAATCTTGGTTGATGATCATAAACCGTAATATGCATAAAAAAATCCAAAACACTTTGTGGTAATTGAATCCAGGACTTTTGGTTATCGGGCCAAGTTGTTTGCCACTTAGGTATTCACCGCGGTAAAGAGGTATAAAAACATTCAAAAATTTAAAAACAGATACATTTTACGAGGGTGAATCCAAAAGATCTTGGAATCTATATTTAAAAAATGAAAAAAATTAAACAAAAATGTTTTATTTTTTTACATAAATAAATAAATAAAATAAATAAATAAACTTTCCTACACTCACACCAATTATCTAGCCTAAGAGAAGCTTCGTTATGAAACTCGTTAAATGGTTATTAGACAACAGATAAACTTACTTAAAATACTTAAATACATACATATTATACATAGAAAACACCCAGACCCGAGACAGTTTAGACAAACAATAATTTCTAAATTTCGCCGACCGGGGATCAAAGCCGGGACCTCAGAGATGGCGACACCATGAAAACCGATGTTCAAGCCACATAATCTCCCTCCAATCCAATGCATTTAGAATAACACGTTTCTAACTTCCATAATTCTTGAGGCAATTGAGACTGTTTAATTTGAATATCGAACTTCTCCCAAAAAGGTTTTATATATTATGAAACTCTTTTCTTCTAAGAACTTTTTGACTCACCCTCGTAATTCAATGTTAATTGAAAACTTCACAGCTACTATCAAAACAGGCCAATATAACTATAAATCGGAATCAGTTCATGATAGCCCTTCCCGCGTGTTTATCAAAGCCTCGGTAAATCTTTACGACTATAAATCACTTGTATACATTTTTCAGCCGCTTTCATTTCGCCCAGAGCTTACACGAGCAGGCTTCTGCCTCCAGTGGATAACTCAGGAATCGGTAATCCACATCGGATCAGAGAAATGAGGAAAACTTATCCTCTAAAGACTTTATGGGAGATATCGTAAGTTTTATTTCGAACGTGAAGTTTGTTTAAACTTATACGTTAGTGATGGATGGCATGCATGTTTTGTAATAAATACTGAAATGTTTGGCGATTTCAACTTTTGGTGGTAACACTATTTTTGCACTGTTTTTTTAACTCTAGTAATAATAATTAATTTCTTTCAGATACTATAAATATTTTTAGTGAAGCAGATACAATTTGTCTTAAATTTGATATGACATGTGATATCTTCTTCCTTACCTGTCTTTCTTAACTTAAACGTACGCTTTCGTATTCATAATATAATTAACGATAAGTTCTAATACTAGAATCTTCTGTAATAGAAATAAGTAACTGGTTTTGTATTTAATTGGTTGCAAAGTAGATGATCGAAACGTTATATCAAAGTTCTTTTAAAGAATGAAGTATTTATTTTTGATATAGATTGTTTACTTAGTATAAAATGCTATGTTAACATATATCATTCATTACCTAAGTGTTACCCCCAAAAACGCCGCATTAACAACTGGCATGATTGAATACAAAAGTTCGATTGTTCGCATACGGATTGATGGCAACACAAAGGGGTATGCCAATACCATTCTCACTGGCTTCATACAGACAAACTTTGAATGAAAGCGACATCAATAGTAGGAAAAATCTCTGATGACGTAGGTATTGAAAAGTAGCGGGCACGGTTTCGCGTACGAGCATTGTTATGTGTGCTCAAAGAGAATGCTTTCAAACGTAGCTAAGTTGAACTGTAACATTGAAAGGTTGTCACTTGACATCCCTTCGTGGTAGTGTTTTGTTTAAAAGCGTGTCCCTATTTGTAAACATCAAGGTCGCAGCATGCGATTAGCCGCGTCCAGACCGCCTAATCATGATTCGCGAGCGTGCTCGGACTTCTTTCTGGCTTCGAACTATTCAGGCTATCCTTCGAGGCAGGGGAAAGAAGCTCGTGAACCAAATCGAGTTAGTTTGAGCAGTTAGTCCATCATTATAATAAGATGGTGTATCACAGTCCACACCTATAAGGAGCTCTAACTGAGGCGACTATAAGCACGCAAATCAAGGTCAAGGCGTGTTCGTCCTGTAACCTAAGCGTCGATCACATAGGTAGAAGTATTGGCTGCCTCAAGAGCTCGTTGTACCCGGTGTGGAAGAGGGTGATACCTCGCCCCACATGCCGAGGCACACAGCGTCATGCCCTTTAGTCCCTTTAGTAGTTAGGTGCTCGTCGAGAGTATCATGGTGTATGCGCACAGCGATACAAAGAGAGCTCTGCTTTGCCACAAAATAAGGACACTGCTTAAGGGTGCGCCGTCCGTAAGTGACAAGTGTCATATGTTTTATTTGAAATGTCGTCGTCCATATTTATTTGATGCCGCGCGGCCATTCTAATTTTGTATGGGGAATTTAAGGTGCTTAATAAAAAAATATTATTTAAATAACCACTTGATGAATCAAAAATGTAGTCTAGCAATTTGTAGTTTATCCATTAAAGATTGTTTAGACAAAATAAGAGGTACAATAATTTAGATAAACTATAAGAAATCTACTAAACGCCGCCACTCGTTTTCATGATCTTTGCCCAACTTTAAATGATATTGTAGAAAAAACTATAGCGTGTTATGAATTTATGGTTCTGACAAATTGTAAACACGTTCCCTATGATACTTAATATATTTTTTGTTCATTTAATACGATAGTATTTTCAATTATATTTACTTAACCGTAACTGCATTTTTGGCATTTTTTGGTCGGCCCACCCTTAACAGGTTCACTGTCCACAGCCAACGGGGCACAGCTAGTTTAGTGATAAGTTTAATTAATATTGTATAGAGACTGTAAACTGTACACTTAAAACATTGTATTTATTGGAAGAGCAGAGTCTCTTGGTACGGGTGTTAAGCCTAAAAGGAGATTCTAGCTATTGTAAGATAAAACTTTTTACGAAATAAACAACTTTATTCTTATTTTTATTCTTAACATACTTTTGTTAAACTTCGTATCCCTCAATACGAGACATATCTGGCACCATAATCGCGTCGCATGCCCCAACCTGAGGCGTGCAGGCCGGGACACGCCTTCAAAGAAATTGCTTTTGAAGCGTACGTTATTTTGGAGACGATTAATGTCCGGTTTCAATAACGAATCGTTACTACCCACGAAGTTGTTTGCTGCCAGCAATTGTAAAAAATACCGTATATAGTTAGTTAAAACTATTAAAATAGAACACAAACAAGAGTAAAATAATGATATGAGGTAGCTTGACGAAAGTAATTTTTTTAATGTATGCAAGACCAACAGGTTTTTGTTTCCTAAATATTTATGTTACAAAAGCTTCACATTGATTTATAATAATCATCAGTAAGTTCGGCCCTACTCGCGTTTTTTTTATATTTTTATTCCATTTTATTCGTAAACCAGACTAGTGCTGTAAAATGGGATGAAAAGCAACTGCAATTTATGCAATATGGTATTACAACATTTTTAAGAAAAAAATAAACATTTAGACCGGTCTTTTTTATTACGCCTATTCATAAAACGTGCTTTAATGTTTTTGAACGAACTTCATTTTTTTAAAGTTTGCAATGCTTTCCTTTGACAGAATCGCCATTTTCTCAGTGAAATACTGAGAAAATGTCAAAGTCAGTCGACCAGTTGCAACTAGATTTGGTGGTGATTAACTTTGCAATTATCTACTACTGATGGGGTTATTTGCAACAGCAGAGGGGGTTATTTACAACAGTATTAATGTTATTAAAAGCTATACAAAAAGTGTCACAAATTGCTTTATAGCTTAGGTTAGCATGCAATCTTTATCAAGGTATTATTTTTTAAATGTTTAAACTACAAATATTCTCTTTTGATTTCAAAGGTGTTATTTTTCACCCCATATACCGTTTCTAGTGACCCCGTATGAGGTGTAATTCACTACAAGGAATATTTTAGTCAAAGAGTTGCTTTATTTCAATATAACTCCTTCTGGGGTGAATTAATACGATAGAGGTAAGGTAAGATCGTAACTCATGTAGTCTATGTATTATCTTTAAAATTCAATACAAATTGACAACAATATGAACTAGTCAATTACAAATAATGTTGTTAATCACCCCATTTTTCAGCACCAGATTAACAAAATGATAATTGCTTTGACTTATTTACATTTGTATGGGGCTGCCTTTTCTTTGAATTTTGAGACTCAACTTAAATAAATTATTTTATAGTCTACAATACATTGTACATACATTGAATACATTTAATCCTATATACATTGAATGTAACTACATAAAAGAGTTACTAAGCAAACACTCATGTCAAAAATAGTATAAAAATTCTTTCAATCAGTTAAAAATTAAATATTAAAACATTATTATTTTTTTCATTTGTAAGTACGTAGTTTTAATTTGGGTTACTAAATTATTAAAAGAAAAAACCCATACAGAGTGTTTAAAACTAATTAACCTGAAATTAGTTCTTCATTTTTAATGTTACAAACAGAAAGGTTTAATTGGGGCTCTCGTTAATTGAATTAATTAAAAAGCGACGCCGTAATTAGACGGCGCATCACATGTAGAGTAGTCCAGCGAAATAGTTTTTGGGTTTCAGTACAGGCCGTTTCTAAGTGTACTACAATTCAAGCTATTATTGTGTTAAACTTAACATATGAAAACAGTTTGCTTTATCCGACGCTACCATAACAATGCGGTTCTCCCTTGTTCTATTCTCGTAATTGTGTAATTTAGCGTTAATATACTGTGCTTGCGAACGACTTATAAAAACAACGGGTTAACTCTTGCTTATTTTACTAGAGAACTTGTAATGGGCATTATTTTTTATGTACATCGTTTTATAAAGCTACTGTGTTTGTGTAGTGTGAAGCAACTTGTGGGTCGCCAAGGAGGCTAGCGAGGCACAATCCTGTACTCCACTAGCCTTTGCATCTGGGCTCCGCTTCTGCTTATCTGGTGTTCCACCTGATGGTGAAGCGGAAACGTTTGCCAACTCAAACATAAGTCAACCAACCAACCATTAAAAAAACTTTAGTGCTACTTTTTATATGGTATTTTAAAATGTAAATTAAAAAATAAGCTTCTAATGCAGAAAATCTCATACTAACTTTGTCTAACAAACATACCATATTCATTAAAGTTTAATTTGACATTCCAAGTTAAAGTTGTCTTAAAAACGAACTTTAGATTAGCAATTTCTTTGAAGTCGTAGAATATACTAGCTACGAGTATAGCCATAAAGACGTTCGAGCATTTTCTAGACTAGAATATATCCAGAATGAACGTTAAATATACAACGAGCTTAAAAAGCCAACTTTTGCCGACGGACTCTAAATATAGTTATATTTTATTCAGCGGAGAGCTCAGGATGCATTGCGTCATCGTCGGTCGATACGACAAAAACTATAAAATTCTGCGTCCAATGAAATATAAATGCTTCCGAATTTTGTTAGACAAGTATTTTCGAGTTACGATCTTAAAGGTTTAAACATCACATTGGGCCCCAGATTGGTGATCAGTTTTTAGGTATCGGTTTCTGTCGTAAGATGGCAGTAGTTCACATTCTCCAAGCCACATTAAGCCAGCGTGGTGTGTTATCAACTCAATTAACTCACGAAAGGTTATATAGACGAAGTTGTCTGAATATTACGGTTAGTCGTGTTATTGGCTATCGTAAGAATTTACACATTTCGATTAGGCATGATTCATCTTCTCAAGAAACCAGATTGGGCAAGAGTGGTAAGTTAAATGCCGCTATCACCCGATGCGATGAAGGTTTTAGAGATAAGGTACGTTTATGGTCTGAATATTATGATTGTGATGATCAAGGAGGTGAGACGTCTCGTCTTGAAGCCTTTGGAATAAGATACTATCAATTTGGCATGATTAATCCACTCAGCTCCCATTTACCACACCGCATTGGGCAAGCGTGGTGTGTTAAGCCAGGACAAGCCAGTTGGGAAAATCACAAACCCGATCGGGGAAGGTAGCACGGATAGCTCCACCTATCCTAGCGTACCGGGATGGGAAATGCCATCTCCCTACACTACCCGCGAACAACTCCTCAAGGCATAGAGGCGTCTCTCCCGCACCCGAGTAAGACGCCTTGTAGCTCGACCTCGACCTCGCCAGCGTCCGCGGCGGGTCGTGTATGACTTCTAGTTCTCGGGATCCTGTCCAGGTGGTAGACGGATGCCCTGGGTGTTTGTGGGTCGGCCATACCACCCGGCTTACCTCACTTATCCCCACGAAGTGGAGCTCCAATCGATGATTCGTTCAGCGAATTTTCTCAGGTAAAAATAAAGGTTACAGACCCGTAGCAGTGCGACAATTAGTTGAATGACAATGACGATCCAAGGGTGGAGTCACGTGTCGTCTTGTGGCCGCCGTCGTAAAAGTATAAAATATTTCAATTTGCCATTTTCGACCAGTCCACTCCAAAACATGCACATTCATTAATTTCCAGTTTTCCACGCAGGTTTGTTTCCCAACTTTTTAGCCGTTGAAGTAATTGAATTTTGCGGAAAATGTACAATCCCTCATAATTACATTGCGGACAGCTTTTCATACAAATATTTAGCACGTACAGTTTAATTGTTGTTTGAAACTACATTTGCCGCATAACAAATGGACAATCAACATTGAGAATGTGGGCAAGCAAACACAGGTCTTAAGGCTGTGCAATAAGATTGCTTATTGCCAATGGTGCGGCATATTTTTCTCGGCGCGCAAACAACGTTCCGGTATCGCTGTGAACTTTTTCCAGGGCTTGCACGTGATCGGAATTGGAATAATATTTAATTTATATATACTTTTCTCCTCGCAATAGAGAATTGTAAAATATACCTACTATATGATTGAGTGCCTCTTTTAAACCGTTTATAGGGTGCTGTCGATTTACTGGATTCCATTATTTTAACTTTATTACTTTAATTAAAATCTAAAAACCAATGAAAAGTTTCAGCATTCTATCTGGAATCTTCATTGCATGTTTACGGAAACGGAAAAAGATTTTAAATTGCTAAGATCCTAATGTTTTATACTTCGATCAAATATGTACTAGATTCCCGTTGAGCGCTTGAAAAAATGGTAGACGACTTTGGGGCCACGGAGCCAAAATGACGGTTGTGGTGATGACAGTTAATATTAAGTACAAATATTTTGCTACCTTAATTTAAACTTTATACTTAAGATTTAAGGTTCACAGTTTAAGCTTAAGTTGTTGATGCTATCCAATGTTTTTTTCGATTTTGTTATTCGAAATTTAAATGTATAGGTATGAGATGCATTTTTATTCCGGATCCTTTACCTAGTTCATAACTGATCGAAGGTTTTATATTAAAATGTTACGTTATTGATTTGATACCCATCGTACTTTGACATGATTTTGTACATCATCAGCATCATCATCATCATCAGCTATTAGTGATAGTTAGTCTTTTCATGCTACTGCACCGGCGAACGAGCGTATGACTCGCCTGATGGGAAAAGTCACTGCAGTCAATGGGTACTCAGAAGTGTCACAATCATAACAAATTACTTAAATTATAATTACTATTAAAATGTCCATACATTTTTCTAAATTAATTTTTGAATCGATACATCCGATCTATAATCGATCATTCAATTGAACTGTAAAAAAAAATTGACAGTTCGTTCCGTGTCGGCCATTCCGATTCGAACACCCGTCGCGTGCAGTTTTGCTTGCGAATAATGTGTGCGAATTAAATGACTTTTCTGAAAAGTCAGTGTTTTTCTACAAAACTCTTTCGAGCGTTTCACAAGGTTACATTGACATTTAATTCAAACCGTGTAGGTAATCTAATAAATTACAGTAAAAATAAAAATAAAAACAAACCCGTTTTCTCTGGTATTAAAGTTACTAAGGATATTTAAACGTTATTTGAAGTGTAAGATACAATTAGATCACTCTTTGTAGAAAAAAAATTAATTTAATAACTCGTAAAAAAGTCGCGTAAAAAAAATAATGTTACCTTGATTGAGACTTGTTATGTCATGACTGATCGCCGTCTTTATTAAAATGTAATTTGATATATCTTTTGTAGTACTTAGTAATTATTCCCGTAGCCATAGTAGTTATTTTATATTTTTGCAATTGTTTTGTAAAGCTACATTTTACTTTTACCGTCCACTTTTTATGCATGATGTTCAACTGTTACCCTATGCATATTTAGTTATATAGTAGTTCATGTAAGGTTTTGTTGCTGTACTTTTTTATACACAAGTCGTAAATAAACCAATTAACATAATATAATGTAAAAAATATGCCTTGGAGGAGTATGCTAAGTGATACGCGAGAATAAATCAATCATTTTTTGCTTTTTTGAGAGAGATTGCTGATTGCCTCAAACGCCATTTACAGCGTCACTGGGCTTTTTAAGGGCGGCGAGGTACGTAAAGGACAAGCCGTGTTGAAACGACTCACCTTCGGAGGTTGTCTAGAGGGAACGGCATCGCACACTTAAAAGTGCGCGTCCCCGTGCCCTACTAGATTCTCCGAAGGGTTCGGATCGGATCGGAAGAATCAACCAATAGGATAACTCCATTTTATACCACATGGCATGAGGAGAAGAACTCAGATACAAATTAAACAAATACATTTAAAATTATTTTCTTTTTACTTTCCATGCCTGTAACTTCCGCTTTTACGGAAAGATTTTTTTTTCGTAATTAATATAAAATGGTGAGAAGAAAGGATTTATTTTAATATGGATCTAAATTGCTCAGATTATTATAATCTTTTTAGAATTATAAGACTTTGTTAAGGCCTATGTCCAGCAGTGGACTAAGATAGGCCGATGATGATGATGATGATGATGATGAAGACTTTTTTAACCAAAGCTAAGACTAATAAGAAATACACATGGAAAAATAAATAATTCCTTACTAAATTCCTTAAATGTGTACTATGTTATTTCTTGAATTTCCCAATAGTATTTACTATATTTTTAGCAATGTTTTGAAAAAAATACTATTTTACCTTCAAAAAAAGGTGGCAACCCTACGCGTCACGTCCGTGCCTCGTCTTTTCTTATGTTTTAAAAAGTAGCGATGGCGCCCCGTCTGCGCCCCGTCTGCACCCCGTCCGCGCCCCGTCCGCGAGTTACGACTTTCTATGTGTCCCGCGCCTAAGGGCCAATGCAGCGTAAGACAGAAAAAAGAGGAAAGAAAGAAGGGGGAGGTATTAGCCTTGCAGCAGGGCAAAAATAAGCTGACACTAAAACACTATTAAAAAGTAAGCTTTACAAGCTGCCCTTTTGCTAGGCATGAGGTCTCTTTCATAGAAATCAACTCATTGTAAAAATGTATGGAACTTGACTTAATTACAATGCTTACTAAATACGGGCTGGTGATCACATGCCATCGGGTGCGAGTGCTGAGGTTAAGCAACTTTCTCAAAGACCGGTCTTCGGATGATGACCAAAAGTTTATCATCTCGAGCTCCTCCGTGCTTCGGAAGGCACGTAAAGCCGTTGGTCCCGGCTGCATAAGCAGTCGTTAACAACCGAACCAATCCGCACTGGGCCCGCGTGGTGGTTTATGGTCCGTTCTGCCTATCCATTCATAGGGAAGGCTCGTGCCCCAGCAGTGGGGACATAAAATGAGCTGATGATAATGATGAAGTCGAGCGCTTTACCGTTCGGCTATCAAAGCGTGATATTATAATAATAAAGTGAGCTTCAACGATAAACAAAATCAAATTCGACTCGTCCTTGTTCCTATAGCCGCAACCTCCAACCGCTAAAGGGTCACTGTGAAAATGCTCTACGCGCAAAACTTGTTCCGTCTAGGAAAACTGTTACTGAAAGTTAGAAAGGAGTCCGACGTTGTGCCCTCGCAAAATTTTGGGCCTGCCTCATAATTGGATTTGCGAACAATTTGCGTAGCGGTCGAACCGGCCCAGTGGCCGAGCCATAGTCGCTTTATTACACGACTAGCATTTTGCGGTTACCAGAACGTTTAAATCAAACAATATATGTATCGTTACCCTGTGTTTGTTTTCCAAACGTAATGTATTTAGTTTCGGATGTATGTACGATTGCAATGTCGAAAGTTAGCGATTGTTGTGATTGTGTGAGGTGTAATTGTAACTTACGAGTATAATGTCGTACGAATGCGGAGTTTCTGGATTAGAAGTGCGTAAATAAGTGTCATTGTTTTATAAAGTTGACGTAAACATGATTGATATGAATAACCTTCATACATTCTCCCCGATCCGATCCGAACCCTTCGGAGAATCTAGTAGGGCACGGGGACGCGCACTATTAAGTGTGTGATGCCGTTCCCTCTAGAAATCCTCCGAAGGTGATTTGTTTCAACACACGGCACGGCAACACGGCTCGAGGTACCCTTTACGTACCTCGTCGCCCCTAAAAAAGCCCGGTGACGCTGAAAATGCCGTTTGAGGCAATCAGCAATCTCTCTCCAAAGAAAATCTTTATACATAGTCGCGCTTATTAATTTTCGCAACAACACAAGCTGAGGTGGGTCCTGGATGACTATTAACTAATGCGGAGTTTGTAAGAAGCCTTTTTAAATTCACCTGGCAATTGAGTGCAGGACCTTCGGGTATCGGACTAAGCCCGGAGCTCCACAGCTCTTTCCATATCAAATTTTGACTTTCTGACTTTGACTTTGCAAGCAAAGATATAAAGCCGTTGACACAAAAAAGCAAAAATTTTACAGCGATGTCGCAAAAAGTGTTCTTAAGGTACCACGAGCATGACGACGAACGAGCGGATTTCGAGTTAATTGCGCGTTATACTACCGCAGCTATAGTCAACGGCGACTGGAATAACGCAATGCACAAGAAACCCGCTCGCCGCGTCGTCGCTAGAAATCAGAATTCATGACCGGCCGGTAAAACAAGAAAAATGTTCCAGATCACAGCGATCGGTGTCTCAAACTGTGCTATTGATACAGTGGTTAACATTAAACGAGTAGCACTAAACAATTCAATATCGATGAAAGCGTTTAACTTTTATTAGGCTTTAAAAAGGACAATTTCGAATAACCCACTTATATCCGTATATTGGATATCTGAACTTAATCCTTTTGATTATCAGCAAATTGCTGTATCACAGCACTGACTCATTCCAGTTTTTAAATCATATAATAGCACATTGAGATGAGTCCTTAATCTTTGTTTTTTATATCGTTTATTATGTTTACAAAGTCAATAAATGTTTTTTCTTTCTTTCTAGTAAAATTAAGCTTATATTTATAATGTTTTACGCAAATTTCGAAATTATTGAAAAATAACAAGTTCTGCTCGTAAGCATGTTTCAAGTTTAACTATCCTTGATTAACACATGAGTTCCATTCATTGCACTTTGTGACAGACTGAAATTCAGGCTAGGGATGTGGTGGCGGCGAGAATCAACCTAATATAAAATTAATGTCTTAAAATTAAAAGTTATTTAAATTTTTGAGTAACTAAAAACCGGACTAGCATCCTACTAATATTATAAACGCGAAAGTTTGTAAGTATGGACGGATGTTTGTTACTCTTTCACGTAAAAACTACTGAATGGATTTGGATGAAATTCGGCATACAGATAGTTTATAACCTAGATAAACACATAGGATAGTTTTTATTCTGATATTCCTACGGGAACGGGAACCACGCGGGTGAAACCGCGAGCGGCGAAAAAACCGGACTAACTAAAAAAATAACTGTAAAGAGAAATAACTGAAAAGAAAAAAAACAAGCTCAACGATCCCAGAATTCAATTTTAGCAATGTTAAATGCAACGTGAAATATTTCCTTGTACGATACCTATACTTAAATAATTAAATCTATAATAAATGAGTATGTAAAAATCCATTAATTATTATTGATAGTTGTCGCAGGCGGGGACAATTACCAACCAAAGAGAGTGCGGATTTAATTGAGCTAGCCACGGTCGCGGGTCGTAGAGCTTGTTTTTTCTTTTCAGTTTTTTCTCTTTGCAGTTATTTTTTATGTTAATCCGGTTTTTACGAGTACATAATTGTTTTCTATAAGTATAGTTGTTTTAGCAGTCGGGTTTTTTGTTTTATTTTAATAATTTGGTTTATTTCAAACTTTTTAGTTTAGCTAAGTAAATAACAAAGCATTCCAAAACCTACATAAAATAATTATATTAAAACGCAATAAACGCAAATAGCAAAGTCATAGCGCATACACCAATTCTCAATAATCTGATTAAGGCGTAAAAACGAAACTCTTGACGTCTTGTACTTTTGACTGACAAGTTATTAGATTTTTTATTTAAAAATGGGAATAAAATCTGCTAATATTCCCGAAAACAAAACACCAATGTTTTATATTGCTGTAAATGAAAATTATTAACTACATCTACGTCCGTCCCTAGACGTTGTAGTTCATTTAAAGAGTTTTGATCATGTGGTCGATCTAACAGATTTTGGGGTCAAGACTACTAATAGCTAACCCGGCCAATGTTTTTAATTTTTTTAATTGTTTTATTGCCTATGTCACTCCCACAGTCAAAACAAATCTAACGACACCTCATATGTTATAATCTACCATGCCGTTTGAGCTGTAAAGCGTGCTAAAAGAAACAGACATATATACATACATACATACATACATACATACACACATACCATACATACATACATACATACATACATACATACATACATACATACATACATACATACATACATACATACATACATACACTCGCAAAACATAACCCTTCTTCTGACGCAGTCGGGTAAAAAACTGTAATTACACCATAGTAATTATCTGTAATGGCAGACAATGTACAATTACCTATTCCACATAAAAATTAGGGTAATATACTTTGAGTGGTGATTTAAAATGTAATCAAAATTAGTATTTTTCTTTTGAAATCACTTAAATAATTAATCATGTTGTGTACAATACACAATTTCAAGGTTACTGTCTAGACTAATCCGTAAACAATTATGACCTGAAATTGATGGTCGGTTTATTTTTGTCTCTCCTTTTTGGCCTTCTTTGACAGTAGTAGTACCTACCTTATTAAGTAGATAAATCATTTATAAATAAAACATTGCGACTGTAAAAACATTTCGTGCTTATATGCTATGCTTATCATTGCGTAGTAAACAAGTAAATTTGGTAAATTTAATAAATTACAAATTTTTGTAAATTTTTCTTTCTAGCGTACCCGTTCCCTCCTTCTTACAACTTGAGGATGTCTAACAGGATGTGAAAAATCATATTGCGGGTCGACAAGGTGAGGGCGACTAATGTGGCACACCATGCTTCATTAGCTATCCTCGCATTTGGACTTCCTTCCCGCTTAACATCAGCTGGTGTGGAGCCATTTACTTTTCCCCTAACGAAAAAAACTGTTACGAAAACCGTAAGTTATACAAGAAGGAGAGAAGGTTCTGTAGTATGATGCCTTATCTTTTTTGAAGTAAAGTGATTTTTTGTTTAGTAAACCTGAAAGTTATTAATTACATCTAATTATTGAACGCCCGAGTTTTCCGCTGAAATGGTAATGTTAACAGTTAAAATACTTAAATAAAATAATTAAACAAGCTGTGTAATAACGACCCAACGGCGAATATACGAAGGCAGCGCCTGCTTTACTGAGGTATCATAAAACTCAGGTCACCAAGGGACTATAAACTACTATTTCCGCCCGCGAATATCAGTCGGTGTAAAATTCAGTATGTGACCAAAAGCCATTTATCGGAGCCATTGTATTTGACTGGGATATATCGTAGGCTACAGCATTTTTGGGTCTTCCAATTATATCTGTCATTTACAAGTATTCGTCAATCAATACATACTCGACCGAAGGTTATATTAAATAAAAATCGCGCTGCTCCGTTGCTCCATATTAACTTATATAACAGTGAAACGAACTAACTTATTATCATCATCAGCTCATTTTATGTCCCCACTGCTGGGGCACGAGTCTTCCTATGGATGGATAGGGAGAACAGGCCATAAACCACCACGCGTCCCCAGTGCGCATTTGTGGTTGTTAACGACTGCTAATGCAGCCGGGACCAACGACGTCTTTACGTGCGTTTCGAAGCACGGAGGAGCTCGAGATGATACGTTTTTTTGGAACAATCGGCCACAGATAAAATAGAAAGGTTTTTGTAAACGGCTGCTATATCTGTACATAATCACTATGTTCATCAATGCAGAAATCAAATAAGTCCTTTTAACAATAAAAGGGACAAAAGGCAAGTAAATATATTTATTTACTTGCCTTTTGTCCCTTTTATTGTAATAAAAATAAAAAAATACAGAAATAAAAGTATTATATAGTATTTGATTGCGTTCTACTAGACCTAAAACATGGAAAGCGATGCAATGCCTTGTCACCAAGTAATCATCACATCTTAATACATAGTGTGACTCGGCAGTGACGGTACGATTATCTTTGTGGCCTACATCGGATAAAGGGATAAGTGTTCATTGTTTGTGAATGAAGTCACAGCAATTTCCAACCAAAAATAACACAACAACTGTTCCCCGCAACATAGTTTTGTTTGATATTCGCTATTTCATTTTACACTTTGTTACTTACGGAGTTGATGTTACCCAAGGCGTTTCATTTTGCACTGATATATGACTTCTAGTTTAACTTTTGATTCCCCTTTGTAATAGTGTTTGAACTCGCAACAGCTCTAGCATTATAAAGTTTTCCATTTTCCCCTTTGATCTCGGACAAAACGTTTCGAATGCGGTCACAATGGTGGACTTATTAGAGTCGACGTAGATATTTGTTTTCAAAAAAGATTTCTCCTTTTACTTTGGCAATGAAACGTTGCGAACTTTTTGTTTTGTTTCACCGCTTTTAGTATAAGTGCTAATGATTAATATAACATGAATTATTGTTTTGAAAATACATTATGGAAATGGGCTAATAATAGTTTTATGAGTCCACAGTATGCATCACGTTCGTTTACACACGATGTTTTTAAATATTGATTTCTCTTTATGAGGTGTTTTTGGGTTGCAATCTTGCAAATCAAGTAACTTTCGCAATGCTGTGTCACTAAATGGGGGATAAAAACTCAAAGATCAGGTTCAGTGGCATGAATTGGGAGAGGTTCTTGTCCTTGTAGACTGACTCATATAACAGACGAAGTCTTTTTGCACGATTGCAATGATGCATCCATTTTGTAAACATTTTACACATCAGTTTTTTACGCCGTATGCGATTATATGTTGCCATGGACAAATGGTCTATCATTAAGGAGATTCTGCATGCTTCGAAGACAAATTCAGACGTACTATTTATTGTTCACAAGGACGGCTTTAGTTACGTTAGGCCTACGTTAAAACGTTTACAGTCTGACAATGACAAGCTCAAAAAGTTCCGATATTACTGTTCTAAATAAAAAATAAAAACAAAACACTCACCATATTCCGGACATACGATGCAGAAAACAACAGCCATGAGAAAGCCGACCTCTGCCCCGACCCCTTTGCTGCCCATTTTTCCCTTTTTTTTAACCCACACTGGCTTTTACCGACATCTTTCTATTCCACTTTGTGCAATCACCATGAGTTCTCCACAATTATCGTCCTTTGACAGGCCACTGATACAGAGGCTGGCATCGTCCCCTCTCGAAATGTCTTTGAACTTTGCAATGTTACACTCGTAGTCACATCTGTAACAAATAAAATACATTTCTTTATTTATAATATACCATTATCGTTTTCGTAGAATATTATTTCATAGATTGATTGAGGAAAACGAAGCCTTTCGCTGTCATTTTAAAGGAAGAACAAATATAAAAATGATTGTTAAAAATACAAGAGTAAAACGAACTATCATAACATTGTTTGGGTTAAAATATAATAGGAGGTGCTCAATGTCACAGTGGCTGGCGCATTCAAATCGCGATCTTGCAAGTTAAGTAGCTTTTGCAATGTTGGGTCACAGGATGGAAGACCAAACTGAAATATCTGGAAAACCTGTGTGTTTTGGAAGCCGTGGTGAGATTACTGTAAGATAGTGAGATTAATGTCACACCACGAAAGCAGCGTGGCGGGTTACGGACTTAAATATTATTTCCATTTGCTATCGCCATGCGAGTAGGCCTGAGTCCATCAATGGGATGTTTACATTATTTTACTAATGGCACTGTTTAAAGTAATATGTGGCAAGAAACCGTGATTGTAGAACAAGTTAAAAAAATTCAAAACGTTTAGCACATTTCATAAAATGCAACACATTCTGTTTTGCACAAAACGTTTGCTTTCCAAATGCGGTAGCGTTTCTGATTTAGAAATTCAGCGTGAATTAAACAAACGTTTTTCACACAATGCCGGAGTCCCATAATTATTTGTTGAACACGTTACAACTGGAAGTGACCTGAAAAGGACGACATGTATTGTACCGAGACGTCCGAGGCAGAAATTGTATTGTGCTCCATCGCTTTATGTCGCCGCGAGTGTCGCTTCTGTCGGCTACCTACTCTTTGTTGTGTCATCTATTTCATAAGAGTTTTTCCTTATGACCGCTTTTATGATTCGCTATGAGACCTTTTAGCTTATTCATTAAGCGCGCTCTTGTATGGTGTCGGATATGAAGTTATCGCAGATTATCTAACGACTGGTGACGTAAGAACTGGCAGTTTTTTTGCAAAATGTATTAAATTACTACTTAATTAATTAGAGAAGAAATCGTCGCCAGCATTTTGGTCAGCAAAGTGCTTCTAAACTTTACGTATTTACTATTCGCAAAGCTAAATTATAAAAAAAATGTGTATAAACAAATAAGTTAATAAATTAATCAAATAAGTGTATATAATTAAATTCAATGGTATAGAAAATTATGGTTAATAATAGTAATAGTTGAACATTAACACTATATATATTTGACTAGCGATAAAACACATACTTAGAAAAGGTTTTCAGTTGTTACAAAACTGATTTTAATTTAATTTATACAAGATTTTGAATTGAAATGGGGGTATGCAAGTTACTTATTAATTATTAGACGACCAACACTCAGTCTCCCTAAGACCACAGACCTTGCAAAGGGTTTGAAACATCAGGATAAAATAATCTACATCAATGTGTAAAATAAACGCGAGTAGACCCGTAAACGTTGTTTTATATAAAATCGTAGTGTTCGCGTAGACTTTAGAAAAGAATATTTAATTGTTTATCATGAGCATTTTTGAAAAATTTTTATGTAATTTATTTGTCTAAGGGCCTGTTTCACAATATCTGATTAAGAGATACTTGACATTTATAAAATTTTCAAAAAACAGTGAAAAAATTAAACGCCTACCCGACCCAGCCAGGAATCGAACCTGGGTCTTCCGCAATCCGGGCGGCTGCACTGACCGCTATGCTACCGGGAAGGCTGACGTAGACGCTGAATTTTGTCACTGCTTTTGTAATTTTTAGAGTGCTAATAGCGGCACAGCGCGCCATCTATCCAACGGCCATTGCAACCGTTGGCTATGCAGATTCATCTTTGCAGATGAAATACTACAAATTTGATAACACAACGCTATAGTAAATTTTTACTTTTTTAAAAAAATTAAACACCTACCCGACCCAGCCAGGAATCACTGTATTTTGAAAATTTTATAAATATTTAATTTAGCTTCAGTGCAGCAATTAGCACTTGAAAATAAAAAGTAAAAAAAAAAGATACTTGACAGTTAAAGTGAAAATTTTGTATGGACTATTTGTCAAGTAAACGCTAACTGGAACTTACTTGTATATGGTGAAAGAGGCCCTTAGTCTTATTCTAGTTCCA
This sequence comes from Eudonia lacustrata, assembly GCA_947562085.1. Taxonomy (NCBI): domain Eukaryota; kingdom Metazoa; phylum Arthropoda; class Insecta; order Lepidoptera; family Crambidae; genus Eudonia; species Eudonia lacustrata. Next base: position 5,341,493 of record OX387316.1, read on the forward strand.
TACTCCATAGCCCTACCGAAGTAGGTAGGAATTTGAATAAAACCATTATCAACCTACATTTCTTATTTCTCTACAGCGTCTGTTGGAAACACTGACAATTCTTTTATAATATTAATGATGAAATGAAAATGATCCTCTAAACAATAAAAGCGAAGCTTGTGATTACTCAAAGAGAAATTTCTAGAATTTTTCTTGACGTCTGTTTCTTCAATTTGTCTTTATGTTAATGGAAAAGAAACAAAATCTGTTATACTTTAGAGATTGGCTTCTCTTACAAATAAAACAGTATCAACATGTTTTTTTAAGGTAAGTAACTGATATATTATTTCACTCTTAATTTTTGAACTGTTGTCATGTGATTGTTTTACAACTAATTACTAGTGAATTTCAAAATAAGCTAGTGTACAGTGTGGATTTTTAAGTTTTGTTTTAAGTTTCTTTTATTATTATCGCCTTTTTCCCCCCTTAATGTAGTAAGAGGACTTTTTTTATCCTTTACAATGTTAAAACAAACTTAACCTATATATACCTACATCTAAATCTACCTTAACTAACACACACTATACATTTCATACAATATAAATTTTGGTTTCCTTTGTTAGCAAGCTTTATAATTTTTGTAATGTAATCGGTTATTGCATCTTTAAATATTTTACTTTCTAGTTATGCGCTTACATTGGTTGCGTTAATTTCCTGGTCTTTGCTGTGGGTCGTGCCTCAACCTGTCACTGATAGGAGTCATCATCATCATCATCTCAGCCAAAAGACGTCCACTGCTGGACAAAGGCCTCCCCCAAGGACCTCCACAACGACCGGTTTTGTGCTGCTCGCATCCAGCGGCTTCCCGCGACCTTCACCAGATCGTCGGTCCACCTTGTTGGAGGCCTGCCCACACTGCGCTTTCCGGTACGCGGTCGCCACTCCAGGACTATCCCGCCCCAGCGGCCATCAGTCCTGCGAGCAATGTGACCTGCCCCTGCATTAGGCTGGGCAGCGTTCGGTAAGCTACGAAATATCTTCTCGTCCGATATACCGCAGTGTCTCAAGACGAAAGTCTTTGACCAGTGTGTGTTGCCAGTGATGACATACGGGACTGAGACGTGGTCGCTCACTATGGCCCTCATAAAAAGACTCAAGGAGCAATGGAGAGGGCTGTGCTCGGGGTTTCTCTGCGTGATCGAATCAGAAATGAGGAGATCCGCAGAAGAACAAAGGTAACCGACATCGCCCGAAGAGTTGCTAAGCTGATAGGAGTGATTATGATTAAATATTAAATATTTGACTGAGGAAACTCGACTTTAACACAAAGCACCAAAGATTTTGCACCTCGAGGGAAAAACAGGTTTTTTACCTGCATAGTCTTCGATTATCATAAATCAAGGATTCACAGATCGTTATTCTTATACATTAGTACTAGTTTGTTGGAAGATGGTAGAGGATTTATTATTTTATCGTTCTAACTATTCGTTATGCAGCCCTACGAATAAAAGGAAGAGCGCGGACATCCGTCAATATCCCCTATCTATTCTTGGCGACATATAAACAGGCGATAAAAGTAAGTTTTGTATTGACCATAAAACACATTTTATGACATTCCGTGTCGTCGTTGAAGTAACGAAAAGTGTCTACTGGAATAAGCTTACTGTGACGAACATGCTCGGTAACAAATATTTGTACAAACAACAGTGATAATCACTGCGCTATTGCGTTTGGCTCTCGACTTTTCCCGTAACATCGTGTTTTCCTTGCGTGTTTTTTTATTTATTTAGTTGTACAAATATACCGTGTGTGTGTTCCTTTACTTATATTTACTTTAATACACCGTTCCGGTTGCATTAGCAGTCGTTAAGAGCGTTTACGCCGCACACTAGCGCCGCCAATGAAAATTAGACGACATTTAAATGACGTAAAGATGCTAAAAAGTAATTTAGCATCTTTACGTCACATAATGAACACCTCACATGTTATGGTTTAGTTATGTATTCCGATATAGTTAAAAGTGGCAGTAACGTCTTATTTAACTAAACCATAACATGTGAGGTGTTCATTAGGTGACGTAAAAATGCTAAATTACTTCATTCAAATAGTTTGTTGAGCATAATTTGATTTTCTATCTCTAATTACTAGACATGTTTTTTTTTCATTAGTGGCGCTAGTGTGCGGCGTAAACGCTCTTAAAATCCACCAATCCACGCAGGGCCCGCGTGGTGATTTATGACTCGTTCTCCACATGGATTTTCCATCTACAGGAAAGGCACGTGGTCCAGCAGTGGGGACATAAATGAGCCGGTGATGATGATAATGATGATGAGGGTAATGAAAATTTCTTGGTGTGGTGAATGTTTTCTTGTCTGTGGTTTACATATTATATAGAACTAGATATAAAACGTAGACCAACATAAATAACGCATGATTTCGTAACAAGTATATATGTATAAGAGACGGAAGCAATGTTCATGACACACTATCCAGAGAATGTCCGTTATCTGATGGAACTGTTGATAGCTTCCTTGTCGGCAAATTGTGAGTGAACGAAATGGGGTCTTTCGAATCGATTGTAGCGTTACATTAGATTGCCTTTGCCTTAAAGCAGAGATGTCTGTTTAATACAACGTCGAACCTTCTTTGTACACGGAACTGACGTCAGTTCTGTCTACAAAGAAGAAAAAAAAAGGACTTCTTTTGTTTTTATTACAGATTATTATTATTTCTTACATTATAAAATTAGTAAAACTTATAAACGTAAGCCCGTTCTTTTAAAGCGCCTAATCATTTTTTTTTTTGGAGAAAAACTGATGATTGGCTCAGGGGCATTTTCAGCTTCACCGGGGTTTTAGGGGGCGGCGAGGTACGTAAAGGGTACCTCAAGCCGTGTTGAAACGAATCGCCTTCGGGGGATTTCTAGAGGGAACGGCATCGCGCACTTAAAAGTGCGCGTCCCCGTGCCCTCCCAGAGTCTCCGAAGAGTTCGGATCGGATATGCATTAAACAGACTTATAACGTTATGCTGTAAGCAGGTTGCAACTTTTTTTAATTCTTATCAGCCTATTGACGTTCCACTACTTTGTCCAGGTCTATTCACATGAATAATAGCAGATGGGGAGATAAGATCATAAACCCTACACTGACCTAGTGCGGATTGGTGGGTTTAAATTATGAAAAACTATATAACAATGTGTATTTAATTACTTTGAGACTAGTGTTCTTCTTCTGTGCTTGAGATTACATTACATTTAACGAAAACATGCCAAACGTTGCTCTGCTCTGAGGTATAATAACTGAAACCTCAGGATTGGCAACACGCGAGTTACTCTCATGGTGTTGGAGCAATAAGCTAACGCAACTGCGTGCCATCCGACATACCTATATATTATCTCAATCAGAAAATATAACTATAAATAGGCAAATAAGTTATTTGGCTATACATTTACGTGGTATGTAACCAGTTAAGTGTCACTAATTTGGTAACGGTATTGACCTAAAACTTTTGATGTTACTAGTTCAATAAGGTCAATCCAATTGGCCAATCTATCATTCGTATTTCACTTGTATGTATTCCTAATCATTAGTTTAAAGCTGAAGATTTCGTACAATTTTTTTGAGAAGTGAAAACAGACTGTCGACGGGTTTGATAAATCAAATAATAGTAGATTGCACAACAAGAGCATAAAACGAGAGTAAAATGGGTTTTATACTCGAGTTTTACACTCTGCTTTTCACTTCGATTACAATGAAATAAAACAATGAATTAAGCATATACAAGAAAATTTATTACATTTTTATAATGTAATTAAATGACGAATAATTAGCTTCCCGCCCCACAATTTTTCTTATTTTTTTTTAAATTTTTTAACAATGACGCGTTCGACTATGGTCAGAGCCGTAATGCCAAGTTACTAAAATTCAAAAAAATTCAAAATCATTTATTCAGTTTAGGCTACAAATAGCTCTTATGAACGTCATTATGCTATCGGTTCGTAAGTCTACTCTGGGCGGGAGATCTTGTACTGAGAAGAACCGGCAAGAAACTCAGCAAGTGTCCAGCTCTTTTCTCCCTTACAGCGTCAAAAATATTGGAAAATGCCCTATCATAAAAGGACACTTTCCATCACAAATAAAAACACAAAATATAAAGGACAATCACACATATAAAAAAAAAACAAAAGAGAAGATATAATAATTTGCAAAACATCAGTTACCAGTTAAAATTTTCACAATGTCATACAGCACTAATAAAGGTCAAAAATTGTCTAAGAAAAAAACAAAAAAGAAAACAAAATTAAACTATAGTTAATAATAATAAAAATAATAGTATGCAAGAGCAGACCAGCCTCCACAGGCGGCACCCGTTCACGAGTATGACATATGAATCAGCCATCGCTTCACTCAACCATGTCTTAGGGAATGTAACGACCCGACGCACACGCCACCACCGCAGAGACACTAAAGAGAGCATGACACACTCAAGATACTCTAAATAAAAACCTAATGAAAATTATTTGTAAACTGTAGGACATTGCTGATAAAGGCTATCATATCAGCGCTAAGATATTTTTAAAGTAATTATTGATCCCAATAAAATAAAATAAAGAGTAGTTTTATTTTTTATTATAACCAAGCTGTTTTGTCATCTAAATATTCTTTGACTGTATAATAACCTTTCTTAAGTAAAGAAGATTTTACATGTTTTTTAAACTTATCTAAAGGTAAATCTTGTACAGTACTAGGTATTTTATTATAGTAGTGTATACCTTGCCCCAAGAAAGAGCCAAGAACCTTTTGCAACCTGAACAGTGGCATTACAAGTTTTTTCTTATTTCTAGTATTGAAATTGTGTACATCACCGTGTTTAGTAAAAGAGTTGATGTTGCAACGCACAAAAACTATGCAATTATAAATAAACTGAGATGCAACTGTAAGAACACCAATTTCTTTAAAAATATTTCTTAAAGTAGTTCGGGAACCTAGTCTATAAATGGTTCTTATTGCTCGTTTCTGCAAAATAAATATAGATTCAACATCAGCTGCTGTAGCCCACAGTAAGACACCATACGACATGACACTATGAAAATAGCTAAAGTAAACTGTTCTAACAGTTTCAACGTCTGTTAATTGTCTAATTTTTCTGATAGCATAAGCAGCAGAACTGAGTTTACCGGACAATTTCGATATATGAGGATTCCATTGAAGTTTTGAGTCAAGTGTTATACCTAAGAAGACTGTTGAGTCTACCAAATCTAATTTATCACCGTTTATTCTAATATCAGTTGGTTCAGTTTTAACATTAGGTAGTGTAAATTTAATACATTTTGTTTTTTTTGCATTAACCTGTAGATTATTAACAGTAAACCAACTGAGTACTTTTGCTAGAGCATTATTTACATCATCATAATTATTCTTACACCTATTAACATTAAAAATGAGTGAAGTATCATCTGCAAATAAAACAATTTCACAGAAGTTCTCCACAAAGAATGGCAAGTCGTTAATATAAATTAAAAACAGGAAGGGCCCGAGGATTGACCCTTGCGGAACTCCCATTTTTACAAGAGATCCAGATGATTTAGTTCCATTGATATCGACAGTTTGTGTCCTAGAACTGAGATACGACTCTATCAATTTAAGTGCAAAATCATTAAGACCATAGTAGTGCAACTTCATCACCAGAGTCCTGTGCTCAACGCAATCGAAAGCCTTGGATAAGTCGCAAAAAACTCCAAGAGCGTTCTGAGACTTCTCCCAGGCATCGAATATATGTTTTATTAAAGCAACACCTGCGTCAGTAGTGGAACGACCCTTTGTAAAACCATATTGTTTCTTATGTAGAAGCTTGTTTGAGTTAAAAATTATTATAAATATTTGCGTTATATTTTTTTTTACGTAAATGCACGCCCGTATTAATCGTAAATTTGTATTTAGATAGTAATATTTAATTAAGATATAACTTAAATCTCATAAAAATATATCACTTAAGTGAGGGTGTATTGTGTATGTGGCTGTAAGGCCTAATTGCCTTAGTCTTAGAAAAAGAGATTACTTTATGCACAAGAGCATAAAACACCATTTTATGCAGCCTTCTCTCGACATAAAGAACAACTTTACGAGCATGAGAAATGAATAATAATTTATTTTGCACACTGTTACGAAGAGAAGGGTTACAAAACAAAGCATAAAGATATTAAGGTGTGAAACAGTGGCAAAAAAAGTCTCCGGCTCAGCATGGTATCACGGCATTAGCAAAGCCATCGCCATGACGCTGATTTTCAGACGGAAGCTGATTGCATTCGTAGGTACTATTATAGTTGTTCCGTGCATAAACCGATTTTATTAAAAATATATATATTTTTGATATGATAAATGAAAATAAATAATAAATAAATAATTAGCAATTAGGATAAGGCACTACATTACCAAAAAACACCAATAGTAGTATCTGGTACTACTTAGAAAATAATAATATATTTATTCTAAAACATTATTTGATTGCTTCCTAATTAAAACTAAGAAATAGAGTTGAAAACAATTTTTATCCTGACCAACTGCCGGACTTTCAGAAGATACGAGTTCGTTACTGTACTTATTTACACAACCATCTGTATATTAATACGTGAAGCAAAAACTTTGTACCCCTTTTTTACGAAAATTGCGCGGACGGAGGAGTATGAAACGCTTTATTAAATGTTTATAATAAAATATGTATTTGAAATTTTTGAAAAGAGTATATAATACGTGTGTACGTATTATATACTCTTTTAAAAAAAATCAAAAATGGAAGAGGAGCGGCCGAAATCTGTCAATGCCAATCCAAACTCACATTCTATCTTTTCTAATTTTTCATTACTTAGGATACAATCCGTGCAGCCTTAATAAAATAATGGTCGAATTTCCAAAGACCACTGTTAAAATAAATACAAATGAATATGTTAGTGCTAAACCTCTTTGGCTTCCTTAAACATAAAAACAAAAAAAAAACAAATCACCTCTAGATTAAACCTGTCATGTGCGGTGTGGAAGCGTTGAAGATTTAAGGGGACAGTTGACAGAGTTACAGAACTCATTTGCATTATAACACTGTAAGTTGAGCTGATGTAAAAACTTTACGATCCTCTGGCAACTAAGTGAATTTATGGTTAGCAATATCTTTGAGTTAAATGCAGTTATCGTTGTGGTTTCTCTTCGGCGCTTTATAGTCTGTGGTTAGAGAAAATGTTTACTCTGCATTTAAAGGAGGTTGCACATGAGGAGACAAAGTTTGACAGTTACTGGTTTAGCACTTACTAGTTTAAAATTATAGTATTTGGGCTCAAAATGTTTGAATCTAAAATGCTATCACATTTCAAAAACATGCATCTGGTAGCTTCTTTGATGTTTTATGAAATGTTAATGTTTCTTTCCTTTATGTTTCTCATAAAATCACGCAATTATTCATTTACAGTAATAATAATTCGAACGGAACGCAATAATTTTATGTAAATTAAAATAAAAAAATGGAATTAAATTTAAAATATATCTATCATACGAGTATAAATTACATACGAGTATAAAATACATTTTTATTATTTATTGTATTATTACTATATTGTACACAGTTATACAATAAATAATTTCTATTTCTATTTTTATTTCTATGTAAGTAAGAAAGTAAGTAAGTACTTTATCGTGTAAGAAATACATTTACAGATCAGGTTGTGCTTCAAAAGGCAAGTGAAGCTATTTTTTCGGTAAATGTCGAGAGATGGAAGTTTGTAAAACCCACCAATCTTCTTTGTATCAGCATGATGAATTATTAACTGATCTCTTTATGTACTCATATTTACCAGAGGGACGTTTCTAAGCTAATAAAGAAGACTGAAATTTGACATTTAAAAGATAACGTCTACTTTGCAACAAAATATTTCTCATGAATACATTTTGTAGACGCTAATAAAACGGCACAGTTGACTTTTCCTAAACCCACGAAATAGTACGAGTAGTAAAGCGAAAGAAAATAGGTCAATTATATATTTATAACAGCCCTAAATGTTACGGAGTCTATTTTGCCTGTAGTCACGAATACTTATTTGAGCGTAGGAACATAGCGAATCATTATAACTTCGTCTTTGGCAAACACTAAGGTAAGAATGTTGAGTTTCAACTTCAGAGTCGGACTTCTTCAAAGCACCAAGTTGGTGGCTTTATTAAAAAGTACTTTGAAGTACTATTTAATGAAATATTGTTATTTGATATTTTTAGATCAGGTAACTACCTAAATAATTATATTTTATGAGGCATCCTAATATTTCGTAGAACTGGGACAATTTACAAAAGTTTTAATTTATAGTTACTATTAGTGAACATAATGTTGAACGAGTTTGACGTTAAATTGCGTAAGATCGCGACCACGGCCGGTGTAACGCGGTCAAGACTTCGGGTACCTACTAAAATAGGTCAAAGTCAAATAATTTATTTAACTTATGCCTTCATAGGCACTTATTGACGTAAAAAGTATAAAATCCAAGTTATAATAAAAAACTAAAAAGTTAGTAAAAATAGGTATATCTAGAATACCTATACTAAAGAGAGTTAGCGGTTATCCTTGTTAAACAGTTTGTATATTTCATACAATGGTGACAATTTTATAAGTCATCGAGCAAGCTACTGGCAAAACGTAATATCAGACCGAATTCGTAATTGCATTCACGTATGGAAGGCGTATGTACCTAAAACAATTTAGCACAACAATGCAAGCTGCAAAATATTTCGTAAGCCCCCGTTGTACAGGAAATATGTCAAGACGTGCCAGTATTGTGCCAAACGTGACGAGCCAATCCTGATCTGTGAATCAGGACGCAACCAACATGGAATATCAAATGACATCCGCCCCCGACAAACCAGCGAATTTGAGATTTTCTACGACGGGATGCATCGAATGTTTGCTAATGCTATATTGAATCTGGCATCCGCCCGCGACTCCGCTCGCGTTTATTTGGCTTTTTACATAAATGACCTTCTGTAAAACTGCGTATGTATAACATTAAAGGGTACTTATACAGGTTGTAGATTTGCATTCCCGCCATAATTTTACAGCTGATCGTAATTGGTACACTTAATGACTAAAAAATACTTTTAACACGGAGAAAGTAACAAGGAACCGATTGATTAATAAAATGATCTCAGTGTAAATTAGAATAGCGACCGTCGACTGACGAGAATAGGGGTGCAGACCGTAGTAGGTACATAAGAGCGCAGCGGGCGGACATTAAGTCGATGAACTTACGTAAACTTGTAGGTACTATTATGTATTCTGTGGTGAAGTGGCTTACTCTTACGCACAAGTATACTTTGTTGCAATAAACTATTATTAGGTACTTACTGATCATGTTTAAGATACTCGCAGGTACTGCTCAAAGTGGGCACCTTCACGTTCTATGCACAAATGAGCACGGCGCCTTAAGTTTCTAGGTAACTTTTGCAGACACTACGATTTGACCTTACACTCTCAAAAGCCATTAAAATATTTTGTTTTAACTGCACAACACTCGTGATTTCGTCTTTATAAACCATTCTTTTTATGTCTCCCCACAAATAAAAGTCACACGGAGTCAAGTCTGGCGACCTCGGAGGCCAGGGCACTGGCCCACCTCGACCAATCCACTGGGTTCCGAACACTTCGTCCAAATAATCGCGCACTTGGCGTCCATAATGCGGAGGCGCCCCGTCCTGGTGGTAAAAGAGATTCCGGTAAAGAGCTAGTGGCACGTCGTCAAGCATTACGTCAACTACGTGCTGCAAAAGTTGCAAATACGAGTTGCTGTTGAGATAACCCTCGATGAAATAGGGCCCGAGTAAATGTCCACCAACAATGCCAGCCCACACATTGATGCTAAACCTATGCTGGAACGAATCTTTTTTGGTCTTATGCGGGTTCTGTTCGCGGTGAGCCCACCAATGTTCATTGTGGACGTTGTAAACACCGATGCGCGTAAACATACACTCGTCCGTCCATAGAATGCTGGCTTCTCGGTGTTCTAGTACCCAGTGACAAAAAGTAACCCGGGCGGCATGATCTTGCTCGTTCAATTCTTGCACTCTTCTGAAGTGGAACGGGTGCTGTTGCTCCGACTTAAGAAGCCGCCAGACTGTTGTGTGGTGGACATTGAAGTGGCGGCCAGCATCACGAGTACTGGCACGTGGTTCCCTCTCGAAGTATTCGAGTATTTGCTCTTGCAAATCGACTGAGAGGCCCACACTGCCGCGACCCTGCGCATGTCGAGGAACGTTGAACTGGCCATGATCCCTCAGTCGTTGCGTGGCAGCAAGCATTACCTCGCGCGATGGAGTTGGTCTGTTTGGAAACATTTCCACAAACATTACCACGGCTCGCCGTAGACTGTTCCCACTAATTGCGTTTAATCGCACCATCTCCACAAGTTCTACGTTAGAATATTTTTCCGTCATTTTACTTTTTTTACACACACAAACTACACACCTAAGAACACGTTTCGCTCCAAATTCGCTAGGGCTAAGAAATGTGTCACTCGTTCGGGGTTGCGCGGCACACTGGCTTTGATGCGTGCGGCGGCGTGCGCCCGCCGCCCGCTGGCCGCCGGCGCTCGCCGCGCCGACAAAGCTGCGGGCGCGCCGCGAAGCTCGAGCTTGTTGCTACCTACGCGTGGTCGGGTGAGCGGGCGTACGCGAACGAGCGTTTATTTTTTAGTGCTACGCAGACGTGCAATTCGTATTTACAGATTTTGAAAATATGATTATTATTTTTTCATATTTTTTTTATAATTTATTTGTAATAAGTATAAGCAATACGACTGCTGCTATGAATATGGCGTGAATGCAAATCAACAAGTTGTATAACACGTAAAATTTATTATTGTATTGACGGGTTTTTTTGTAAGTAAAGTTGCGAAGGCAAGCGTTACTGTCTTTTATGTATATTTATTATAATAAATCAATAACAGAGATTCATCTATATTAACATAGAGTTGTAAGAAGCCTATATGGTTTTTTATTTATTTATTTATTTCCATAGGACAATCAACAAGACATACATCAAAACAATAAAAAAGCTATATTTTTATCTTAAAACTAAGTGCTGTCTCAATTAAAGGTCGCCACGACATGCACTGGTGGGACGTATCAGAAAAAAACCAATATTAACAAAACTAAAAAAAGCAAATAATATCAAATATCTATAGACGTAAAAATTAATAAACAAACTAAATTACATAAGTAATTTAGTTTGTTCATTTTTTTTTATTAAGTATTTACATTATAAAAATAGCTAAGTTTCTTATATTAGAAAGCTAAGTTTGAGCTGAGCTAAGTTTCTTATTTTATTTTGTAAAAGTTTCATAATGTATCGTAAAAAGATGAGCTCCAAATACTTACGTCCAACCAAATATGATTTTGTTAACAATAGAATCAACCCTGTTATACCACAAAGAAACCGTGTCATAATTCCCCGATACGCTCCTATTACACCCATGTTATTTCTTGTTATCGTTATGGATAACAGCAAAAAGTCTATATCGAGGCCAAAGTAATACCACCCCGAGAATATCTCACAGAAATATCATGTTATGATGTCAGTGTGGTGACAAGACAACGTGACATCCCATTACGCGTAGATCCCTAGTAGTGGTGTCCGGATATCCACACAATACCTATTCGTTCAACCCAGGGTTTTAGCTATGATTAGTTAGTTACATAATTTAGTTTCGGTAACGTATTCTGCGGATAGATAACTCGGATGTGGAGGGCGAATTGAGCCGAAAACACTCTTCCTAAAGTAACTTGAACTTTAAACGATCTCAGAAGTTCAGAAACAACATTTGCTAATTGGGAATGAACTACGGTTGAATTTAAAAGATGTACTTATTACCACGTTTTTTCGAATGAGCACAGATTTTGTTAAATCATCGTCTTAAATATATTTTATTGATTATGACATACTAATCAAACAGCTTACTTAATTTAAGAGAGGTTGATTGGCAAAGAAATAATAAAAGTAAACAAAAACGAGATTATTTTGGCCTTGTTGGCCTCGTTCGCCAATTACGTGTCACACATTTCTATTTTTGTTATGTAGTTCTTATTGTTATGCTAAAGCCTTTTCACATGAACAATAGTACATAGATTTTTTCGATTTCAAATATTTTCACAACAAAGCGATAGCTACAGATATCATTTGATTTAGACGGTGGCAAAAGTTGTATAACTTGCAAGTTTGCAACCAGAACGCGCAGGCTACTGTTACATCGAGCTACTGTCGTGTAAGTAGACTAAAGCTACAAACTAAGGAGCTTGGAGCAAGGTAAGCTTGTAACGTTGTCGTTGCAATTTACTCAACGTTACATTTTTTATGCTATGCATCTTAAAGCCTCCTTGGTAGTTTTAAAAACTATCTGTCAAATTTATTTGCACGGTTCTGGAAAAGAATACTTTGAATATCATGTCATTGTCATGGAATTTTATTGTATTTGTGATATGATCAGTCTTTCAAAATTCTTTAGTATAATAACATTGTTTTATAGTAACATTGATTGTGCAATTATTATTGTTTAAAATGTGATCTGTGAAAAACCTGTATCTATAAACAGGTTCTTCTGCTTAATTTTAAAACTTAACCTGATTAAATATTTACCTGTGGATCTCCTGAGTTTGAATGGCCTTTAGTCAATGTTATTATATAAAACGAGAAGTAGACATGTCATAAGCGCGCGCGTGGAAAAGACTCATTTAAAGCCCAATTGTCTCATGTCGCAATCAGTTTGCGTCAAACAAGCCACAGAGCTAGTCGTCAATGACAGTTAAACAAAAATAAGTAAAATGCCCTCGTGAGTTTCGAAAGTGCACAAATTGTGGTGCTAAAGTAAACAAAATACAAGGGATCTCTTTTACCACATGTGAGTATATATACTTAGAATGTACACACGGCGGCAGATCAACCTACCCAAAACTGACAAATTTCTACAATCAATTTTGAACTTTATTGTTTGGTTATAAGGATCAATATTCATTGGAGAAATTTGACAGGTTTGGGTAGGTTGCTGCCGCCGTGTGTACTTAGATTATTTAGTATATTTCATTAAAATTATTTTTCCAAACAATCAAATAACTGACGCAAAGACGTCATGTTCAGGTAAAGAAAGAGAGAGCGATCTAGTAGATTTGAAGTGCAATCATTAAAATTATAGCTATCTCTTTCATTTGCGTGCTAGTTCGTATCTTTTGTTTTACTTATCAGTGAAACTTGTCAATGTGTGCAGTTTTGGATTGCTCAGAGCAGATTTAAAACGCAAATTACTATGAACGTAACATGTCTGTAGTTTATAATATCATAGCCTTTAGGCCACAAGCTTAGCCCTAAACTTGGCAGAGTTTTCTTTTTGTGGAATTATAAATATTTTTTGTATCAAATGTGTTCTTTTTTCACTACTCGAAATTTTTTGTAAGTTAAGTGTCTTAAATAATCCACTATGCCAATAAAAATGTTAATACATACCGCGCTTAATACATTGATCCTTTCACGGGCACGGACTCTCGGATCATCTCGAACCAGTCCGAGAGCAGCTGCTGCGAGGTTCCATGTCCGTGAGAGGTTATGTAAGTGTTTGGCTCGAGCACGTTTGTATTACGCTTACCGTCTGCAGTTTCTCTATTTTGTGCTCAAGCGGTGATGAGACTGAACATTTGTCATCATCATCATCATTTTCATCATCACCAGCTCATATAAGTCCCCACTGCTGGGGCCTATAATTTATTTAACTTAAGCCTTCACAGGCACTTATTGACGTCAAAACTATAAAATCTAAATAATAATAAAAAACTAAGAAATTATTAAAAATAGGTTATATTCTACTAATATTAGAAGCGCGAAAGTTTGTAAGTATGGATGGATGTTTCTTACTCTTTCACGTAAAATCTACTGAATGGATTTAGATGAAATTCGGCATACAAATAGTTTATAACCTGGATTAACACATAGGACACTTTTTATCCCGATATTCCTACGGGAACGGGAAGCGGGTGAAAGCGCGAGCGGCGCTAGTCTAGGATAGAAATATATACTTAAGAGAGTTAGCGTTTATACTTGTTAAACAGTCCTTCCCTGTGGGTGGAATAGGGAGAACGGGCCATAAACTACCACGTGGGCCCGGTGCGGATAGGTGATTGTTAACGACTGCTAATGCAGCCGGGACCAACAGCTTTACGTGCCTTCAGAAGCACGGAGTAGATCGAGATAATAAATTTTTAGTCACCCATCTGATGACTGGCCTTTGCGAAAGTTGCTTAACCTCAGCACTTGCAGACCTGGCGCGTTAACCACTGCGCCATCGAACATTACTAACACAAATTAATTTTATTTTGTGCACAACATAATTTTACCGAGTAACAAATTAGAGCTGTCGTCACATCTTTGTTATGACAAAGGGGATAATTTTGTCGCAGATATTACTCGTCACGAAGTCGCTCATTATGACAAACACCCCCAATGTTTATTCCACGCGTTAATACTAACGCAATAACTTCAAGATTACTCAGAGGGGCAGGAGCGAGCGTAATGACGACGATTTTTCATGCAGACTGCCTATCTTTTTGCTTTATTTTATTTTAGGTTGTTTTCGGAAATTTTGAGGATAACACACCATTATGCTGATACTTGTTAAATCAGTCAAATAACGTTGTTAAATATACATAAAGAAGCGAGAGTGCCATTTTAATTTCACGAGGCGTCCTACTTTTAATATTTTGTTTCTTTTTGTAATAATTTGTTTTTCAGATTTGCTTACTTTCAATAGGGAGTTTTTAGCTAACTCAAAACTTCTTACTAATTACAACACATATTTATTTCTCACCATGCAATTGTGATGTCATCTTCCTTGTAACTGGTCTGTTTCTGGTCATAAATTGTAGAATGGTAATGGTAATGGTAAGAACATTAAATTTTAAATTTGCAGCCATTTTATAAGTTTCAGCATGGGGCACGTTAAGGGAAGATGCGCATTTATAATGTTCTTTTACACGATTTTAGGTACAACATTTAACTTTCAAACATAATGCTGACCTTTATGTTGAAATTCCACGTCTAATCCAACATACGTAAAATGTTAGTGGCGAAATAACCGATTCACGATTTATTATGATTTAGTACAGTCTGTTTAGCATTAGAATCGGTCCCCAAACGGCGGCTTGTAGCAAAACTAACCTAAATTTTGGGCTATTAATATAAATTACTTAGATTTACAATCCCTTTGGGGTGTTAAATTACTGTTATTTCCCTTTGCACAGTGTATAAAGGCTCTATTATAACGATTAGTCTGAGCATAACGTGTTTCAACATCAATTTTAATTATTTATTATCGTTAGACCTAATTGCGTAAGGCGCGTTTTGTAAAAGACCTGATATGATAATGAGAAGGTAAATAAATTCACAATCGTTTTATCTAAGGTGATATCAGCTACCAAGACGCACTTACCAGTTGCTGTTGTGTTATTTTAGTGTAACTGTAATTACCAACACATATTAATACTACATCAACTGAGAAATGCGTATCTATGAGCGATCAAGCACTGGTATTAGTGACTTTTCTGTCGCTCGTGTTTGATCGGCACTTGCACATATAACAAGTATGTTCCATCAGACAACTTACTACTACTGCACAACGATCAGCACCAATTATTGACCTAGCTAGAACCAAATTGCCCGTAAAAATTAAATATTGGGTCCTTACCTATGAAATTGACGTTTTTTTCTCAGTTATTATTAGGTGTATTACTTCTAAAAGTCAATACCGGTTGTTAATATTAATAAACACTTTTAATTAGGACTATGTTACTTATGTCTCAGTAATAACAATGATTATTCATTTTGAGTCTTTATGGCCCAATTTTTTAAATTCACTTCTTTTTTGTTCGCGAATTTGACCTTTTGTTTCATTGTAGCTTTGAAGGGACTTGATTTTTTTTTCTTTTTAATGTCTGCTTTATTTAGCTAGTGAAACAAACACATCATCATCATCATCATCTCAGCCAAAAGACGTCCACTGCTGGACAAAGGCCTCCCCCAAGGATCTCCACAACGACCGGTTTTGTGCTGCTCGCATCCAGCGGCTTCCCGCGACCTTCACCAGATCGTCGGTCCACCTTGTTGGAGGCCTGCCCACACTGCGCTTTCCGGTACGTGGTCGCCACTCCAGGACTATCCCGCCCCAGCGGCCATCAGTCCTGCGAGCAATGGGACCTGCCCACTGCCACTTGAGCTTAGCAACTCTTCGGGCGATGTCGGTTACCTTTGTTCTTCTGCGGATCTCCTCATTTCTGATTCGATCACGCAGAGAAACCCCGAGCATAGCCCTCTCCATTGCTCTTTGAGTGACCTTGAGTCTTTTTATGAGGCCCGTAGTGAGCGACCACGTCTCAGTCCCGTATGTCATCACTGGCAACACACACTGGTCAAAGACTTTCGTCTTGAGACACTGCGGTATATCGGACGAGAAGATATTTCGAAGCTTACCGAACGCTGCCCAGCCTAATTGGATTCGACGATTGACCTCTTTGCTGAAGTTGGACCTACCTAGCTGGACCGTTTGTCCCAGGTAAACATAATTGTCCACAACTTCAAGGGCAGAGTCCCCAACCTTTAGAGGAGTGGGTACGACACGTGAGTTCGACATAACTTTCGTCTTCTCCATGTTCATTTTAAGGCCCACTTGTTGAGAGACTCTGTTGAGGTCACCGAGCATTGCGCCGAGGTCTTCCAGGGTCTCAGCCATGACCACTATATCGTCAGCAAACCGAAGGTGAGTGATGTATACGCCGTTGACGTTGATGCCGAGTCCTTTCCAGTCCAGAAGCTTGAAAACATCTTCCAGTGCAGCAGTGAACAGTTTCGGAGAAATCACATCTCCCTGTCTCACTCCTCGCTGCAACTGGATAGGTTTCGAGCTCTGGTCCTGAAGACGGACTGATATAGTGGCGCTTTCATACAAACACCTCAACACTTCGATGTACCGATAGTCAATTTGGCACCGCTGGAGAGACTGTAGCACGGCCCATGTCTCAATCGAATCGAAGGCTTTTTCATAGTCCACAAACGCTAAGCAAAGAGGCTGGTTATACTCTTCGGTCTTCTGTATAACCTGCCGCAGCGTATGTATGTGGTCTATGGTGCTGAAGCCTTTTCGGCAACCGGCTTGTTCGATAGGCTGGAAGTCATCAAACCTGCGTGCGAGACGATTCGTTATGACTCTCGAAAACAGCTTGTAGACGTGGCTTAGAAGTGAGATGGGCCTGTAGTTCTTCAGCAGGGTTTTGTCGCCCTTTTTGAAGAACAGTACCACCATACCTTCGTGCCACGTCTCTGGCGTTCTGCCCCCTAGTACCACGGAATTAAATAGCTTCTGAAGAGCTACGAGTACCGGTCTTCCGCCTGCTTTCAGAAGCTCGGCCGTAATTCCGTCAGCACCTGGTGCCCTGCCATTTTTGAGCTGTTTGAGAGCCATACTAATCTCGTATAGGCTGATGTCCGGGATGTCTTCGGTATAATGCCGGGTTAACTTAGCTCTAGGGTCTTTAGCTAAGCTTTGTACAGGTGGCCGTGTGGATGTGTAAAGCTCTCCATAGAACTTCTCGACCTCTCCCATAACATCGGACCTGGTCGTGACAGTTCTGCCGTCATCGGTTTTCAGCGTCGTCAGTTGGCACTGCCCAATACCCAGATCTCTTGCGAACACTTTTGAGCCTTTGTTCCGCTCAATGGCCTCTTTAATACGGTTAGTATTAAATTGGCGCGTGTCGCGAGTCATAGACTTCGAGATCTGCCTATTTAGCCGCCGAAACTGAGACGCATCACCTGAGGAAAGCAGAACCACTGCGCGCCGCTCTTCCATTAGTTTTAGGGTATGGTCTGAGAACTTTTTGGTTCCTTTTGCACGGTGGGTTTTAAAGAACTTGGACCCAACCGTTTGGACAGTTTCCACAAACCTGTTGCTGTATTCGTCCACATTTTCACAATTATTTAGGCGCTCGAAGCGATTCTGCAATTCGAGCTGAAAGCTTTCGGGGTTTTGGATTTGGATGGGTGCAGGACGGAGCGTAGACCTTATCAATCGACGTCTTTCCAGCTTAAAGAAACAAACACACTACTCTAAAATTTTTATAGTGATAACATAAATAGATGCCAGGAAAATTTTAAAAAACGTTTGAATTAAAAATATAATTTTATGCAAAATCTTCATACAAAACGTCAATTTCATAGGTAAGGACCTAATACTTATAGTGCGAGATCGATCGCGCTTACGCGAAAGCGCCAAATAATGATGTGACGACCTAACAAAACAACTTTTAAGACAAGTCGACTGCTACTGATACGAGTCACGTAAAGCGTCTTGTACTTAATAGGCGGTCAGCCTAACCATTAAGATATTAACTAAAAAACAATAATAGTCTGTTGATTTCACTAAACTATGCTACATTATTGCCGGTATTTAAAATATTTTCGTCTGAATACCGCATAAGAAATAGTACTATTGAGGGAAGGATGTGTGCCCGAGATTTAGGCGTATATATTGATAATAAATTGACATTTCTACCTCATATAGATCATATTATTAAAAAGGCATCAGGAATGTTAGCATTTGTTATACGTAATGCAAAGCTTTTTCGTAGAGTAGGTACAAAAATATTATTGTACAATTCACTTGTACGCAGTGTCTTAGAGTACTGCAGCGTAATTTGGAGACCACATTTCGCTACACACTCCCTTAGAATTGAGCGAATTCAGAAAAGATTTTTAGGTCATTTGGCATACTCTAAGGGAATGAGTAAAAGATCTTCCTATGAGGTGAGGCTTGAGCGATTTCACATGATGGGCCTTGAAAATCGTAGGGATAGATTGGATCTTATTTTTCTTTACAAGCTACTACGAAACCAAATTGACTGTCCAAATTTACTAAGCCAAATAAGATTCAAAGTACCTTATAGATATCCGAGATCTCAGATCCAACCATTTTGCCCGCCTTTTAGAAAAACTAAATTCGGCATGAATTCACCCATATACAGAATTTGTAAATTGTATAATATGAATTGTGGTAAATTGCACACGTAGACAGTTTGCCGCAGTTTTTGAAAAAAAATTAAGTACATTAATTAGCATAATATATAGTTATATTTTTTTTTTAAATAGATATTTTACATTTTTTTTTCTCTCATATATAATAATATTTAGTGGGTAGTTTTGGAAACATTTTTTTTTTGATGTTCATAAAAAATTGTTATATTTTTAAAAATATTAGTATTTTAATTAATGGCTTCTTTGCCATAATTTGCATGAGGTGTTTACCTGTAATTGGCTGTGCATTAAGTTTGAAACCACATTGCAATGTACCTAGTGAATAAGTTCCAATGTAATAGCTGTTGGTAAATCAAATAAATAAAAATAAAAATAAATTAATTTTCTTTATAATATTAGTCAAGAGCGATATTGTCAATTAAATTAAGTTTTCAGTGCTGTGTTAAATGTTACAAAATTTGCATACTATCTATTTGAAAGTGACTATGTGAAATGTAAATGACATTCACGAGTTCAAAACAATTCACGACGATTCGCAAACACATGTAGCCGCATAGCTCCAAACCGAACCTAAGACTCACCAACGCAGCGAATCGAAGCTTATTTCTCCCTTTACAAAAGATAAATAAATCTCTTTCAATATAAGGCCCAATGACTTATGGCCGAAAATAAATGGGTTTGGGCCGGCAGCCAAACGAGAATAAAGTTCAAAATATGAATACAACGTGCTAGCGCAACGAGTAGCCACTGGGCTAGGAAATATAAATCTAGACGATGCCGTACTAAGCACTAAATAAGCTGATCATTTTAAAATGCTTTTATCTTAAAAGTGAGCGGGATTTTAAAAGTTAACTATTTTCGTTTTGTCACGACAAAGTTTTTTTATTTCAAAACAGGATAAAATTAAAAAATTCAAAATTCAAAATCATTTATTCAGTTAAGGCTACAAATAGCTCTTATGAACGTCATTTTATGCCATCGGTTCGTAAGTCTATCTACTCTGGGCGGGAGATCTTGTACTGAGAAGAACCGGCAAGAAACTCAGCAAGTGTCCAGCTCTTTTCTCCCTTACAGCGTCATAAATATTGGAAAATGCCCTATCATAAAAGGACACTTTCCATCACAAATAAAAACACAAAATGTAAAGGACAATCACAACATGTAAAAAAAACACAAAAAATAAAAAATAACTAAATAAAATATTTAAGTCTGCAAAAACATAATTTACCAGTTAAAATTTTTTACAATATCATACAGTACTAGTAAAAGTCAAAAAAAAAACTATAGTTAATAATTATAAAAAAAAACTAATTGTAATGTTCAATGCAACGCTATTTTGTTATCTGCAGCACACTGTTCATAAGTAGTATTATGTATATGTTTTTTATTAAAGCCAGGCTGTTTTATCTTCTAAATATTCTTTGACTGAATAATAACCTTTTTTAAGTAAAGAAGACTTTACATGTTTTTTAAACTTATCTAAAGGTAAATCTAGTACAGTATTTGGTATTTTATTGTAATAGTGTATACCTTGCCCCAAGAAAGAACCAAGCACCTTCTGTAACCTGAACAGTGGCATTACAAGTTTTGACTTACTTCTAGTATTAAAATTGTGTACATCACTGTGTTTAGTAAATGAATTGATATTACAACGTACAAGAACTATACAATTATAAATAAATTGAGACGCCACTGTCAAGACACCAATTTCTTTAAAAAGATTTCTTAAAGAAGTTCGTGAACCTAGTCTATAGATTGTTCTTACAGCTCGTTTCTGTAAAATGAATATAGTTTCAATATCAGCCGCTGTTCCCCACAGTAAGAGGCCATACGACATGACACTATGAAAATAACTAAAGTAAACTGTTCTAGCAGTTTCAACGTCTGTTAACTGCCTTATTTTTCTAATGGCATAAGCAGCAGAACTGAGTTTGCCGGCCAATTTCGAAATGTGAGGATTCCATTGAAGTTTTGAGTCAAGGGTAAACTGTTGAGTCTACCAAATCTAATCGATCACCGTTTATTCTTATATCGGTTGGTTCATTTTTGACATTTGGTAATTTAAAATTAATACATTTTGTTTTTTTAGCATAAAGCTGCAAATTATTAATAGTAAACCACCTGAGTACATCAGAGAGTGCTTTGTTTACATCGTCGTAATTATTCTTACACCTACTTACATTAAAAATGAGTGAAGTATCATCTGCAAATAATACGATTTCACAGAAGTTCTCTACAAAGAATGGCAAGTCATTAATATAAATCAAAAACAGAAAAGGACCAAAAATGGACCCTTGTGGAACTCCCATTTTTACATGAGAACCAGATGATTTAGTTCCATTAATATCTACAGTTTGTGTTCTAGAGCTAAGATACGACTGAATTAAATTTAGTGCGAAATCTTTGAGACCGTAGTAATTTAGATAGCATTTTGTCTTCATCTTACATAATGGTAGCAGATGATAAAACCTAACATGTACCTTTACCACCACTTTGATTGGAGTCCTCGAGCACATATAAACTGACATTTATACCTCTAATTTATAGTACACACCAATACTGCCAATGTTGGTGCAATGGCGACAGATTTGAATACGATGGTGGTATCCAGCTGGTAAAAGCTCTATCACCTCTAAGCCGAGCACAATTTGCTTCTCCGCTGGGAATCGAACCCAAAAGAGGTTTGAGAACGGAGGTCTTATTTAATAATAAGACCTCCGTGATCAGACAAATTTTTAATTTAAAAGCCTTTGTGAGCTAATGCTCACAGAGGCTTTTAAATTAAAAATTTGTACACTTACTTTACGTAGTGTCATTAAAAAAAAATGACTACTTTAGTAATACAATAAGTCTAAGGTTTACTACGAAGTATCGGATACTCACACATAACAAATACCAAGGTAATAATCCCGTTAATAATAATATTTCCACTATGTTTTATTACTTATAAAAACGCATTACCAAAACAAAGCACCTAATCACACTTCAAGCATAATTAGATCCGTTCAAACCGCTCTCCTCAAAAACGGGGTAATTATTCGGGGCGCCATAAATGGAACGCTCGCAATGAAAGCATCAGTTATACGTTTTATGTCCAGGTAAATGCACGGACAGGATGAGAAGTGACCCATTTCTGTCAGCATACGGTCCGCAAAAGAATAGCCTTATTCTAACTTCATGGTGTTATGTGAGACGGAGAGAGAGAAAAACCCCGCGTACAATTTATTCTGACCTATTTTTGTTACAATACACATTAAAGTAACATTAAATTATGTTTGTTATTAATTTTTTAAAACAGAATACCTTTAGTTGGTATTTTAGAACATTAAATTATTATATAGGTAATAATTTTAATAACCACTATTATAATTTATTAACTAGGTATGATACAAATGATTTAACCTTCAAAAGTAAGAAGATATATTATGAGAAGTGTAATAGCATATTGATTTGTCCTGTCCTTGTTTATGTATTTAAACTTAAATAAACACATCTAAGTATGGGATTAACTAAGGAAAATTTCAGCAATTTCACAGTTGAGAAAAGTTTACATTGGCCTAATTTTCAGTTCGATATTGAGGGACTGGAATGTTTTGTTGTCCGTACATGGGTCCACTATGTCAACTCATCTCATAGCAAATATGTACTCGTGTAAGGACGCGCCCTAGTTGAACGGTATGTAAAGGTTTCACCCTTTCAAAGCAAATTCACTTGTAAAGTTTTTGAGAAACGCTATCGAAGTGTATTTTTTTAGTTTTTTTTCACATTGTCTTTTTATATTTCGATCTCCGCACAGTAAAAATTTTTAAAAATCAGTTTTCAAAAAGATTAAATTACTATTAAAGTTATTATTTTCCTATTACTCGTATAAATTAGCACATTTTTTTAAATTATTTACATAATTTAAGGAAGATATAAAAACAAAAATAGTACTGCAATAAGAATATAATTGTCCTGATATAAATAGACATTTCAATATTAATGATCGACCTAAATATAAACTCACAAGTAATCAAAGTTATTTTCAACAAATGATGTCGCTTCAACCCAATCTTAACTTTTAGAAAGTGAGACTTTGTCCCGTCTCCCTCACTTATGTAGGTAACTTACTTACCCGGAATGGAACTTAACGAACCATACTTGATCTAGCTACGGGATTCCATCAAATCAGTGGCTTGGACAAAGTTTCATGTTCATGGCTCAACTTCACTTGGTTTTGGTATTTTATGGTACAACGTCTAACCAAATGACGTCATAAACGTCCCAGTTAAAAGGAAACTTAGACTTGATCGTTACGAAAAATGAGAATCTCTAATGGTAGAATGTTATTTTTGTGTTTTGCACATTGATGTCACATTATGAATAAAATTATATAAAAGTTTATGCTGTTTGTTGTAAGATCACACCCATTCTCATCATATCTGATTAAACTCTCATTGTTGCTGATTTACAGCTGAATCACATTATTTAATTAGCTGATTTCGTTATTTATCTAATCCTTTTTATTTCAATCTTAAAGTTATCTCGATCTAGCAATTCATTGCGATCTGAGTGCTCGGTGAAATTGAAGCTGCTGTTTAAACTGTAACTCACTGTTTTACATGTTGAAATAAACTTTACGAGCGTTTTATAGCTGGCGGGAATAGAACCCGGAGCTTTAGTATCACAATTGTCTTGGTTTTAAATTCATGTCTAACATTTTGTATTCTACTGGTAGACACATCACGTCCATTGCTTCGGATTCAAACGTAACTTGGGGTATTTGTTTAATGGAAACAAGGAAAATTGTGAATCTGTAACGAAAGAGGCTGATTGCTTTATTTAGAAAATATTTTAATTTCTTTTAATATTATTGACTTGCTGTAAATCATTGAGGAGTTCCCTCGATTGTCTTTCGGCTCCATCATCATATCGACTCCATACTTTTATTAAATAGTAGTGCTTTAAAATACTTAATGAAAACATAATTATTAATATTTTGTTAAAATATTCTAATAAAATGCTTGTTTTAATCATATAAATTGTCTGTGCGGGTAATTTTCATTAACAGTGATTACTAATCCGAGTTAATGTACGTCCCGAATGCTTGTCCGTTCCGTCGTGTCACGTATTAGTAATTTCACAAACTGACACCGTGGAACAGAAACGTATTAATTAACTGAACATTACAATTATGTTTATAAACATAACATGTTGACATGACAATCATGAAATTGTTTCTGTTATGACACGGTTTGAAGAACGTAGGTACTGTCATCACAAAATATTTACTCCGAATTATAATAGGCAATATGATAATGTTTCTAATTTTACTTAACATTTTTTATTATATATGATTGAGTCTCGTTTGTTTTTTTGAATGGATGTTTCAGGTTTGTAATAAGCAACCCGCATTTGGCACGTGCTGTGACCAATACCCATCAATTGCAGCGTTTACTTGATATCGATGATGGAGGCTTTAGCCCAGCAGTGATCACTACATGATTGAATAAGTAGCTATAAACATATTGCACAAAAGATCCCGATGGGTCGAATCTTACTGGGAGAGGGAAACCTCAGCATGCCCCACTAAGATAAGATAAGCTATAAACATAAGTGGGGCTTATAAAATTATACTGATAATCTTTCTACATGCACAACTTGTGGGTTAGTATACGCGGCGGGCATACAGCTACTTACAAGTCCAATATAACTATGTTTTGGGGGAACCCTCGCATCTTCATAGCAGTCTCAACAGAACTGTTAAAGCAACCATGATGGTGCATAGCTCCAATGTTCTTGGAAGCTCAAATCGATGACTCTTCGCTTACTCGCACTATTACGAGTAAAACTACGAAAATCTTTCTACACTCACGTTCTAAGTGTTTTGCGTCATCGTCCCTTGCTCTATCAAAGCTATCAAATTTTCCTCCTTCAAACAATATCAAGGGTTTTACCAAAAGACGCAATTTCCGCAAGCTGAATTTCATGAGCGATATACCTACTTCACATATTACTTTGTTTTTTGCTAACGGGCGAACATTTTAAGCTCATTTTCTCTTAAAATGGGTGATCACTGACTGAATGGTCCGCCTTATCGGCAATTTAAGGGTGTGGTTTTATTGCCTCCAGTTTTCCTTTTGTTCAGTTTTATTAGGCTTACGATTTACATTGTGCATATTTAAAAGACGTAAAATTTTTTTATTATTATTCTAATAATTCATTTGTTTATATTTAACACAAACAAATTTTACTAATATTTATGAAAATAATTATATCTGATAATACAAAAACTTAAATATTTCTTTTTACCTTACTCCTTAACATGTTATTTTTACTAACATTTAAGGTCATTTTACTTTCAAGGTAATGTCTCATTAGTGATTGATTATGAACTGCATTAATGAAATGAGTATGAATTCCAACATTATTGTTTTCTTCAATTCAGGTAAGCTAAAACATAAATATGTCATCAGGAAAAGTAATCAAAACTAAACATCTCATACAGTTACCAACAAGGCAGCGTAAAATAAAGACAAGGTTGAACAATAATCGAACAATTAATGGAATCAGGCGTTATTTTGCGGAAATCCATAGTACAAAATAATGTAATTTAAATAATATGTATGTTGAGTTAGAGGAATTAACACTACATATTATTTAAATTACATTTTTTTGTAATAATCGAACAGTTATTTTCTTTCTATATCAAGTTAACACACAGTCTGTCATTTCGATTAAAAGTTTATTTAAATTCCAAGCGTTAATCACAATTTATCATTAACGCATTAATCTAAATGTTAGTTAAGCAATAAATAATTCAAGTCTTTAGATTATCTTCACATAATTATCTCTATACTCATTTGTTTACACAGCTGCCTTTGAATGTACGTTTCATCTTGGGCTTGGTTCCGTTAATGTCACTTAAGCAAATGTGTTTAGGGTAAAGCCACCAAAGAGCACCACTACCAAAGAAGACGTTCGCTGTGTTACTAATTTAATAACATTATATCCGTTAGCAGCACTTTGTCAGTCAGTTAGACCACACAATCAGGAGACAGGAGAAGGTAAGATTCATACAACCGAAATCAACTCACTCTTCTTCTTAGTCGTTTCACTCTTGCCAGAGTGGTCCTGCTTATCACGTTCCGGTAGGTTTGGCAGCAGACAGTACCCGCCGCACGACATCCCGCCACCTCTGCCTGCTGGTCGTTAATCGGGCACATTCGTGCACGGGAGCGCCCACCGCAGCCTTCACTTGGTCCGTCCATCTCATTGGGGATCTCCCTCGTAGTGTTGTGCCCTCGACTATCCCTTGCACGACAAGACGTTCTATGGAGTCGTTTCCACGCCGACTAACATGCCCAAAGAATTTCAGGATCCGACTGCGCACTTGGGTGGATAGGCGCTCTTTTATGCCAAGCTCATCAAGGATGGAAGCATTTGTTTGGAACTCGGTCCATGAGACCCCGAACATCTTCCTCCAACACCACATCTCCAGAGCGTTTATCTTGTGAGTTTCGGTTGGCCGTAGGGTCCATGTTTCGGCGGCGTACAGGAATATGGGAAACACCAACGATTTGAAGAGCCTAACCTTTGTGGCTTTTGTTATGTTTCTGTTCCTCCATATTTTCTTTAGCATGTCCATTGCACTTCTGCTCATAACTCACTCACGGACACGGAATCTCGTCGGAGCTCGGAGCTGTGCTGACTGTTCCGAGAGAGGGTCTTTATAGATAGAACAACGCACGCATAGGCGTGCGTTGTTCAAATCGTATTAAAATGACCTTCTAGGTCTCTTTATTTTATGGTTAAACTGTGCCTCTTTGTGTACAGCACCACCACTAAAGAGTCATCATCATCATTTCATTTTATGTCCCCATTGCTGGGGCACGAGCCTTCCCTATGTATGGATAAGGAGACCGGGCCATAAACTACCACGCGGGCCCAGTGCGGATTGGTGGTTGTTAACGACTGCTAATGCCGCCGGGACCAATGGTTTTACGTGCCTTCCGAAGCACGGAGGAGCTCAAGATGATACATTTTTGGTCACCCATCCGATGACCGGCCTTTGCGAAAGTTGCTTAACCTCAGCACTCGCAGACCGGGCGCGTTAACCACTGCGCCATCGAGCTCCTCGTCGCTTCGCATCGCATCGCAGCATCGAGCACTAAAGAGTATGTTCGCAATATTACTATTTTGATAACATAACAATTTATAGTGTGGTAGTTATTGGCGCCTACACCTATAAAAAGAGGATGGTAAAAGTAAAGTCAATAGTTATGGTAAAATACACGGTTTATTTTAATAAATTATGGTTATGTAAAGTTTACGTAAATTTTGTTGCGAACAATTTACAAATTGAAAAAAGACAAATTATTGAAAAAATCCACGAGCGGGATTCGAACCCCCACCCGATGACATGCTGGGTTAGGTGCACTACCAACTATGCTATCGTGGCTGAATCCAACTCGCTCAATCCAACTCCTTTGGCTTACAGAGTAAGAGTAGATAGTGTTGATTAATTTCGGCGAGTTGGATTGAGCCACGATAGCATAGTTGATAGTGCACTTGACCCGGCATGTCATGGGGGAATTTATTCAACACTTTGTCTATTTTCAGGTTTATTAAATATTATTTTATTACAATGAAAAAAATATCAGTAAGTTAAAACGAATGGTACAGTGAGATTTAATGGTGCCAGTACGAGGTTGATTATTCACGCATCGGTATGGTCTAAGATGCTCTCCTGCTAATAAAAGGTTATAAACTACGAGTATAACGAAGTAAGTACTTAATAACCTATATTCCATGCACAGACTAAGTCAAAGGCAGACAGGCAAGCGTTGCTGACTACTTAATTAATATGGTTGTACGTAGTACCTACTTATTAATTCATGCATTCATGTCTGCCAATCCTATTTGTACTCTTTGGTAATGCGTTCTCTTTGGTGGCTTTACCGTATTCCACCTTAATTCTGTTGCAGTCACGACAACAGCTATTTCAAATATTTTACTACAGCTTACTTAGTAATGTTTTACTCTGTAATAAGGTTGTTGGCTTTATGGACGCCATTTTGTTATCTTGACTGCTCAAATAGAGTTTGCCTTCACTTAAATCTTTAAATTACTTAGTAGCAAGAAAGTTTTGCTAATAGTAGGATTAGCTTAGCCATTTAATATTTATGTAAAACGAATTAAATTCAAATATACATTAGTCAAATTACTAAGACGCATTATAATAAAGGCCTTAGAACAGTAACGCGCAACCAATACACTTTCTGTTACAAGCATTAACTACTCGTAGCATCAGCTGATGATTGCTTTCCATCTGTGGTAACAAAAAATAGCATCATCATCAGATTCATCAGTCATCTTATAATACTGGTTTTACAAAACATCCATACCTTTTTTATAGGTTTTATATTTGAGATTAATTAAGACACAACACTAGATTTAAGGTCTAACTACACATGATTGTATGATTAAATATACACGAAAAGAGATCGCAAATTCTGTCCAGTACCTAATGCGAGCCTTACTAAGCGATTCTGTTTATTTTTTATTACATACCTCCAACATTGCATACAATTTCACTATCAAAATAATTGTGGCTCTGATAATTACGCCAAATTGATCCCGGAACTAGGTCAACTATTTTGGTATCTCTTGGGACATACAAGTTTGCTCTCAAAATAATTGATAATTACGAAACCTACATCACCTACCTAGTCAGTGTGCCGGTAAATGTCATTTTAGATTAAGGTCAATAAACTGTAAGCTGACAGTTTTCGGCGAATCGACGAGTAAAATGACGTAACGACTTAGTTTAGTACTTCAATCGGATAGTTACTTAGTTATACTTTTAATAGGGCTGTCAAGTTAAATCTAGTGCTCTGTGTACTGTGTGTCTTGCTATTAATACCTCTGCTTAATACTAGTATTATGCATGATTAAAGCCCTAAAAAATTTTGTTAGAGCCTATGATCAAGTAGACCAAAAATAAATTTTGTTTGAGTTGGGTACTCTTTAGAGAGTAGGTAATGCCTTTGTAATGTTTTTATATTTTTTAGACTTTTCTTTTGTTTTACACTTTAAATTTTATTGTTTTCATCAGTTCTTGGTACTGTCATATAGTTTACACGAGTCCGTTACCCTATGATAAATTTATGTACCTGAACGAGCAGTCTTCCTCCTATAATAATAAGTACCTAGATGACCGGTTTTTTTTAAATTTATTATCGGATTTATCGACCCCGACACCCCCTGCATATTAAATTTCATGAAAATCGTTGAAGCCGTTTCTGAGATTCAGATTATATATATACATATATACAAGAATTGCTCGTTTAAAGGAATTAGATAATAACATTTTCACATCGAATATAAATCCATCAGTGTTAGTCACATTGAATCTAAACCTAAGTTAGTAAAAAAAAAACAATTTTATTTATATTAAGGTGACGATAGAATTTTGCGGCTGCCGTGCAATTGTACTAGCGCTTTGCCAGCGGCGAATCCCAGCGCTCAGCAAGCGCACGCACAATTTTGTCCGTAAGTCCATAAAGGTTGCATTTTAAACACACAGTTTAGTTTTAGTTCATTTTTCATGCTGGAAGTCCTCAGCCCAGCGGTGGGACTCTTTTAAGCTTGTGTAATTTCTTATTCTTGTTGTTGTACTTGTCTTGACTTTGTCTGTACTGCACGTGCTTCATGTTTCTATAAAGAATTGTTTATCGTACGATGGCTATTGTTAAACTACACATTGCGTAAGAAGTTTAAAACACATCACTGATTAGTCACATTAAAACCGCCTACCAGTAATTAAGCTATTGCGACAAATAAAGCTAGAGTACAACAATAAATTACTCCCAATTTAATATAATATAACAATAAATAAAATAAAAAAATAAAATATAGGCATAAAATATATGTTTTCGTACTATTGTCGTGACCTATTACTATGATACTATGTTTGGAGCGAAAAATGCTTTTGAGGTTTTGACTTTTGAGTCTAGTTTTAATAAAAGAATTTCTTTAGAACATGCCGTTCTCTGTGTATCTTTAGCCTCAGGTGCTACTTCACTGCCATTTCCGTACATTTTCGCTGGATTTGTAGCTTTTACTTCCGCATGCTTTAAGTTTAAAAAGCAAACGAGTATAGAATGAGAGATACCGCAACGTTGCAGTATTTCACTAGCAAGGCGTTCATCACAGCGCAAAGTCACACCTTTTGCATTTTTGTGGTTTCTTCGCGGTATTCGCGGGTATTGTTGCAATAAATACGCTTAGAGCTACTGTGACTTCAGATGGAAAGGGAATTTTATAACTTTATCACACTAATATTATAAATGCGAAAGTTTGTGTGTATGTATGTGTGTATATTTGTTGCTTCTTCACGATGTAACGGATGGATGGATTTGGATGAAATTCGACATATAGATAGTTTATAACCTGGATTAACACATAGGATACTTTTTATCCCGATATTCCCACGGGAACGGGAACCACGCGGGTGAAACCGCGAGCGATTATATATTTTATGCAACATTGTTTGTGAGTTTGTACGTTGTAGAAAGAACACTAGAACTTTGATTGATACCTAAGTAGTTGGAATGCCCTTTTTTTAACCATCTCCTACAGTTGGTGAAAACTAGTGTGGCTCCTGCTTTACTTCGTAACCGCGTGACATGAAAAATTAAAAATGATTTTATTTTTTTCATACATACACATAACATAGACCAAGATTGAGACCTCCTTTTAGACATCATACTGATGCCTGTCCAGGAAATCGCGCTCCTCCATAACATACAGTGAACAATGATTATTTGACTACTTATCTGCTACGACTAATACAAAAACACAAAACTGACTGCAAAAAGGAAACTAAAAAAAGTTAAAATAAATTTACTTAGCACAAAGTAATTCGTATTTTGATTTAGTTAATCAGAAATGATTAAATAATAGAAATGATTAGATATTTTATAATTTTGAAGTCGGTGCCAAGTAAATACTACAACAACCTTACTTCAACGAAGGTTCCCCTCGATTTCTCTGGGATGCCATCATCAAATTTCCTTAACATGGTACCACCCTTGGGTTATCTCCTTTCCAACAATAAAAGAATCATCAAAATTGGTTCATAAACGACGAAGTTATCCGCGAACACATAAATATATATAATAATATACCTATACGGTCGAATTCAGAAACCTCCTCCTTTTTTGAAGTCGGTTAAAAAAAATGGGATATCAACGTAAATTTGTTACTCGTAATCTAAACGCCTTGATGGCCGAGTGGCAGAGCGCTCGGCCCAATAACCGAAGGTCCCGGGTTCCAATTCCCAGGTCGGGTAAAATGTACCTATTTCCAATTTTTCGATGCGTAGCCCGGGTTTGTGATCAACTGATCACCCACCCGCATTTGGCAAGCGTGGTGATTAAGCTATTACCCATCAATTGTAGCGATAACTTGTTTTCAATGATGGAGGCCTTTGCCCAGCAGTGGAACAATTATAGGCTGAATCACTTCAACTATTACAACGTAATAATTTTTAGATTAAGTATGTTTACTTTATAACACCAGATAACAATTGAACAGATAAGAATTGTAAAATTATTACAATTCTTATCTGTTCGCCAGACAGATAAATTTGTGTAGAGTTTAAGTGATGATATGTAGAAGTGATTCAGTTTCGTCTAAGATGTTGTAGCCAAGTCTTAAGAGGTGACATCAGGTAAAGCGAAGTCATTTACCTACTTAAAAAAAAAACAAACACTTTCAATTAAAATTAGAAGCAAAGTGATGACAACGAGCAAGTAACATCCACTACGCTACCGAAGTTAATAGGTTACGGTGACGTACTGACGGACCACCAGACGTACCCTAACTTATATGTTGACTCAATCAATTATAAAACAACAAAAAAGCACATTACATTTCAATTGGACCCTGTTTGATTACGTCCACTGACACAGATAATTGAAGCCTTCACATCGGCGATGTGGATAAAGCTGGCTGTATATAGGTATATTATGATGTATGTAGCCTTTCAATATTAAATTTTTCGGATACACGAGGTCATTGGCCTGTAAAGCGAATGGGCTTGCAAATTTGTTGGCAGTTGTGTCAGTTAGGAAGCTCTCTTTTAGATATCTGTATTCTGTGCCTTTTGAAGTGAAGTGAAGTGAAGGCAACAGCTAAAGATTTAGATTGAAGAAATTTTGTTGCCTGTTTTGGACTTATTCTATTTATTTATTTTCAAAAGTCTACACAAAAACAACACATAGATATTAAAAACTCAGTACCTATCCCTGTTACCCGAAATCCTTGTAAAGAGTTTGAAACGTCATGAAAAATCAAATGTAGAAATTATACCAAGAAAATTATTTTTTTATATATTTTTTACATTTCATATATTTTGTTGTTGGCCTTTGTCTTTATTCAATTGAGAATCATAGCAGAAACAATTGTCTGGATAAGAATAAAACTTGACGTAGCTTGTATGTGTATTGGAGTAGCATTTGTGAATTTATATATCTCCAAAAAGAAAAAGGTTTCTCATGAATGGAATGGGTTTTGAAGTTGATATGAAAGTTTCGGTTAGGTACCTGCTTTTCCAACGAATTTGTGTTTCACAGAAGATCTTTTCTTTGTTTGGGAGATAGCTTATCAATATTTATTGATATGTTATCCACTAAGCTAGCTGGCCTTCCACAGGATTCAATACCCACGCATATATTATTATAATTCTATGTAACCTTATTCATATTTTTTTTTAAAACAGCATGGCAAAAGGTTTATATTCTTTTAAAACCACACAATATATACCCAAACTATATTAATAAAAAATCGATTGTCACATGTATGTCAGAGCATCACTTGAGAACGGCTCAACCAATTTGGCTGATTTATTTGATGTGTGTCTGTAATTGTCAGGACAATATTAAAAAAAAAAACAACGGGATGCGGGTGTTCACTGAAACGGACAAAGTCGCGAGCGGGCATTTCAAAAGTTACCATTACACAATTATATTTTAATACCCTCAACAATCACTCAATATACAGGTGTAAATGTTGATTATTCTATAATATATTCTATATTAAAAAACTTCATACTAAAAAGTATTATTATTACTTAATAATAGGTATGGCAAGTAACACAGACCATCATAAAAATATTTATAATTCCTTTTATTTTTCCCAAAGGTTTATTTATTGTGACATTGAATTATATACCTACTTTGTCAATAACAAATAAATATACTTTTTTAAATTACGCCATTTCATTAAACCATTTTGTAAAATTCACATATTTGTTTGTCATTCAAAATAAGTATTTGAAAGAGTGGTAGAAAACTAGAAGGCTATCTGACACATTAGCAAGTGGTGAATCCGGCCCTGATGCTCGATAACGGATGTAATAAAAAAACGTACAAATCATACCGTATCGTTTGGGGATAGCATTTGAAGGTAAATAGGTCGATGATATTTATCGATTACGGCCCGGGAGAAAATTCAGTTGTCGAAATACGCTGAGTCGACTCGCCTACTACGCAGCGTGAATCGCCATGTCATCGACATTACGAGTAGAACTAGGGAAAGAAATTGGTTGAGAAAATATTGTATATAAAAAAAGGATTTTTTTTTCTAATCATTCACTTCAGCGGTCCGTGAGTTATACTCTTTAAAACGTCACAGAATAAAAAGTGAAAACACGTTGCGCTTTTGTCTTAACCCTTTCACAGTAGAGGGGATGTATATTCTCACCATATTCTAAACTTTATGTGATTGAGATAAGATTGAAAACTGGCTAATGGTATGGTTACGTCTAATGGTAAACGGTATTAGCGTTAAGAGCCGGGATATAACTTCCTTAGCACTTTGCCGGTCCAGAGGTTTTAGATAAAATGTCTCCATAGCTAGTCGTGTCACTGGAGCTCCAATCCTTCAAATAGGAACACAGCAATGCAGGACTGCGGCTTGGCGGAAACCATTGATAGGGCGGTGTAGGCAGGTTGTGTGGGGTAACCATGCTACTACAAAAACTATAAAAAATATACTCTTTTTTTATGTTAAAAAGGAGTCAAACGAGCAGGCGGGTCACCTAATGGAAAGCAATCACCGCCGCCCATGGACACCCGCAAAACCAAAGTAATCGCAGATGCGTAGCCGACCTTGAGGAAGGAGTTGGATCTTGAGGAGGGAGTAGGAATTGGAAGGAAGGAGGGGTGAGAGATGGGCCTCCGGTACTTTCGCTCACCGGACGAAACACAACAGCAACGAGTGCCGTTGTTTCACGCCGGTATTCTGTGACTCTTCCAATTTTTCCAATATTTTAAAATTAAATACATAAAGTACAAGTTACAAGTCTATAAAAACTTATCAAAAAACAGTCCATCAAAGTGTACTGTACTTTTAAAAGATAATTTATTTCATAATCTTCTTAGATTCCACAAAATAAATCAATTTTATGTAAAAGTCAAAGTTGCGTGAAAGTTTTGTTCACAACACTCAAAAAATAGAATGGATTGTGGAGAGAGTTTGCTGAAACGTCAAAAGGTATTTCCAGCGTCACCGGACTTCTAGGTTCTTCGATCACTCTCTAGCCGTGTGATCGAAGAACCACGTTTAGGGGCTTTCTTTAGGATTCCCTCTGTTCTTTGAGGATGCCTTTCGGCGTCACACAAGCGTGTTCCAGTTCCTTACTAGGTTTTCCAAGGGTTTCGGATTGGATCGGGAGCAGAAGAACCCGAGGGTGCCTTTAAAAGCTAGGACCTTGACTTGACCGAGTCGTGGGTGTGAGGATAGGCGCCCAGGTACATATATGTACCTAGTATAGAGCGCACGTGTGAACTGGGTCTTTGTACCCTTATTCTACGAGTACGGTGTCTTAGGCTTATACGAGTGTGCATGTTTAGTATATCATGTGAATGTATAGTGACATTTTGAGAATCGAGCGGGACAACACTCTAGACACACTACACTTGCACAGAGCCTCAAGTCTCCTAACTCAATAACGTCTCAATAGTGCACAGCAGTTAGCATTATTTTGTACACGCCATGGCTTTCGACTTCGTTTGTACAAATGGTTGATACTTTTGATAAACATAAAGTAACCATTTATTGATCCTTTAATGTGTACGACCTTATATGAGTCTCCAATTATATGAGTTTTCCCATAAAACAATGTGTTCTTTAACTAACCTCATACCAATTTCGATGCTATCTCTAGTTACGAACTTCGGCCGTATCAACTTTGGCAATATACCATCTTACTCAGATAAATTTTACTTAATATTCTTGGGTTTCCTTTGGAATTAAGCAAACTGAAATATGTTTTTCTTTTCTACGATAAATAAAAAGAAGTTAGTTTAATTAAGTTTCTATGCGTGAAATAGAATGCACCTGATAACTAATATTGCCGATAATCTATAGATATTCAGTCTTCCTGTGATCATGGACCCCACAAAGGGTTCTAAAGGTCAGGCTTAAATCTAATCATATGTAATTTAAACGCTAGTAGATTCGTAAAAAAAGGTGTCATTCCATATAATGTTTGTTTCAATTATGACGCGGTCCATACTGCCGTACATAATCATCAATGCCGTTAACCAACCTGAAGCCGATTTTGACTTTTTGATACCATTGAAACATGCCCTAACTATCTGACTCGTTCTTTTTTCTATATTTTTAGCAGAAAACGGCATTACATTACGGCATAGCGTGTATGGACGGCAGCATAGTTAAAGGTTAAAATATTTGTTTGTATTATTCAAAAATATACATTTACATAGTCAATCAAAATTATGTATAAAAAGCCGTGATCATCATGAAGTAATATAGTTTAGTGCTTACCCAATCGATTCTCCATTTTGTTTATTAGTTTGTTGTAATACCCGCTCTATAGACGCATATGATTCCGCGAACAACGGTTCGATATAGATGACTCAGTAAAATCAACATTAGACCAACGCTGTTGAGAGCTGAGTCAGTTACTTTATGTTACTAGTAATTAGCCTATATTATATCCCACTGCTGGGCAACGCCTCTGTTCTAATCAAGTTACCGGTTATTATGTTCTTGTTCTTCAGGAGTTTTAAACCTATGTCAGGCCCTTGATTCTACTAGTTTATTATAGTAAAATAAGTTAGAAATTTGCTTTTTCATATCGTACTAATATTATAAAAAGGAAATCTTTGTATTTTTGTATGTTTACAACGAATAAACTCAAAAACTACTGGATCGATATAAAAAATTCTTTCACCATTAGAATGCTACATTAGCGCTGAGTAACATAGGCTACATTAAAAAAATAAATTTAATTAAAATATTTTAAATTAAAAAAATTTAATTCAAAATTAACAGTAAATACTTTTGTTTTGCAATTCTCAGTGTCAATATAATTACATTTAGTAGGTATACTATATAAACATATATACGAAGCTCTACCTGTGTATTGATATCTTGTTTTATGTAGTGCCACAGTGTTTTTTTTTAAATATATGATTTAGAAAGGCTAAATGTTTCCCACGGGCAATAGAGCGCTGTCACAGGTTTTTTTTTTTCTGAAAAACCTGTCCCAGACACTTGTCTCTCACACTACAAAAAAGAAAAATCTAAAAACATCTTTAAAAATCTCATACTCCTCGAAATTACACTAAGACAAAGCTGCTTTATGTCGTAAAGTTAATTATGTTAATTTCACTTGTACATCCTCAATTACATAAAGATTAACTTGAAGAGAGCACTCAGTAACGAAATCGCTTTTGTGTCTAATTCCTTTTGAAGCTTTGTTCAAGGGCGTAGGTAGGTACTAAAAGGGAAGTCTTAATTTCTTTTGTTTCGTTTTCCAAATGTATTTGCCTTCGGACTCAAAGACCGTAAGTCTGTAGGTTTCGTTACTAAGAATATTTTATGAATGGAACCGTCTTTTTTTGTTATCGTTAAAAAGAATAATTTATAAAGCAAACTCATTTAAATCAAGGTAAGCATTGCTACTTACGCTAGGCATTTTTCAGAAATTTTACTTGTAAACCAAATGACTGATTGACAAAGTTAATTATTTTTACTTTTATTTTCAAGTGCTAATTTCTGCACTGAAGCTAAACTAAATATTTATAAAAAATATTTAGTAGTTTTAATTAACTTAATTGTTAGTTTAGTTTAATTTTTTCACTGTATTTTATAAATTTTATAAACATTTAATTTAGCTTCAGTACAGCAATTAACACTTGAAAATAAAAAGTGAAAATTTACTATAGCGTTGTGTTATCAAATATTGTGGTATTTCATCTGCAAAGATGAATCTACATAGCCATCGGTTGCAATGACCGTTGGATAGATGGCGCACTGTGCCGCTATTAGCACTCATAACATTAATAAAGCAGTGACAAAATTCAGCACTTACGTCAGCTTTCCCGGTAGAATAGCGGTCAGGGCAGCCGCCCGGATTGCGGAAGATCCAGGTTCGATTCCTGGCTAGGTCGGGGGTAGGCGTTTAATTTTTTCACTGTATTTTATAAATTTTATAAATATTTAATTTAGTTTCAGTGCAGCAATGAGCACTTGAAAATAAAAAATAAAAATTTACTATAGCGTTGTGTTATCAAATATCGTGGTATTTCATCTGCAAAGATGAATCTGCATAGCCATCGGTTGCAATGACCGTTGGATAGATGGCGCACTGTGCCGCTATTAGTACTCAAACATTAAAAAAGCAGTAACAAAATTCAGCGCTTACGGTCAGCCTTCCCGATAGCATAACGGTCAGTGCAGCCGCCCGGATTGCGGAAGACCTAGGTTAGATTCCAGGCTGGGTCGGGGGTAGGCGTTTAATTTATACTTAAGTTAGATTATGTTAATTATCTTGAGATCATTCGGATTTTCGTCCGGTGAGAAATCATGAAGAGGATGTGAGTGAAATCATCATCATCATCATCATCTCAGCCAAAAGACGTCCACTGCTATATGAGGGGTATTTGCCATAATCGCCACGCTTGGCAGGCGGGTTGGCGATCGCAGTAGGTTGAGGGTAACCTCAGAGGGATGATGCTGCCCATCCTCTGCAATGGTCCCTTAGTCGGCTTTTACGACACCCACGGGAAGAGATGGGGTGGTGCAATTCTTTATCCCCGGCACCACACGGGGTAAGTGAAATGGAACTACAATTTTTTTTTAAAATGGAACAACAAAATATGGTTTGCATGCAAGCAAGATAGAAACTTTGAAGTCCTAACCTGATCTAAATATGTTTTTGTAAAAAGGATGTTATTAGCTTTATCGTGTTCTGCTGACAGTTAGAGATAAGGTTCAAATTCGTCAGTAACTGAGGTATCCGGTTAAAGCGCTTCTTGCTTTAAACATTATGTATTTATTTATTTAAAACTTTTGCAACATATATTACATGGCGGACTTAATGCTTGAGGCCATTAAACCATAGGATGATGCAGAAATAACAAGGTAGGTGCAATTGGGTGAAGACAACAATTTAGAAATAAAAATAATATATTAATTTTTTTTTTTTTTTTTTTATACTTAGCTCGGCAAATGACTCCATCCCACCTGATGTTCAGTGGAAATGAAGTCCAGACGCGAAGACAACTGGTGCAGCGTGGAAACAAACGTAGCATCAGTTAACTTCACTCTGCCGGCCCACAAGGTGCTTCTTCACGCCTCTCTTGAAGGACCCCATATCATAGGAAGGAGGGAAAACGTGTGCTGGTAGACTATTCCATCTTTTGGAGGTGCGACAAAGAAACGAGTCACTAAATTTCTTTGTGCGTGATGGGATACTTGAGACAGTGAATCGGTGACTCCGAAGAGCAGCACGTGTACTCCTATGAAGAAAGGGAGAAGGTGGGATGAGGTCAAAGAGCTCTTCAGAGCACTCGCCATGGTATAAGCGGTAAAACACGCTGAGTGACGCAACGTCTCTACACAATTGAAGAGATTCGAGAGTATTTACCACTTCTGCATTGCCGATAATGCGTTCAGCGCGACGCTGCAATCTGTCCAAGGCATCGAGAAGGTACTTAGCGGAACCGTCCCAGATGTGCGAGCAATACTCCACGCAAGATCGTACCTGTGTCTTGT
Source organism: Eudonia lacustrata (assembly GCA_947562085.1). Taxonomy (NCBI): domain Eukaryota; kingdom Metazoa; phylum Arthropoda; class Insecta; order Lepidoptera; family Crambidae; genus Eudonia; species Eudonia lacustrata. Next base: position 5,380,629 of record OX387316.1, read on the forward strand.
ACAAAAGGCAAAACTGGTCCGGCGTAAAGAATCGCCGCACTCTGTTCAGAATTCCGAGTTTTCGTGAGGCTGTTTTGATCACGGCTTCGATGTAGTCCCTTTGGTTCAGATCGCAGCGTATCGTCATACCGAGCATGTTGATACTGCTCTGCAGGCGTAGAGATGTACCCTGAAGAGATGGAAGGGGAAGGAATGGTGACTTTTTTGCCGTGAACGCGCACACCTGTGTTTTCTTGGCATTGAACTCAACCAGATTATTGGTGCCCCAATTAGATATGAGGTCCAATACCCGATTGAGCTCAATGACAAGATTAACTCGATTCACTTCGGTTTCGACCCGCCCAGCCGCTGGGTGACCGTTATATCCTCCATGGACCGTACTATCATCTGCATAGCAATGAATATTTCCAAGTGGAAGCATATCATTGATATGCAGAAGGAACAGCGTGGGGGATAAAACGGACCCCTTAGGGAAACCAGCGTTCACTGACATGAGCCGCGAAGCGCATCAGATATAACACGAATTTTGCGCTCATGCAGGAAGCCAGCGACCCAGTTGCAGAACTGAGCAGGCAGACCGTATGCCGGGAGCTTGGAGAGAAGAGCTTTGTGCCAGACCCGATCAAAAGCCTTGGCTATGTCAAGGCTAACAGCCACCGACTCACCACGCTTGTCAATAGCCTCACCCCAAAGATGTGCAACGTTCGCTAGAAGATCACCCGTTGACCGTTTCGGCCGAAACCCGTATTGGCGATCGTGAATTATGGAGTGTTCTTCTAGGTAGTGGACAAGTTGTTTATTTAAAATGCGCTCCATTACTTTGCACAAAACTGAAGTTACGGCTATGGGGCGGTAATTCGATGGATCTGACCGATCTCCTTTTTTGGGGACCGGTTGCACATTAGCTTCTCTCCAAGATTCCGGCACACAACCTGAAGAGAGCGAGAGACGGTAAAGGCGCGTTAACACGGGGGACAACTCCGCTGCACACATTTTTAGGACTATTGGAGGGATGCCATCAGGACCATTAGCTTTCCGGACATCGATTGACTGCAGCTCCGCACGGACGTCACGCTGCCTGATTTTAAAATCGGGCATTGTGTGGCCACAGTGAGAAATTGTAGGTGGCTGTGCATTGCAGTCATCGACTCGGGAGTTAGCCGCAAAGAGTTTGGCCAGGAGATCGACTTTCTCCTGCGGCTTGTGAGCTAAAGTTCCATCAGGACATCTCAATGGTGGCAGCGAGGGATGGCAGAAGTTCGATTGCACGGCTTTGGCCAGACGCCAGTAGCTACGGCTGCCCGTAGGATGCGTCAGTAGTTCTTGGCCGACTCGTGCAACGCGCTGGGCATCCGCTCTAATGTAAGCTCTTTTGCAGGACTTGGTGGCATTATTATAGGCTGCTTTCAGCGAGCGGGTTTCGGGATCCCCAAGAGCTTTACCCCTGATCCAAGCGCGGTATGCCGCCTGCTTGTTATCAGCAGCGTTGGCACACTCGCGGTTGAACCAACGGTTGCGCCTGCCTTTGCTGATGAGATAGGAGTGCGGAATATAGTATTCCATCCCTAAAACTATCTCATCAGCAACTGCAATCGCACTAGCTGTCGGGTCCTTCCCACTGAAGCAGCGCTGCCCCCAAGGAACGGATGCGAAATAGTCCCGCATACCATCCCAATCTGCCGACGAGTAGTGCCAAATCTGGCGTTTCGATACCGCTGAAGGCGGTAGCGGAGCCAAAGGCACTTTACTGGATACCAAGCAGTGATCCGAAGATCCCAAAGGAGCTCGAACCTCCACTCGGTAGCCAGCTGGGCGACTCGTCAGCAGAAGGTCCAACAAAGAGGGCGCGTGACCGACTACGTCTGGGATCCTGGTGGGCTGGTTCACCAGTTGAGTCAGGTCGTGCGTGAGAGCGAACGCATGGGCAGTTCTACCAGCATGGTCAGTTTTGGAGGAACTTAACCACAACTCGTGGTGAGCATTGAAGTCCCCCAAAAACACCAATTCCGCCGATGGAAACCGCTCCTGCGCATCATCTGCTACCCGACTAAGATGGTCCAAAAGTCGAGTTGTCTCCATGTCGCCATTATGGGATCGGTAGACGCAGACGTAGACACGGCTATTTGAGTCCAAGTCGACGTGTACCACAAGGAGGGAAAAGGAAGGGTCCTCCAGACAGCGCAGACGGCGACAGCAAACATCCGTCCGAACGAACAAGCAAACTCCGACTTTGGCTTTGAAGGATTCTTCAAGCACAAAGCCCGGATAGTGCAGGTAGCTGGTGTCGGCCGGACAGATTATTTGCGTCTCCGCCAAAAACAACATTGCTGGCCGTGCCGTCTCAAGATGGTGGTGGACGGCATTGAGGTTTGCATGGAGTCCGCGGATGTTAGCGAACTCGACCTCAAACGGTATAGTTGTGGTGGGGGTGTGCACCGCTGTAGGACCAGTTTTATTGTGAGGCGCTGTCATGGTGGAGAAAAGGAGGGAGGCGTGAATCGAGGAAATGCTACCGCGATGCAAATAGTCAAAGTGCAGCGGCCTGTTTCACCAGGGATCTGCCTACAGAAGAGTATAATTAACCCGCCGAACGGAAGGGCCCCCAAACCCCCCCGGGAATGGCCGCCGGGACCCCACCTTCCGGTCACCAACCGGCACGACGGACCACCCCGAGATTATGCGTGGCATGGTGAGGCAGCCTCACGAGCTGGTTAGGCTCGCTTGGGCCCCTGTACTGTGCCACGGGCGGCCAGCGGGACAGCCGTTTCTACGGGTCTCCCTGGTCGGCGGGTTGACGAAGTCCTCCTGGCACTGGTTTGACGGAAGCCTCCACAGACCAAGTGCATCGCAGTAACATCCACTCGAGCTCTGGTTATACGCTGGCTGATCCCGAAACGCGACCGACAAGCGGTCACTTGACGGGTTTTACACCATGCGTACGGTGGTCACTAACCAGACGGGCAAGCCCTACCACGCAGTGGAGCATATGGAAGCTCGAAAATCCGTTAGTCGCCTCTTACGACACCCACAGGAGGAGAGGGGCGGAGAATAGTATTCTTTCTCCGTCTCCGCACGGATAAAATTATAAAACGCACAGTAGGTATATGCCTACATATACACATTTTATATAAATATACTTAAACACATTTTATATAAATATACTTAATATACTTAAACAAATATAATGTATATTTTTACTTAAACTACTTTTACAAATATAGTACAAAAATAAACGTATAATACATAATTTATAAATAGTACGTTACTGAGATGATTCAAGCAAGGATTTATCAAAAAAGAACATATGGACTTTCTCTTTTTCGTAATTATCATCATCTACAGATAAAATAAAAACCAATCACTATCCTGTTGAGGAATGAAGCTAAAAAAAATTGCTCTCCAGACATTTCGCATGCACATTGGAATTTTCGTAGGACTGCGGTTACCATTAGTACATTAAAGTCCGTACATAGTCTGCCTAATTTGCAATGACATTGCAAATTATGACATTGCAATGACATTGCAAATTATGGTATATTGCTGGTATGACAGACACACAGAGATCAGACACATGTAATAAAATGATTTTATGAAATAAGAGATATGTGAATACGGAATGTGGAAGCCAACAACGATACGTATAAATAATGTTTGATAGGCTTATGTCAATCCATACTATAACTAATCATTCTATTCCATTTCTATTCTATTAGCGTTATGCCACCCAATTGCTTGTGTAAGGTGTGGATTCACGTTAGAGTAACCACGATTTCTTGCATTCAATGCGAGCATCTATCTGTTTATCGATTTAAAATTATTTTACTCTTATCTTACTTCACTAAGCAATCATTGAAATTTAATTCCTCACTTCCGTGGTAGTGAAATCCTTTTGACCACGCCAAAACTCATAAAACAAATTGATGGTATTTCGGCATCCCACATCTGCATTCTGGCCTACCCCCATATTCAGTGCTCCATCGGCCATCTTATGAAAACAACAGGAGTATACGGCAAGACATGCCCACAAAACCTAGGTGTAGGAAAGTGTAGGTATGATTAACTTATATGAATGATTTTATCATTTCCAGTGAGTGTTTTGTTAATTAAGCAATGTTTCTTTATAGCCTCTATTACCAAACGGGTAGTAAGGATAGTTGATAGCAAGCATCACTCAACTTTAAGTGCGTAGCTATAAATACGTTACTTAGGCACAATGAAACGTGTTATGTTTGTCAGTATGCTGTACGCTGATATCTAAAACGGAACGTAATTAATTATGCTCCCATGACCCTCGCATTTCACCGAAATGGAATACTTAGGTTACGTGATGAAATAAATATGAATGTAGGAAACGAACGATTCATGCTACATTTCGTAGTTTCCATTAAGACATTCGTAATGCCATAGTGAATAGAACACAAGTGCAGTAACTTTCTGAAAAATATAATAGGGAATAACAACACAGAACAAATAAAACATGAAAAAAATAGGATCACGTATAGCTCTTCAGAACATCGATTACTTTTTGAACCTTGTTTGGACCTAAAGATGAATTCTGTACCCAAAAAAGTTATATAGCGATAGCGATAAAACATAGGTAATATACGAGCATTGCTATTCCCATACGATACAAAATTTTAGGAATGAGATGTAAATAAATATATATATATATATAGAAAAAAACACCCGATCAATAATAATGTGACTGTAAAGCATATTATTATCACAATTAATTTTAAAACGAACAAGACTATAGTTTCCTTATTACCGCGAACCCTCTGCGAATGTCACAAAATATCAGTATTAGTTATTTCCTACCTAAAATAAACACAAAGATAGTATCAGTATGGAGTATTTTTTTACATTTTATTCTACCTGTATGTACACTATGAAACACTATGTTACACATTACAGTGACATCTTAGATAACAATCTTGTTGAATAAATTATTTGGCTACGTACGGGCTGAGTCATTTCCGTTGAATAATCAGTTCAAATGAAAATGCAAAATAATTGGTAATCATCATTCATCATCAGTACAGTTGAATAAAGGCTTTCCAAACGTTGAACCACATGCGTAGAATATGTTTTATCCAATGCGCTGTAACTGTTTTTTTGTAAGGTGACAGCTACTTACAAATAATTGCAAACAATTGATCGTTACTGGGGTAACGTAAATTAAAAAAAACGCTTGCACCGAGCGCTCATTCGTCAACGCGCGCTTGCGCGCTTCCCCGACTTCCTGTTACACACTTCCGTCCCATTTCACGAAATCACTCCCACAAATTGCAAGAAAGCGAGAGGAAAGGTGTTACACATCAAAAACCATATAGAATTTTCTTTGACATCATAGTTACATATCATTAGGTGAGATGAAGTCCGAGCGCTTTTCTGTTGTACCATAAAATAATAATAAACCAAAGTAACACCCCACATCAACATAAGGTAACGCTCTATAATAGCTGTTAGTACTTAGCAAAATCTAACTAGAACATAGAAGAAGTTTTAACGTGTCCATCTTAAAGTTCTTCGATAAAAAGCACAGATAGGTTGTAACATCACTATTACTCGTACGAACGAAATTAACTTTTCACAACACCAAAATGAAAAATGTAGTTTTCATGCACCCGGACAGCAGAGCGAAATAGGAAGTAATAAATAAGCTTTTATTTGAAATGCGTCGTAACACAAGCGCTGTACGCTAGTTATGGCCCCCAGGGGTGATGTAACCCTAGAGTGTAAAGGCCGCACAGATGGTCATTGTCTGTGGACACTGTAAATTATATTTTGTAATATGTGCTGTCTACGTGTTCGTTATGGTGCAATGGTGGGTTTATTATAAGCTGCGATGTTTGGATAAGTGTTGAAAATAGCGTTGAAAACTATTTATTCAAAGAACCCTCTGAAAATCCATAGTTGTTGAAATTAAAGAAGGCTTCTTCTTTTTGCTTACAGAGTAAGAGTAAGATAGAGTTGATAAAATTCAGCGGATTGGACAGAGCCCCAATAGACTGATTGTTCAAATCCCGCTTGTAAAATTTTGTCAACACTTTTAGCTTACAATATTTTTTCCTAAAATTCTAAATGCTTGCTTATTTACTTTTTAGTTTCGAGTGTCGGTGGTAAGATTCTGCATAGAATCCGATGGCGACCACTCTACTAGGTAGCTACCTAGTAGAGTGGCAGAATTAGCTAATACAGCTAATAAAGCTGCCGCCAAGCATTGTTTTGCTTTGCTGTGTTCCAGTTTGACTCTCTAAATATCCTTACCAGATTATTCAAGTAAGAATATTTAAAGGGTTATAAAGGCATATGAGCTAAGCTTCGGGGTCAGAAACGCGCGCGTACGTCACGGTGAAGGTTGGAAAGTTTTGATTACTACCATCATTCGTCACATGTGACAGATGAATTAACATGTCTTTCGAAACATGGAGGAGCTCCATATAGTGTAATTTGGTCACCAATCCGGTAAACTAGACTTTACAAAAGTTGCTTAGCTTGTAAGTTAGCCACTTGAAAGCGCAAACCGCTACGTCGATGAGCTGCTCGTAATTCGTTAATCTATAAAATATTCAATTCATTATACTTTGACAATATCTTTGTTAATGCCCGTTATATGTATTTCACCGTATTATTGCACCAGCATACCGTAGATAAATAAATGTATGGGCAACTGAATATTTTCAAAGGGCGTCCTCGGCCTGACTCATCTAAGCGTGAATGATTAAGCTAAAGGTTTTAGATGATTTAACTAATTCAGTACGTTTTAGTCAACACCATAAGAGGGCTCGAATCTTGCAAATAGGCCCGCAGGGGATTATAAGGTAGCCTGGCTCAGCTACGTTACTTCACGGCAGTATTTATATTCCTTTATTCGTATTTGTAATGCTTTATTTTTTATTGAAAAAGATGTAATGCTTAAAGCTGAAACTTCTGGAAGTACTTCTGGATTTTTGAAACAGTGATAATAAATTTCACAACATTTTCATATTTTTGGTATTCATTCTTAAATGAACTAGGTGCCTCTCCCCCTGAAAAACACTGAAATATTTCGAACGGAATGAAGGCAAACGATTACCGAAATAAACAATTTGTAAGAAATTCCAACATGTAAGTACTAATATATTTTATATTTCAAGATCCCCGATAACATGCAGGATAGGTATGCCCTATTTAAAATTAATCATCTAAATAAACCTAAACTGTGTAGTTTTCAAATGCATAAGTAAAGCGTACACCGCTTTCCAGCACACGCTACCCATTACTGATACAGCAGTGACACGGCTGTTCCAATGTCACTGTTCCGTAAGCAATAACAATATTCCGATACCTGTTCCGATTCCAATTTACTTCTTTTTTAGAATTCTCCGCGCGTTCGGCATCAGCCAGTTTGTCAGCGGTCACCGCACGCAATTCCACATTTGTTTTTGCTCGTGTTTTCTTTTAATTCACAGCGGTGGTCGACTCTCATAAATCTTTTGCGGTGCCCGTACAATGGTACGGTCGCTATTCATTCGCTTTTTTACGCTGGAGCTGAGTATAAGTCGCTGTTGTAATAAAATATTATTAGAAAGCTTCATGCTTTACGGATTAGCAAATCACTGCGAATGAATAAACACAAAATGAATTATTGCAACCCAGTGACGGTAGTCAAAGTAACATTAAGAAAACGATAGCGAAGAAAATAATAAAATGTATGGGATTGACATAAGATTGACCACGTGATTTAGCGCGGCTTATGTCAATCCCATACATTTTATTCTTTTCGAACTTCGCTATCGTTTTCTTAATGTTACTTTGGCTAAACCTACTGGATAGCGTGTTGGGTCATCTCTCTATGTGCACCAGCACCTAGAGAGATGACGATGAGATGAGACCTCTGTGGTCGTGATAAGACCACCGGTTATGGACTCAGAGATCTCAGGTTCGATTCCTAGTAGGGAGTACAATCATTGTACTTGGGCTAAAGATGTTATAAGTGAAGTGCTCTTCCATCTTCGGCTTAGTCGCATCAGGAAAGTTGAAGACCAAACTTTTTCCCAATGAAGAATAAAATACAATTTAAAAAAAAACTAAGGTAAACTTATTTTATTGTGCTTAAAATAAATAGTAAGCTCAAACCAAACCAAATCAAAACCGATGAGGAAAACTACATTATTTTAGATAACTTAATTATATATTTATTTTCATAGTAAAAAGCTTAAAAAAGAAATTCTTTATTATTCATTAAGCTTTGCATTAACTGAAATTGTAACTGTGAAAAACCAAAAAGATTTCTATCAAAAATTTATGCTTCAGTAATAATACCAGGAACTCAGTAAACATTATTTGAAAGAGTTTCTGCGAACTGCCACGGTATAAAATTTAACTTTTGATTAAAACGTCACAGTTTGAAAGTACGGAGTCGGGGCATAAAATATTTTAAATTTGTGTATCCTCAGCGGTAAAAGGAGAAAAGCTTTTTAAATGGCCAGCGGTAACATATTACATATCTTTAGGTTCATAAATATCGGGAAATGTTAATGCAGATAATTAATTGAAATTCTCAATACACAATACAACCGCAGATCTAGTATTTAATAAAACGTTATGAAACCTTGCTACTAGAAACAAATTTTAAACTTTTACTTCAATTACTTTTAAAATAATTTGCAAATAATTGTATTGTACACCTTTTTATGCCGATAGTGACCCAGATATTAAAACATATTAAGACCTAGAATCCAAATATTCATACTGAGTTTAATTAAGTCAAATACAAACTTCCACATTATTTCATTCACTTGCCTATGGGCTAGCATCTAAGTGTCGATAGTTGTACGACCCGAAAGGACTTTCGCCGCATCAATCATCAAAACATCAGTTTGAATAAAACTAAATCATCAAGTGAAGAAGAGAAATGATCATTATAAAATAAAAATTGATCTTTCCACAGACACAAAATTCGCGCCCAAAACAAACCTAACCTCATTAATAGAAACTCGATATTCCATATTGTTTGAACCTTATTAAAGCTTAAACCCGGAGTCAAATGCCCTATTTATTGTGATTGAAATTCTAAACTGCCACAAAAGCTATCTGTTCGTTGGTTAGCCCAAGTTTCGAGTTCCATGTTATTGATTCAAACCCTTTCCCTTGTCATAATAAAACATGAAGGACTGCCCGCCTATTCAACTTTTACGAGGAACGTTACTGTTGACAAATTCAAATTTTGTTAATGACGAGGGCGATAGAAACACACAGATAGAGCGAGTTATTTAATAATGCATCTAGGGTAACAATTGATACCACAAAACAGTTGTGACTCATGAGAATCACACATTTATGACGTTGACACAAAATCGTTCCGTTCACCCGCAATTAGGCAACAAACTCCTTTTCTACAAAGGCATCAAATGAATAATGAAAATTGACTTGAACATGTTATGTTTGAACTATTGTTATACCTACTGGTACTCTTACAACGTTCTAAAATAATATTAATTGCATTTTACTACGTTTAGAAATATTTTAAATGTCAATACCAGTAATGTGTAAATACAATCTATTACACACACATAACATAACTAGCGGCCGCTCGCGGTTTCACCCGCGTGGTTCCCGTTCCCGTGGGAATATCGGGATAAAAAGTATTCTATGTTTTAATGCAGGTCATAAACTATCTGTATGCCAAATTTCATCCAAATCCATCGATCCGTTGCAGCGTGATGAAGCTACAAAATATACACACATACACAAAAACTTTCGCATTTATAATATTAGTGTGATATGCCCTCGCAGGGAGGATCATGATCTGAACTTAATACTCAAGAACACTATGTAACAACATGATGCAAATAAATATTATGAATATGATTATGATTGAACATACAAATAATACCTACTAACACTACTTACTAACAAGTACGTAAATGAACTTAATTTACATCTCAAAAAAACTAATTGAGTTTTGTTTTTTTTATTTATTTTTCTTTGTGGTACCTGTAATCATTATTGTTGAATTTATACTAATTACTTAAATATATATGTAAGAATAATTTTAATAGAAATCTGTGTTGCATACTTGTGTGTTTCAATAAAAAAATAATATTCCTCATAGAGCATACTAAAGAACGAACATACAAATCTAATACCTTTAAACGAGCAATTCTTGTTTAAACGAGTATGTATATATATAATCTGAATCTCGGAAACGGCTCCAACGATTTTCATGAAATTTAGTATGCAGGGGGTTTCGGGGGCGATAAATCAATCTAGCTAGCATTTTTTTTTTTTTTAGCTAGGTTTAATTTTTAGAAAACATTATTTAAAAAAAATAACGAGCAAAGCTCGGTCATCCAGGTACTATATATATACACAAAACAATTATATTACAATCATAACTCCAAATAAAACTTCACACGCAAAGAACTCAGCGAAACGTGGTTGTTTTCAAATGTTCTAAGCCGCATTGGCGTTTGACCTAAAAACAACAGAATGTCGAAATAAACCAACTTATTTAAAAAATTGGATGGTATTAAACCAGCCGACCGAATTAGGCTCTCCTTAAATAATTGGCAAGGAGCCAGTGTAGAGGCTGGGTTCGAAGATAAAGCCCGCTTAAATATTCCACCCGTAAAAGTGTCTGCATGACGTCCAAGCAGAAATAATATCTTTGTGGATTGTGCGTAAGCCAGGATTCTTCGTCGTAAGCATTCTTTGTTTGTCTGTAGCTTGTGCCTTTCTGTACGTTTTCATATGAGCAAATCCAGATACAGTAGAGCAGATACAGTCAAAAAGCTCACAAATAGAATTTCACATTTATGTCCGATTTTCAATAACATACCTAATTAGTTATGATATAGTGTGTAAAATGCATAGAAATATATGTGTCAAGAGCACAAGGATAATTAGTTGATTCCTATCGTATGAGCCCGAATTATTGAGTTACGTGTTTATTTTTACTATTACGTCTTGTTTTTATTACTATAATTTGTATGAGGTTACATTAAGAGCCGCGTGTTGTGTGTTTCCATAAACAAAACACAAAACCGGTCGTTGTGGAAATCATTGGGGGAGATCTTTGTCCAGCAGTGAACGTCTTTTGGCTGAGATGATGGTGATGATAAACAGCTTACATTTATACGTTTATACAGAGTCCGAGACGATGGCTCAGTGGTAACGGCACCCGATCTGTGATTGCTGAGGTTAAGTACCTTTCGCTTAGGCCGGACATCGGCTAGGTGACCAAAAATTTATCATCTCGAGCCGTTGGTTCCGGCTGCATTATTAGGTGTTAACAACCGCACCGCACTGGGCCTGCGTGGTTTATGACTCGTTCTCCCTTTCCATCCATAGCTAAGACTCGTGCCCCAGCAGTGGGGACATAAAAATAAACTGGTGATCATACAGTCCTTCAAAATTCTGACAGCAATGAAAAATATACTCTTTCCAACGTCAACGAAATCACGCAACTAAATTTATAGCCTTGAAGATAGGGACATGAATGAACAAGTCATTAGCAGGGACATTATGGAAATATTCCGTTATAATTTCAACGGCCGTAGTCAAACAGAGTTAATGATTTGCTTTAATTGCTTTTATTTAATTAGTTGTTTTAGTAACTTATTTAGTATTTCTGTTTTTTTTCTTTTTAGTTAAAAGATCTCAATGGTAGAGTGGTTAAAGCTCTCGGCACGAAATCCGGTCCTGGTTTCAGTTCCTAGGTGAGGTAAAGTGTGCTTTGGATTTATTATGCATACCCAAATATACGATCACCAATACGCAGTTAGCATAAAGCTAATCTGTTGTAACGATATCATGATTTCAATGGTTTGCCCAGTTATGGGACAGTAGGTATAAAGGGTATCTACTATAACATAAAAGATTCGACAGTTCGTAATATGTTACCTACTACTAGCAAAAGTTTGCTAATATGTATAAACATATAATAATAATGTATGGAAATATACATTAAAGTGCCTTTCAGTCTAACGGAATTGCCACTACACAAGTTTAAGACAGAAATAAAACAAGGTTTAAGAAGAAAAGGTTACAATAAAATTGATGATTGTTTTAATGATAAGAATGTGTGGTCATCTTAGTCTGCTCGCCTGCACATGTTATTGGAAGTAGTTACACTTTTGTATACAACACAACTCTTAGTATAAAAGAGTAGCTGCTAAGTTTCTTGCTGGAGTCTTCTCAGCAGAATCAACCTATCGATTCAGCAGTAGAATCGCATTACATAATTATATATTGTTTAATAAATTATATATTTTATGTATTATTGTGTGTACTTATATTATTTTTTAATATTTTTTTTATGTAACTACTTGACGTTCATAAGTGCAATTTATATGCCTAAATTGATTAAAGGATTTTCATTAAATTTCAATAACCTTTTTTCTTTAGAAATACACCATCAGAAGAATATTTTATTATTATTGGGTGGCTGATAATAATAATAAATTGTATAATATTATGCGAAGCTTAATTATATGTATATTATACTAGGAAACAAATATATACATTTGAATACATCAACCAAATAGAATAACCTCTACCAGTGTTAATGATTACTTGGCTGTCTGTTAATTAATCCACAATACGGCGTAACAAATATTTGCCAGCCCCAATCTAAGATTGAGTTTAATGAAAAATAAATTACCCTTCAGATCGTTTTCGTGATATCCGAACGTAAATTATGCGTATCCAGCTTAAGTTACACCTCCGTAATTATGGGTAAACGAATTTGGACTTCAAATAAAAGTAGTTAGTATGAATACGGTTAATTCTTACGTACCCAAGAAGGTTCTTTATTGTACTGCTCGTATTTTCAGACATCTGATAAAAATCTGAAGGTTGCAACTGTCATCATCATCATCATCATCAGCTCATTTTATGTCCCCACTGCTGGGGCACGAGCCTTCCTTAAGGATGGACAGGGAGAACGGGCCATAAACCACCACTCGGGCCCAGTGTGGATTGGTGGTTGTTAACGACTGCTAATGCAGCCGGGACCAACGGCTTTACAATTGAGTGAGTTGCAATTATGATCATAAGTAAATAGAAAGTTAGCGCTAACATTCATAAAACAACAGAATTTGTAATTATTAACGGGATTCTTACCATGTTTATTATTTGTGAGTATCCGATATTTCGGCACAGTTGCATGCGCCATGATCACGGAATTACTGTGCCGAAATATCGGATACTCACAAATAATAAACATGGTAAGAATCCTATTGCAAGTGACCATGATAGTTTAAATAGTTATAACAGAATTTGTGTTTGTGGGTTCTTTGAAGTTGTTTTAAGCCGGCCAAAAGCTAAATCTCTAGATTAGTTATACTTACCCAAATAAGGTTGTCAATTTTGATGGGCACTGTTTATTTATTTATTTATGGACATCCAACAAAGCATACACCAAGACATTCATTATATTTAAAACCCTATAACTATTACACAGGCGCTGCTTTTAATTAAAGGCTGCCACGGCATGCTTAATTTCAAAATAGTTTATGTACAAAAGTAACTTAAAATGTAACTGTTAATGAAATACCTTTGTTTTTACCAATTCTCATGACATGGTCGACCTGGCGGTGCTAGTCTTTGGGCTTGTTTCACACTTAACACAACCACACCACACCATCGCGACAAAAGGTGGTCAAGCTGTGGTTACGTGTGAATAGTGTCGCTGCGGCTCCTTGCGGTTGCGTTGTGTTACCTACAAAATGTTTGCGATATGGCCGGCCGCTTGTTTGTGGTGTCGCTGGTGGTTGCGACGTGGCAGCGAGTAGTCGGTATCAAACACGCGGTCAATAATGACGGCAAAATGTGGCCCGTGTGAATTCAACTATTAATTTTCATACAAATTAGCACTCGCCCACATGTTGTGGTTGTGGTACGCGTGAAACATACCTTAGAAACGCCCTCGGGTTCCAAACGGATTCAACAAACGCCTCGGAGAATCTAGTAGAGAACAGCACGCTTGCATAATGCTATCCTTTCTTGATATCCTCGGAGGATAGTTCTAAGGCATTCCAAGAAAAATACTATTTTTGAATTTCGAAGTCGTGACAGCGGCATCCACCCATAGTAGCAGCTTCAGTACATCCGTAATCATGGCGTATGCAACAGTGTTGAAATAACAGATACCCAAAAAAGAACAGAATCCCGTTAATAACATTATTACCAGATTCACACCAGTAGGTATGAATCTGTCATTGGTTTTCTGATGTATAACTGCATAGCTAATCTTGTTGTTTATTACTGTTGGTTGTTGTTTATTACTGTTGGTTCACCCAAGAAAAAAAAAATACTCGAGCACGTTACACAACATATAAGACAACATTTGCTGTTGAAAATGATATTAATGATAAAATTCAAAAAATTCAAAATTCAATATCATTTATTCAGTTTAGGCTACAAATAGCTCCTATGAACGTCATTATGCCATCGGGTCGTAAGTCTATCTGCTCTGGGCGGAAGATCTTGTACTGAGAAGAACCGGCAAGAAACTCAGCAAGTGTCCAGCACTTCTCAGATCCATCCATCCATCAAACCTTGAAGCGGAGATGTTTTAATAGGAAAGGAAATGTGTCGTGATTCACCAATACGATAATTCCACATCGTTTCACATTGTCTACTTGTGTGGAAACCGAGCCCTATAATGGAGTATCGATTTGGAATACCGTATAATATTGTGCCAATCAAAATTGCTAATAAAGCAATTAGAAATAAATAACAAAGTGCAAAGTTCGAACGTCACACTGTCCGAGACCGAGAGAAGTGGTGGGATCGTGTCCCGACTTGCAATAGTTTGTATTTTATTTAGGTTTAATTTTAGGTTAGTTTAGTAGTTTGGTGGGGCTTGATTTAAGACCGCCTGGTTGGCTAAAACCATCTTTTCTACATTCTACGTCGCCATAACATCAATGTCAGTAGCATTGTTGTGTTCGAACACTGGTTGATTTTTTTCTAGTACATTTCCATCTTATAAGGTACTGTTTTAACCATAGCGAAAGTCATGAAACAAGAAATTGAATATAATAGATATAAGATAGCCAGTTTCTTAGTTGTTGAGGATGCCAACTGAAGTATGCGAACATTGGGCCTTATCATCATTTAATGTCAGGTAAAATGAAGACAAAAGACTTAATTGTATGTAAGAAAAAAAAGTGTTTACACCTAGTGTAGTATACGACTTGGATGGGCGGCATATTCCAAACTGGACTTCGCCTTTAAAATGAACCTAAAGGCGTCCCACAAAGCCCGCATATATGACCAGTGTGTCCTACCGGTTCTCACATACGGGTAAGAAACCTGGGTTTTTACAAAAGACATTTTGCAAAAACTAAGCGTGGCCCAGAGAGCGAAGGAGAGACGCCTGGTAGGGATATCACTGAGGGACAGAAAGACGAACGAGTGGCTATGCCAGCAAAGCAATGTTACGGACATAACCAAGATAATGGCCAAACTTAAGTGGGAATGGGCTGGTCATGTCGCCCGCAAACATGGTTCATGGTGCAAGAGGCTCGTTGTTTGGAGACCCTGGGGAGAAAAACGCCCTCCAGGCAGACCTCAGATGCGCTGGTATGATGACCTGAAGAAGGTGGCCGGCTTCAAGTGGATAGAGAGAGCACAAAACAGGGAAGAATGGCAAAAAATTATGGAGGCCTACATCCACAAGATTGAGAACGGCTGAGAAGAAGAGAGAGACACCTAGTGTTACGATACGTTAAGTGTTACCCAAAAGCAAGGATATTATATTTCAACTGTCACTACGCCATTAAATACGCCTTGCAAACATTTGTAAGTACTTACTACGGCGGAGGACCTTGTACTGAGACGAACAAGCAAGGAACTCAGCAAGGGCGTGTCTACTCCATTTTTCCTTTACAATATTTGTCAATATTGGAAAATACCCTTTTTGACATAGAAAAACACTTTCTATCACAAAACCATTTACAAATACATATATAATACTGCCAATTATACCACGTGCTTAAAATTAGAAAACAATGTCGTCTTAATAGGTACAAAAATAATATTGAATTTATAATTATTAACCGCCTCTGTAGTCCAGTGGTTAAGACCACCGGTCACAGACCCTAAGGTCCCGGATTCAATTCCCAGTGGATACATGTTTGTGTACTCGGTTTGGTTGGTGGTAGAACTTGTATGTCCGCCTGGCTACAACAGTGGGCAAAATAAATTATTTGATTTGATTTGAATCCACCTATCCGAAATTGTCAAATTTCTTCAATTAATGTTTAACCTTAAGCCATGAGACATAAAGTTCAAAATCTATTAAGGAAATTTGATGCGCAGGCTCGTGTACTTTAGTTACTGTTGTAACTATTATCTGTAACTGTTAATGACTACACGTATATTTTCGTTTCAGTAATTTTATCATCATTAGACTTTCTAGCCCATTAATAATAGTTTGTTGTTGTTGTGTGAACTCGTTAAAAGTTTCGTGAATTAAAAGAATAAGATTGTTAAAGAAACTCAAAGAATTCAACTTACAGAATAAACTACGAAAGAGCTTTAAGATCTTTCAAGTACCTATCGCTGGCAAATGTTTGTAAAGAGAGATCAGTTTAAAAATACATCAGTATCACTCAGTATACACTACATTGAAACAATTTTAAATGTGCGTGCTAAAGAAAAACAATATTTTTATAAAAATAAATATCAAAAAATTTCTTAAGCTCATAAGGTTTCTCGCGTCATTCTAGTCATGTTATTATTTTATTTTTATTTTTTTATTATAGTCCATGGGATAAGACACAAATCGAGTTTTATTAACTAAAACAGACAGGTGTCTTTATATAGAGAAGAGAGGAAGAAGTTGAGTCAACTTGTATGAAGGACCCATCTAGCTGTTAATAAATTTGCGCTATAAATAGATATCATTAAAAATAATCATAATATCTAAACCAAACTCATAACAAACTGAAGAGGAAGCAGAGAGGAAGTAAACTTTTAAAACAATAAAAAACGTACAATTTGAAAAAAGACGACATAGTTGTCGACATTGAATAGGGCTCCTTTGGCTTATAAAATAAAAGTAGATAGTGTTGATTAATTTCGGCGAGTTCGATTGAGCCACGATAGCATAGTTGGTAGTGCACCTGACCTGGCATGTCATGGGGTGCGGATTCGAATCTCGCTCGTGGAATTTTTTCAACACTTTGTCTTTTTTTAATTGTAATTTGTTCGCAACAATATTTGCGTAAAGTTATATGTAAATAAAAATGGCATGGGAAAGACAGCGATGACTCAGCTGGGCAAGATTTGGAGGGACAGGAATATCACATATAGGACTAAAATACATCTGGATCGTACACTTGTCTTCTCCATCTCTTTGTATGGCGCAGAGACATGGACGCTAAAAGCCGCTGGTAGGCAGAGAATAGATGCTTTTGAAATGTGGTGCTGGCGCCGTATGCTAAAAATACCTTGGACGGCCCATCGCACAAATATCTCGATCCTAAAACAATTAAAAATAGAAAATGCACAGCGTCTGTCCTCGATCTGCATGCAACGCGTGGTGCGATATTTCGGTCATGTTACACGAACAGGTGCAGTTAACCTTGAGCATCTGATGGTGACGGGAAAAATAGAAGGTAAAAGACCCAGAGGCCGGAGCCCAAAGCGCTGGTCAGACCAAATCTGGAGATGCCCGTCAGCGCTGCACTCCATCAAGCAACTGAGCGCAACCGATGGAGACAGCTGGTTGACCGGATGAAGCGGAGTCACGATCCTCAGCAGTGAGGGAACGATTAGGAAGAAGAAGAATATGTAAATAATCATAAAAAAGTACCTTTAGTGAAGATGATGATACCGGAAATTACACAATTACTCGCACGGGGTCCCCACTGACCCCAACTTATAACTTATCCAAATCACTTTCTTCACAGGCTTGACAATAGACCATGGAGTGCTTATTGCACATTTCATTTTTGGCACATTTCAGTTCTTGATTCTAGGTTAATTATTGCACCGTCCTCTCTGTGGCTGATGATGGGGAGGATCAAAGTTTGTTTTGTCTGCTACTAAAATGTCATGTTTAGGGCGAATTAGGAAGCTACTGTAGATAAGAGCACTTCCCGACAGACCGAAGTTTTAATTTTTGGCGAGTAAAGTGGCATTGACCTCATGCGAGTAGTTAAGGGTTAAAGAAATGTCACTGGATGACAACTATGAAGCAGGTGGGTGGCCTGTGATCAATGGTTACTTAAAGGTGCGCCGTCCGTAAGTGACAAGTGTCATATATTTTATTTGAAATGTCTTCGTCCATATTTATTTGACGCCACGCGGCCATACTAATTTTGTATGGGAAATTTAAGGTGCTTAATAATAAAATAATAATTTAAATTACCGCTTGTAAAATCGAAAATGTGAAACGGACGATTTGTAGTTAAGACATAGGTGATTGCTTAGACATAATTAGAGGTAGTTACAATAATTTAGATAAATTATAAGATATAAACTAATCGCCGCCACTCGTTTTCAAGATTTTTGTTCAATTTTAAATGATATTGAGAAAAACTATAGCGTATTATAAATTTATGGGTCGGACTAATTGTAAACACGTTTACTCTTTGATACTAAATAATAGGTTAGGAAAAAAATTTCTTCGCATTTTTTATGAAAATTCAGAACATTTTTTATTTACATTTACATTTAATTAAAATATGTAAGTGCCTTTTTGTTCAATAACTTTTTGCTATCTTGTAGTAGGGACATGATCTCATTGTTATAGAAATTTTGGGGCTTCTGATCAAAATACCGCGACAAGTGGTTTTGGCAGTCCTCTCGTAATATTAACCTGACACTGCCTAAAAAATCTGAAGAGACTGAAACAGGTGGAAATCCGAAGATGCAAGGTCATGGATCTAATTCTCACGCAATAGAACTTTTTCAGTATGGTAATTTGTATGCGAAGATGTCCTTTCTACTATAAAGTTCGAACGTATCATATTTTTCGTATTCTGGGGCACGATAGAACAATTACCACTCGAACTGTCTAGTGGAACGTAGCATAGACAATTTATTGCGTTCCATTACGGCGTTTTTAATAACGCTAAGAAAACTATTGTAATTTCCACCTAATAATTGATGATTTTCACAAATTCGAAGTTTGTAAGATTATTTTTTAAACTTAAAAAAATATTGTCATTACAACAAACCGTTTAAAAAAGTAAAATTCGGAATATTTCTTAAGTTATAATGCATACAACGGAACGCATTAAAAAGTTGTCTGTGCCAATGTCAGTGATCGAAGTTTGTGTACTATTTAGTTTTGGAACCAAACAATCTAAACTAGAATTAGATAAGTTTTATTTGTGGAGCCGACAAACTAAATTAGAATTATAGGAAATGGATAAGAAAAAATACGCCAGTGCCGAGCAAAAGCTCCGCTTAATCCATTTGGTGGAGTCGGACCCCAGTTAAATTCAAATTCAAATTCAAAAATCATTTATTCAGTTTAGGCTACAAGTAGCTCTTATGAATGTCGCTATGCCATCGGTTCGTAAGTCTACTCTGGGCGGGAGATCTTGCACTGAGAAGAACCGGCAAGAAACTCAGCAAGTGTCCAGCTCTTTTCTCCCTTACAGCGTCAAAAAAAATAAAAATTGAAAAATGCCCTATCATAGCAGGACACTTTCCATTACAAATAAACACAAAAAAATATAGAAGACAACCACAACATGTAAAAAAAAAACAAAAAAAATAAACAAATCTAATATATCAAATTTACATCTGGTATAAGTTTCAATTTCCACAATGTCATACAGTACCACTACAGTACTCTAATAAAAGTCAAAAATTGTTTAAGAAAAACAAAGTCAAACTATAGTAATTAATACTAACAATAAGATAAGTATGCAAGAGCAGACCAGCCTCCACAGGCGGCACCCGTTCACGAGTATGACATATGAATCAGCCATCGCTTCGCTCAACCATATTTTAGGGAACGTAACGACCCGACGCACACGCCACCACCGCAGAGACAATAAAGAGAGCATGACACACTCAAGATACTAAAGTGTTTACTAAAGTGTATACTAGTTAAAAAGTGGGAAGCTTAGTAAGTAGGTACTTCTTTCTCTAGCTCCTCAACTAAATTCCCGAAGAAGTTTACTATGAAATCTTCTTCGTTCATTTTTGTCAAATCAAATCAAATCAAATCAAAATCAAAAAATATTTATTTCAGTCTATCATATTACTTTTATAAACAGTACATGGGACCTGCCTAGTAGATATTCTAGAATATCTGTTGCAGGAGGCCCCGCTCTTCCGTATCATATTAGTAAACTTATAATATACTTACTATGACAAATTACGTAAAATTAAACTATGTATTGAAGTAATTCAATCAGTTAAAGCATTCTAAAGTAATAGTTAAAAATTATTAAAAATTATTAAAGAAAAAACTTAGCAACTAAATTTTTTTTTTTTATTTTTTTTTTTTTAATATTATATGTACCCATTTTTCATGTACAGTGTTTGTGGTAACCATGTATAAATATTATTATTATATATAAATACAAATATTATATATATAATATATATATATATATTATTATTATTATAGATTATTATTTTATCATATAGGTAATTAGGTATACTTAACTATAGTATAATATCAGTTATAAATTGTTACTCAAAACCGTTTCAGTATCTCTATAATTTAAAGAAAAAAAATGAGAATACAAAATTAAACTAAACTTATCCCACATCATCATCATCATCATCATCAGCCTACACACGTCCACTGCTGGACATAGGCCTCTCCTCTCCTCTCTTATCCCACATAACCTCAACAAACTCGTTTTCACAGCTGAAATTCGTATACGAGTTTCAACTTCGATTGGTCAGTACCACTCGTTGCGTTCGAGTGATGCGCGATCGAAATATTTCGATTGTGAAGTTCTGAGAATATGCAAAAAGGGTTGCCTTCGAAAAATATTCGAATTTCGTACTTTTTTACGTACGTGAACTTTTCTCTATTGCGTGAGAATTAGGCCCCAGGACTACACGGCGTATGCATTAACACCTCCCAGCCAAACTCTCTTAATTTTTGCTGAGTGGCTAAATATGTGTGAGGTCCTGCGTTATCATGATGAAAAACCAGACCCCTTCTGTTGATTAGTTTCGGCCGCTTTCTCTCAAAAAATTCTAAAAATGTTGTAGTGAAATTTTAAAATGTATCGAATTTCTTCATTAGATTCACTCATCTTGACCGTAAGAAAAATAAATGAAAATCATACATTTTTCTAATTTGAATTTGGAATTATTTTCTTTAAAATTTAAACTTTTAATGATACCAAAACCAGCCAGATACAAATAGTATAGCCACAGAGATTTTATTACAAGTTACATACTATATGCGGAAAGACTTTTTCCCAACCTAATATATTATTTTGTTTATAATACGATAGTTTTTTCATCATATAACAACTTAAACGTGACTGCACTTTTGGCTTTTTTTGGTTGGCGCACCCTTAAGTCAAAAATCTGTTGTTGATCCGTATTTAGGTGAATGACGTAAAAATGCTGAATTACTTCATTCAAATAATTTGTTGAGCATAATTTGATTTTCTATCTCTTATTACTAGATATGTTTTTTTTTCATTGGCGGCGCTAGTGTGCGGAGTAAACGCTCTTAAATGTCGCAGAACGCTATTTCTCTTTTTACAAATTCTTTCGGTCCACACAATCACGATGTACTCTTCAGTCAAACCTTTTTTATCGGGTCAAAGTCTAAATCCTTCGTATTGATTTTTAATGACGTTAGAAAGTAGGCTGTGCCCGCGAACAGGCGAACGATCCGAGTGTTGGAAAGCGATCACAGCGGATTAGTAAAGTTTTTTAAACCATCACAAACACCAGCTCTTCAATGTCCACACTGCTGAGGCACGAGTCAACCCTATGAATGGATAAGAGAACGGGCAAAGAACCACCACGCGGGCCTAGTGCGGATTGGTGGTTAACGACTGCTAATGCAACCTGGACCGCCGGCTCTACGTGCTTTCCGAAGCATGGTTAGCAAGCAAGCATGTAAACCATGCCTAGTTACAACTTACGCGTAGATGACCTCGCCATAAGTTAGAATTAAGCCTCGCCTTAGTTTAATAGTGTCGCAGGAAGAAGCTAGTACTTATAGCACGGGTTTTCCCAGTTTAAGTACTAGCTGCACGAATTAATGTTCATATTCTAGACTAAGTATGATGTATCTTAACATGTATTGTAACAAGTGTTTTAAATAATTTTTCTTACTAAAATACTGTGTGCCCATCAATTATACTGAATGAAACGGGGTTATAACTTTGACCACAGCTACAGATCCAATATGTCCTGCGATTGCTGAAGTCAAGCAACTTTCATAAAGGCCGGTTATTGGATGGGTGACCAAAATTTTATCATTGCCCACCTCCGTGCTTCGGAAGGCACGTAAAACCATTAGTCCCGGCTGCACTAGCAGTTGTTAACAACCACCGCACTGCACCCGCGTGGTACTTTATGGCCCGTTCTCTCTTTCCATTCATAGGGAAGGCTCTCATCCCAGCAGTGGGGACATGAAATGAGCTGGTGGCAACGATGATGATGATGACAAATCTTGAAGTGACTGTTGAAGTGAGTTACCCTAGCGTTTTGGGTGTCTTCAGGAAGCCTACCTCTGGAATCATACCATAGGTTTACTTGTAGAAGATAATACAAAGAAGAGGCGGTACGATAAATGTAACGGTTGAATCAAAAGTAACTCCGGCCTACAATACACTACTACATAGGAGTAGGTTATCCATTTTGGTTGGTCAGGCATCATGCTGAGCGAAAATGTTTTAAGAACTTTTTATACTCTTTTATATTTATAATCTTTTGTAGGTAGGTACAAGTCCAGCAGCAATCTGAACATCCTACCACGATCTAGAGGTATTAAAACTCAGCACATCATATTATATAACCATAAGCTTATCTTGATTAGTTAAATCAAATTTAAATTAAGTATTAATTATTTACACAGCCTTGATTTTACAATCTTAAAAATTCTCAATCGTGTAATTGCAGCTTTATTGATATTTTGGACTATAGGGAAAACGTCGGTATCAGAAATCAGCATTTGAGATCCTAATGATTTGGTTGCTCTGTCCACTTTAAATCTTTTGGCTTCTTTTGGCTGAGATGATGATGATGATGATGATCCACTTAACCAAACGAAGTACAAGCAAGTACCTTCACCATGTGCCAGAAGCAAAATAAACGCAAGTAGATGTAGTAGTTATACAAAGTAGATCCGACGATCTATACAAAGTAGCTCTTTTATCATTTGGTTTTTATTTGAATCATTTTTAAAACCATGTCTCTGAAATCACTATCTTAAATCAATTATATTATTGTTAATCAATAATTATTTAGTAATAATTAAGTGATCAACATAGAAAGTAGGAATATATTCGACACTTATGCAGGTACGTCCGTCCCAATTAAGATGGTTAATAGAAAACGCAATTTTAATCCTTACTCTTTAGAATTTTGTATTTGATATATTTATAACATTATAAACTAACAATTGAAAAGTAGAGATGGGTAATTATAATACTTTCAAGTATCGCACTACTTAAAAAACTACCATACCAAAAATAGCTTCCATTTGACTAAATAATCAAAAGCTTCTACTTCCTGAAGGTCTCATTAATTAAATAATTCAACTTATTTAAAAGTTTTTGCGCTATTTATGCGCATACTTAGTCAAACTTGGATATTTAAAGTATTTTATTTCCCCAACAATTAGTACTGCTTGTTCAAACACCAACATTAATAAGCAACATATTTATTAGACAGCGTACAAACGCTTTTAAACCCGTCGCGCGAATAAAATATGATTAATTAGCCCTGACTGCGTACGCCGGTCCTCGCTAATCCAGACCCTCACAACCCGCAAGTCGTACAAATTGAAGGGCCGATCTTGTTACTATGCTAATTTTATCGCAGAAAACACCGCGACTTACCGGTGTGGTTCTCCCGATCCTGCTGGTACTCCACGAACTCGATCGGAACTCACTTAGTCGCACGCAACCACTATGACATCACAAGTCACGATCCGTTCACTATAGGTCGTTCCTTGGCACGCATGTGCGTAGGCAGCACTCGTCACGTCACTGACACTGTTAGCTCACCAGTCTTGCGCCGTTCCGTGGTACGCGACGGGCTCCCTTGCGCTCGCCGCAGCCTCAACTGGCTGGGGCGACGCCAACGCGCCTGTCCCTAACCCCCCACCCCTCGCCCCGCTTACCTCGCTCTACGGACAAATAGAAATAAAGTATGCGCTGTAAGGACAGAACGTGAAAGAAAAAACGGATCTAGATGCCTGCAGGCGAGTACTTAGGTACCAACGCCTCAAAGACTTACAACAGTCCTTTTGATGATTTTATGTAGCTCAATCATTTGCGAACGATGTAGGTACTTAGTTGGTCCGGTGCACCGCTCCGCTCGTTTCGTTTCCAGCGGAAGGTATTTAAGGTGCTGTTTTGTTTTTCCTTATCACAACCTCTGTGGAGGATATTTGGTATGAAAGTAATTAGTGGCGCATTTAGAGCGTGTACACGTAAAATAATATTGAAATACGGTTCGTATAAATAGAAGCAAGATCGTTATAATAGTTGACTGCCGTGCGCAGCGTAGCGTACTTGAAACGTCGTATGTAAAGATTAATTTAACACGGAGATACCGAAATGTGTCTGAATTTAATTATACTAGTATCCATTTCTCTCGTTACGGAGTTAACTTATAGATAAAGCTTTCGCACGCGACTCCTTTTACGAATTAATTGACTGTTGTGTGAAGTGAATGTTGGTAATACATTTAGTTATATGTATTCCTCACAAGATAACTTCAATATTGTTATAACATCTTATGATAAGGTTTATTATTCTGAGTATAGCTTATTCTAGTAAATGGTGTTATCAATATTTCAGGACAGTCGTTTGATGGGTAACTAAAAATAAAATTTTAATGTTCACAGCCAAAAGACGTATATTGCTGGAGAGGCCTCCTCCAAATCATCATGGGGGGTATTTGCCGTAATCACTACGATTGGCAGGCGGGTTGGCGATCGCAGTAGGTTGGAGTAACCTCAGAGAGATGCTGCTGCCCATCCTCTGGAATGGTCTCTTAGTCGGCTTTTACGACACCCACGGGAAGAGATGGGGTGGTGCAGTTCTTTATCCCCGGCACCACACAGGAAATGAATTTAATGTTTATATTGTGTATATTATCGTTCATTTCGAGACCAAGCTAGAGAAAATAACTTTTATATTAAAATATAGTTTTGTATTCAGATAAATAAAATACTTTTTTTATCAATAGTTAAGTTTAATTTGTTTTTTTTTTCATGAATTCAATTTTTTATTAAATAATTTGCTAATAGGTTACAGGTTAAAATGTATGGTTTATTAATGTTTATATAATTTTTAACGCAAATTTTGTTGCGAACAAATAGCTTGCCTACTTCTTAACTGATCTTTAGTATTTGTAAAAATCTTATGATTGGATGTTAATGACGGTAGTTGTTAACATTGAATGGGCGCCTTTGGCTTTCAAAGTAAAAAGTAAATAGTGTTGAATAATTTCGGCGGGCTGGTTAGAACCACTATAGCTCAATTGGAAGAGCACCTGACCCGGTATGTCAGAAGGGTGCAGGTTCAAACCCTGCTCGTGGAAATTTTTTTTCAACATTTGTGTTTATGTATGGTTTATTGTTAATAGTTACCTCAAATAGTGGTGATCACACAGTTCGAGGACGTTTTCAAGGAACATCACGCAAGCTTGTCTCCGTGCATTACTGGGTTCTACGGAGCTTTTTTTACTTAGCTAGCTTAGCTTAAGCTTAAAGGTACTAACATTTTGTGGGTATAGAAATATTATTATTATTATTATTATGATTGGCGAGGAAAGTAACTAACTATAGTTATCGAAAAGAGACAATGACCGTGTAGTCAGCGTAGATGGAGCGTAGCAGCATCGTAGCACCGTAGCAGCTTGTCGTAGTTCTACTATTCTCACCCTCTTTAATTTAAATTACGCTGTAAAAGCCATCTGCGGCAAAGCGAAACGTCTCAAAATAAATCATCATCATCATCATCATATAAGTCCACTGCTGGACAAAGATTTGTCTAAAAGCACGCATCTGAGCACGTCTCTCCCTGGTATATGATATAAATACTCGTCATTGTTTTTCGTAAAACGTATCATCAACATTTTTTATGTCAAAACATATTATTTGATGGCAAATTGTGTTATTTTAACTCGGCCGCAACCAACTAAAACAGTCGCTAATATTGAAGAATAACCGATTTGTAGGTATTTCATAAACATTTTATTGCATGATGCTAGGGTTCGCATACAACCATGCATCCGATATTAACTGAGTTTAATATTCCAGTACATTTTGCTTCAAGAATACTGACCCATTTAATATTTCACAGTAAATATTTATTATATAAGAATTTTAGTGATGCGCTTCGAAAGATTTATTAAAATTTTGTTTAAAAAACAGATCTTTTATATAGACATAATGTAATTTTATTTTATTTAAAGGAAGGTTTACAGCCAACATTGGTAATTGTACAACTAAGTAGCATCTACAAGCTAATAACAAACCACCACATATAGAGTCAGTCAGAGAGAGTAATGTCCACGTAAATACAAAATTTTTAAGGATAGTAAATTTTGAAGATTTCTTTTAGAATACTATGTTTTCGATAGAAATTAAAATAGTGCCCAGGTAGCGAGAAACTTGCTTCATCATCATCATCATCATCATCATCTCAGCCAAAAGACGTCCACTGCTGGACATAGGCCTCCTTCAAGGATCTCCACAACGACCGGTTTTGTGCTGCTCGCACCCAGCGGCTTCTCGCCCACACTGCGCTTTCCGGTACGCAGTCGCCACTCAAGGACTATTCCGCCCCAGCGGCCATCAGTCCTGCTAGCAATGTGCCCTGTCCACTGCCACTTGAGCTTAGCAACTCTTCGGGCTATGTCGGTTACCTTTGTTCTTCTGCGGATCTCCTCATTTCTAGAGAAACCCCGAGCATAGCCTTCTCCTTTGCTCTTTGAGTGACCTTAAACCTTCTGATAAGGCCCATAGTGAGCGACCACGTCTCAGTCTCATATGTCATCACTGGCAACACACTCTGGTCAAAGACTTTTGTCTTGAGACACTGCGGTATATAGGACGAAAAGATATTTCGTAGCTTACCGAACGCTGCCCAGCCTAATTGGATTCGACGATTGACCTCTTTGCTGAAGTTAGACCTACCTAGCTGGACCGTTTGTCCCAGGTTAACATAATCGTCCACAAATTCAAGGGTAGAGTCCTCAACCTTCAGAGGAGTGGGTAAGACACATGAGCTCGACAAAACTCTCGTCTTCTCCATGTTCATTTTAAGACCTGCTTGTTGAGAAACTCTGTTGAGCTCACCGAGCATTGTGCTGGTGAGGTCTTCTAGGGTCTCAGCCATGACCACTATATCGTCAGTAAACCGAAGGTGAGTGATGTATACGCCGTTGACGTTGATGCCGAGTACTTTCCAGTCCAGAAGCTTGAAAACATCTTCCAGTGCAGCAGTGAACAGTTTCAGAGATATCACATTTCCCTGTCTCACTCCTCGCTGCAACTAGATAGGTTTCGAGCTCCAGTCCTAAAGACGGACTGACATAGTGGCGCTTTCATACAAACACTTCAACACTTCGATATACCGGTAGTCAATTTAGCACCGCTGGAGAGACTGCAGCACGGCCCATGCTTCAATTGAATCAAAGGCTTTTCATAGTCCACAAACGCTAAACAAAGAGGCTGGTTATAATCTTCTGTCTTCTGTATAACCTGCCGCAGCGTATATATGTGGTCTATGGTGCTGAAGCCTTTTCGGAAACAAGCTTGTTCGATAGGCTGGAAGTCATCAAACCTGCGTGCGAGACGATTCGTTATGACTCGGGCCTGTAGTTATCAGATAGCTTCTGAAGAGCTACGAGTACCGGTCTTCCGCCTGTTTTCAGAAGCTTGGCCATAATTCTGTCAGCATCTGGTACCCTGCTGTTCTTGAGCTGTTTGAAAGCCATACTAATCTCGTACAAGGTAATGTCCGAGATGTCTTCGGTATAGTACTGGGTTAACTTAGCTCTAGGGTATTTAGCTAAGCTTTGTACAGGTGGCCGTGTGGATGTGTAAAGCTGTCCATGGAACTTCTCGACCTCTCCCATAACATCGAACCTGGTCGTGACAGTTTTGCCGTCATCGGTTTTCAGCGTCCTCAGTTGACTACCCAATACCCAGATCTCTTGCGAACACTTTAGAGCCTTTGTTCCGCTCAATGGCTTCTTTAATACGGTTAATACTAAACGTACCTACTAACAAACTTGCTTATATCTTTAAAATTTTTGACAGATAAATCAAGGTTGTACGCGCAATTCACCCGGAATCATCAACTACTGAAGCCATGGCTATCTTATCTGTAGCTGCCGGAAGACAACATTGCTAATAACATTTACGTCATGGTGACATATTAGATAAAATGGTGGAAGCTATCCAGGCGGACAAACAAGCCTTACCACCAGCCAAACCCAATCGAACATGGGACCTCTGGGTTGGAGATCGGTGGTCTTAACTACTAACCAAAAAGCGGTAAAACTGTAAATCCGTAGCAGTAACTTCTACAAAGAGAGAGGTTTGGTTAGCGTGTGTGAAACCGACTCATAAAGACCTCAGATCAAACCTCCAGCTCGGTAGTCAGATGACCTAGTTCAAGTGGCGGGCAAGAAATGGATGAGGATAGAACAGGACCGTGAAGAGTGTAGCTCAAAAGAAGAGGCCCATGTTTTGCAGTGGGCCTAAAGATGGCTGCTAATGATTTATATAGCTGCTGATTGAATTTAGAAAAAAAGCAAATGATTTTTAACCGACTTCAAAATAGGAGGAAGCTTCTCAATTCGACTCGTAAATATATTTTTTTTATGTGTGTTCGCGGATAACTTCGTTTGTTAATGTTTTCATTAGGTATTTAAAAGCACTACCATTTAATGAAGCTCTGGAGTTGATCTGATGATGGAGCCGAAAGACAGTCGAGGGAACTCCTCAACGATTTATAGCAATTACATGGTGTTTGGACTTGATTAATTTGTATTGATGAGAACTTTACACCTAGATGGGTTGTGACTGTCATTAGGGGTCTGATGATGAAGACGAAGGACAGTCAAGGGATCTCCTCAACGTTTTACAGTAGCTACCTTGTGTTTGGTCTTAATTTATTTCTATTGATAAGAACTTTGCACCCATATGGGTTATAAGTGTATTACAGGTCTGATGATAGAGACCATAGACAGTCAAGCGAATTCCTTAACGATTTACAGCAGTTACCTTTTGTTGGGCTTTATACGGTTCAATATGCCAAAATGTTTAGTTTGTACAAAAATAATACTTAATTAAGATTGAAGTTTTACATAGAAATACCACTACCTACTAGACCGTCGTTTTCGAGAAGCATCCTTGTTAAGTCTACGTCTACCCATTACTAAAAATCGTAAAATAAAATTATTTTTTACCATAAAAAAACCAACTTCAAAAAACAGGAAACTTAAAAAAGTGAAAACAGCTCTATTAAGCAAGGAATAATATTGAAATAATATTATTAATAACCTAGCCAAGAATATCAGTTTAAAAAAATGTCTACTGAAGTCGGGTGGGGCTTTTACAATAAAAAATTGGAGATAATGGAACAACTATAAAAGTTTAAATGAAACAAAATTATCCCCTAGTTAAACAACGATTGTGCAAAAATGTCATCGGAAATGTTTGTTTACTGAATTTTAATACAAAAATAACCTACTTTGTAAAAATCATTTCGCGTTTAAAAAGCTGTGGGTCATAAAATGTATACCAATTAAGAATAATATGAACAAAGACAAAACATAGCATCCAATTATCTTATATCTCGGTGTTTCTTTATCGGATGTATAAAAAAAAGGAAAACAATGAAACTTTCTAGATTTGTAAATAAAAATGCTAGATTATTTGCGTTGCGTAATAGGATCAACTTTCACATCAACTTCTACATTATAGTATCTATTATATCGGGATTTTTCAATCCTTTTCTTTTCTTTGAGTAGGTACCTATTTGAAGTTTCGGCACAGTCGTTGTTTTTTTATGATCATGGTTGTGGTGTGCTTAAATTGTATGTCGTGGTAATTATCCCTTAAATAATAATTATTCTAATGTTAGTCACGGTGAAGATTTTAAAATCTGCTTTCAGCTGTTTATTATGGTTCTATGCATTTTATTCCATATCTTATCCTTAAGCTGGCTAAAGAGTTTCAACAGCAAAAACAGTGAAAAAGGTTTCCTTTTCTTGCTATTTTAATGCCGAGCACTTGATTAGACGACGTAGTTTCTTCCATGACATAACAGGAAAGGATAGAATCGTTTATTATTGAACTTGTGCTGCACCAATGGTGCGGCAGAAAGATTTGTTGACACATTTAAATCAGCAGTAACAATAATTAAGGAAAGTGGCTATAAGTTATCATTGGCAGTTAATTTATTCTTATCAGATTATAGAAGTACACCCCAGCGAACTACAGGAGTGGCACCGGCTCGACTAATGTTGGGGAGAGAAATCCGAAACCGATTTAGTCTGTTACAACCACCCCCGTTAGTAGACGAGGTTAGGAAGAGTGTGGAAAAAAGGGACCAAGGAAAAAGGCAAATTCACTTTGAGGTAGGGCAGAAAGTAATGGTGAAAGACTATAGGATGGAAGCCAGGCCATGGGTTCAAGGATTAGTAATAGAAGAATCAGTACCAGGAGTAACTTATGTTGTAGATGTAGAAAGAATAAAATAGAAGAGACATGTTAATTAAATGTTGCAATGTTCACAGGAACTTGAGACTGTTACCTAAAATAAACCCTAATGTTGTTTAGTAAAATTTTGTTGTAAAGTTTTGTAAAATTTTGTTGCTCTAGTTAGGCATATTTGTCAAATATTGTACATTTTTTAGATTTAGATTTCGATTATTTAGAATCGGTAAAAAAGTTCTAGCTCTTACACACAGACAAACAAAATTTACTTCTATATTTTATAGTAAGTAAGTAACTAAGTAATAAGCCCACATACTGCCTCACTACCTGGCATAGGCCTCTATCATATATGTTGCGGAAACCCACAACACACACTATGCTACTGTTTAAAATTAGGTTACACCTTAAAATCTACAAAATCCACTCACAGTTCCATGCCGCTCCCGCCGTCCAGAACGGGATCCATATGGTCTGATGGGGCCTGAATCCGAGTCCGGGTCTTCTCGGGCTCCCTAATCACACCCAAACTACCCCAAGTGCACTTTTCCCCCGAGGAAATACCTGTTTTATCCAGCAGCAAAGACGCCGACATTCAGGCGAATTGTACTCCCGATGCGATTCGCTTACGACGTACACACACACAAAACACAGGTTGCACAATACACTTAATTAGAGTAATACGGCTCCAAATGCCCTTATTACTGCTTAAAATCTATTTAATTATCAACACACGATAACCTATAAACCAGCCATTGTTGCCTTCCCGAGACAAGTGTACCAACAAAAAAAAAGAAGAACAATTAGTGATGGGGCCATTATGCCACTAAATAAATTGAATCTCGATAATCGATTCCCAAATCGATCCGTCCATAATACAAATCAAAGTTTTATTTCCAACAAAAATAAATGCCTGTTTATTTGCAACAACATAAATCAAGTCATCACTACGATTGGATGAACCACGCTTGCCAAAGCGAGAGGTGAATATCAACCTAATAGGTTGGGGAAAAAATTTCTTCGCATTTTTTAAGAAAATTTAAAACATTTTTTAATATAGTTTATTTACAGTTAACTAAAGTATGTAGGTGCCATTTTGTTCGATAACTTTTTGCCATCTTGTAGGTAGGGACAAGGTCCCATTGCTATAGAAATTTTGGGGCTTCTGATCAAATCAAAACAGTAAGAAAAACAAATGAAAATTACACATTTTCCTAATTTGAATTTGGAATTATCTTCTTAAAAATTTAAACTTATAATTATACCAAAACCAGCCAGATACAAATAGTATAGCCAAAGAGATTTTAATACAAGTTCATACATACTTATATGCGAAAAAATGGCGAGAGAAGGCTGCATAAAATGAGTTTTTATGCTCTTGTGCATAAAGTAATTCCTTCTTTTAAGACTAAGGCATTTAAGCCTTACAGCCACATACACAATTCACCTTCATTTAATTGATATATTTTTATGAGATTTAGGTTATATCTTAATTTAAATACGACATATGTATTACTATCTAAATACAAATTTACGATTAATACGGGCTTGCATTTACGTAAAAATAATATAACGCAAATATTTATAATAACTTGGCATTGCGGCTCAGACCATAGTCGAACGTCACGTAGTTGAAAATTTAAAAAAAATAAGAAAAACTGTGTGGCGGGAAGCTAATTATTCGTCATTTAATTACATTATAAAAAAATATCAAATTTTCTTGTATATGCTTTAATCTTTGTTTTATTTCCTTGCAATCGAAATGAAAAGCAGAGTGTAAAACTTGAGTATAAAACTCATTTTACCCTCGACATGACTATCCACACTCGCCGTACCGGCTCGGGTGGCTATATGCACGTCTCGGGTAAAATGGCTCGTTTTATGCTCTTGTTGTACAATCTACTATTTCCCCAACCTAATAAATCTCGGGCTTAAAAATTTGAAACCATGCTTGTACCATACTTTACTTTACTTCAATCCTAAGAACTAAATCCAGGAACTCTGGATATCAGGCCGAGCACTTTGCCACTAAGCACGACGTGAGACAAGATGTGAGAAGATGACGTCAGATCATTTTATGTCCCCACTGCTGGGGCACGAGCCTTCCCTATAGATGAATAGGGAGAACGGGCCATAAACCACCACGCGGGCCCAGTGCGGATTGGTGGTTTTAACGACTGCTTATGCAGCCGGGACCAACGGCTTTACGTGCCTTCTAAAGTACCGAGGAGCTCGAGATGAAAAAAAAAAATGATAAAATAATATACGAAACATAAAATCAACTTGAATAATACCGAAGGTAACTGCACCTACCGGCTAATTAGAACGTACGGCATGGCGCGAAAGCCTTTACGCGCTCCTCTGCCGGTCTGTGAACGTTCCAACGCAATACAGAACTAAATGCATTATAATAGGGTGCTGAATTAAACGCCCCCGCTTAAGCTATGCGAAAGTGAATTATTTTTTAATATTCAACTAAAGGTACAGGAATTATCACAGGTTGATGAGTTTTGATTTTTTATGTTGTTACTTTCTTAACAAATGAAGATCTTATTAAGAAGTTAATGCTATTTTAAGTTTGCTGGTACCAAAGACGATTTTTGTTCATCATTCTATCATGTGAAAACGGATCTTTGTATGTTACATTTGTATAGTAAAATTGCTACTAACCTTGTTTGTCACCAGTAGCGGTAGCCAAGGTAACATTAAGAAAACGATAGCGAAGTTCGCAAAGAATAAAATGTATGGGATTGACATAAGCCGTGCTAAATCACGTGGTCAATCGTAGCACTTTCATCTTTCACGTGGTCAAGAAAACGATAGCGAAGTTCGAAAAGAATAAAATGTATGGGATTGACATAAGCCGTGCTGAGTCACGTGGTCAATCTTATGTCAATCCCATACATTTTATTCTTTTCAAACTTCGCTATCGTTTTCTTAATGTTACTTTGGCTAAGCGTACGTTCGTTAACATGGTCGATTGGCGAATATAACTTTACACGATTACGCGATTCGCTTTCATCTCACTTAATGGTGATTGACTATAAGGTGGACCACTTCGCCCAGAACCCGTAGCTACAGTGGAATTGGCAATATTATCTCTCTGGGAAATCAAAAATATTTCTTAAATTGTTGTGACAGATTTAATAAGTATGGGGATAGCTGGCTGAACTAATAGAAAGGCGTATCAACAGAAAAATCAAGAACTTATTTCAATAAGGATCACACGCTGGAATTTGAACCTGGGACTTAAAGGTCTGACACTAGTGGTTTAACCATACGACTTGAGATTTGGACTAAAACTTATGATCAATTCAAATTCAACCTCTATCTTCAAAATTATCAGTTATACAAATTGCAAGTAACAATAGCATTTAAAGTTAAAGCTTTAAGAGATGAATTAGTGTAAATACTTGCAACGCTTGAAATGGTGGGTGTGACAACACTATCAAGCGACGTCAAATATTGTTGAGTCATGCCAAATTGCTTTTAGTCACAACAGCTTAAAGCATTTACACTCGTTAAAGTTTAGTGACCTCACGACTGCGTATTCGGTTTAAAAAACTACCATAATAGGAATTAAAAATTAGGTCCCAACACACAAAGTAAATAAAATTTTACTGATAGAATCATGCTCCTATAGAAATAATGTCTAGTACTAGATGCAGATATAGATAACGAAACGAAAACAATAGCTGACTTGCAACGTCAAATAACGGAAATCAGAAACTCGTTTACAGTTTACGACTTAGCTTCGATCAAACTTCATCCTTTAGGCGCTCCGCAGACGGAGCAAATTTGATCTCCGTATTGCGGCAACTGGCAACTAGCTACTAGCTGTTTTCATATGACCTAAAGAAACTACGCAGACATAGCAACTCTAGTAAGTACTGCAAGTTTCGATGATCAACAACAGTTTTCAGTTGCTGCATTCGATGGTAGAATCATTTCCAAATTGCCGCTACTAGTCACTGTTAAATTTGTACTAGTTTAGTCAAGTTGCTAGTTTCCCTAACTGGCAAACACTAACTGTTGACCATGGTCAATAAATGGACTGGATGGATTTGAAAAGTTTATTTAAAATCGCCCTAACCGTACACTGAGCCTTTTTTTTGCCTTTTAACAAAACTTTTTTTAAACTAAGTTGATAGTTTCTGCAACTAAAGTGACTTTGTCTGCGGAGCGCCTTAGGATTTCACGAAAGTGGATGATCGGATGATTTATAGTTAGATATCGCAAATCAATTGTCTCTATTGCTTATCTCGTAAAAGTGTAGTTAGACCTATATCGATAATAGAATTTATTTAAAGCATTAAAGAACTCCCCCAAGGATCTCCACCACGACCGGTTTTGTGCTGCTCGCATCTAACGGCTTCCCGCGACCTTCACTAGATCGTCGGTCCACCTTGTTGGAGACCTGCCCACACTGCGCTTTCCGGTAAGCGGTCGCCATTCGAGAACTGTTTCCGCCCCAGCGGCCATCAGTCCTGCGAGCGATGTGCCCTGCCCATTGTCACTTGAGCTTAGCAACTCTTCAGGCTATGTCGGTAACCTTTATTCTTCTGCAGATCTCCTCATTTCTGATTCGATCACGCAGAAAAACCCCGAGCATAGCTGTCTCTAATGCTCTTTAAGTGACCTTCTTATGAGGCCCATAGTGAGCGACCACGTGTCAGTCCCATATGTCATCACTGGCAACACACTGGTCAAAGACTTTTGTCTTGAGACACTGAGTTAATAATATTCATAAATAATCAACAACAGAAAGAAAAAGAAAAACAACATATTGAATTAAAAACCTGTTATTTTAAATTAGAGATTTTCCGAAAAGAATGGTCATTCGTTATTGTGAATGTATTTAACTCAATTTATTTAACTAAAATTTCAAGTGAAATCCGAAAGTGAAGTCGAAGCCGGCTCTTCGCATAAGTCGGTGTTAATAAAGCTTCTTGTTTGTTTAGGAAAGGTAAATTATACCTTTATATATACCTACATGTCAATATAGATTTTTCTATTTCTATTTCTATTTCTATTTCTATAGTTAATAAATTTTGAGGAGAGACCTTTCACTACACGATCAAATTCCTCAAAACCAATCTCTTAACCTACTTTCCTATAATTTTAAGTAGCTAAGTATACCCTTTTATAGCGAAAATTTATAATACAGAAGTTATCCGATTGGTTCGTTAGATTAAACACTATACGGGCTTAGGATTTTATAATTAACGGACAAACACCATCCGCCATTGTTTGCCGTACGCGTATTTGCTGTACTAACGTTTTTCTACCGCAAAAGTGATAATAGGATTTATAATTTAACAAGTAAAGAGTTACAAGATAACATTTTAATAGAAAAAAATCAACTAGTCCAAGCTCGAGTGGGAATTGAACCTATGACCCTTGGATTACCGGTCCAATGTTCTGACTGGGTCGGTAATGTGCGAGTTACAGGTATCCATCATGTTACAAGTGATGATAATAAAATAAATAAATAAATAGACTTTCCTACCCTCACACCAACTATCTAACCCAAGAGAAGCTTCGTTATGAAACTCGTTAAATGGTTATTAGACAACGGATAAACATACTTAAAATACTTAAATACATACTTATACATACATACATAGAAAACACCATGAAAGGTTAGTCAAGGGTGGCCAACCCGAGGCCCACGGAGCCTAGTCCCCAAAAATTTACTTTTGTTCAGCAAAATTACGAATTTCTTCTATTTTACGTTTGGAAGCAATACAAACATAAAACTGTTTAAGTGTAGCAACAACCTCAGTCAATATCAACATTGATGCACTTAGTTCTGCCAAACAAAGTCAGACATCTCATTAACATATTTTTTGTAAATAAAAGTAACTATCAAAATGTGTATTTCTCACATATTCATTTTCAACTACTTAAAATTTGGTAGTGCGGCCCGGTGCCAAATCCTTTATCCGAAATTTGGCCCAGCTGCCGAAAAGGTTGGCTACCCTTGGGTTAGGTGACCGTTTACCACCATGCAAACCTTACTTTTACCAACTGAAGAATAACTATTTAATTTAGTATTCCGTTTCGCACTATGAGACTTTACTTCAACTTTCAAAACATTGAAACATATAGCTTCAGATACATATTGGCTTACGACTTGTTTGATTGATTAATTTCTAGTTTTGACAACGGCCGGCGCCATTCGGCATTTTTTGACGAATTTATGATATGGAAGGTTGGGATTGGTGTAGGAAACATAGCGTCGGTGAGCGTGGGAGCATAAAAACCGCTAATATGCTATTACACAGTTTAACAGGAAGACGAAAAAAGTAAGTCCTGGCCATTAATTTTTTTTTTGTTTTTGCTTGCCCCGTAAAAGTAGCAATCACTGTTTTCGACTTCCTGTGAAATTATGTTCAAGCAGATACGACGTTTTTACAAACTGCTCTTTCGCGGTCTCTCACGCTCACCGAAAATTAGGCAAAGCATAGGTAGGTATAGGTAAAGCATAGCTTAGCTGGAAGAGATCTCTTTTCAGAGAAAAGTCCACCTTTGCTCACCATTGTTCTTAAATTGTTTTCTGTATGTGTGTTTTCGTACAATAAAGAATATATAATTATAAAATTTAGTTATCCGATAGTTGGTAAATGCAAATAAACCGTTCACGGCTGTATTCCCAGAAGGAGTTGTCAAAGGCGTTATATTAGAAGCCTACTATTATTTATTAAAGCAGAGCTAAAAGCTTAAAGCAAAGCTAACTGTCACGAATAGATTTTAAAAATAGTATAAATGACACCTTTAACGATAATTGCTTTAGAGTATACTTACATACTTAATAACTAATTATTAATACTAATTATTATTAATTATTTATTTTTAATTACTAATTTTAAAGTTGAAGAAGTATAAACAGATCATAAGCGCAGCTTTGAAAAGGTAATGGGCAGACATCTTGTACACAGCTATTTCGCGACCGACTTTCCATTAAATTGACCATGATTTATACACTGCGCCTAATGCCTTTTGTTGTTTTAATTGTATTGGTCCAAACCACTTATCATTGTCCCAAATAAGATGAATACATCCGAATATACCCTAAACGGAATTTAAAGCAAGATTGATGTTTCCACAAAGGGATTTTAAACTTCTTGATCGCAACGCTCTGCGCGGTGTGGTCCAAAGTTAACCTTTTTATGTTGCTAATATTAGGTCCTTACCTATGAAATTGACGTTTTGTATGAAGATTTTTTATAAAATTTTATTTTTCATACTAACGCTTTTTTAATTTTCCTAGCATCTATTTATGTAAACACTATAAAAATTGTAGAGTAGTGTTTGTTGAAAAGAAAAAAAATCAAGTTCCTTCAAAGCTACAATGAAACAAAAAGACAATTCCGCAAACATAAAAAGTAATCAATTTAAAAAAAATATATTGTGCGATATAGACACAAAATTAATAATCATTGTTATTACTGAAGTTTATGTAACATAGTCCTAATTAAAGGTGTATAATAATATTAACAACCGGTATTGACTTTTAGAACTTTTAGACCTTTTAATAAGTGGGAAAAAACGTCAATTTCATAGGTAAGGACCTGATACTTGACGGGTATTAAAATTATTTAACACTTGTCGAGAAGCTCGATGGCGCAGTGGTTAACGCGCTCGGTCTGCAATTGCTGAAGTAAAGCATGTTTTGCAAAGGCCTGTCATCGGATGGGTGAAAAAGAAATCAAGATCTCGAGCTTCTCCGTGCTTCGGAAGGCATGTAAAGCCGTTGGTCCGCCTGCATTAGCGTTCGTTAACAACCACTAATCTACACTAGGCCCGTGTAGTGGTTTATGACCCGTTATCGCTGTAGCAGTTTCATTTATAGGGAAGGCTCGTGATCAAGCAGTAGGGCAAAATGAACTGGCGATGATGATGACAAAGACAAGAAATGAAAATGAAATGAAATACATTTATTGGCACACACTACAAAATCACACGATACTCACTCACAATAACAATACAAAACAAAGACAGACGAAGTGTGGCCAACTAGGCCCCAGCCTCAGCACATGCTACAGCGACATAGAGCCGCTGCAACGCTGGTATTCTGGAGAGGCGTAAATTGGTGACGTGTCCACAAAACAAAGAGGAACCAAGAAAGTTGTTCCAAAGTTTTAAACCGGCCTAGGTCACGGGCTGACTGATTAAATAACGTGACTACGGCTCGTACAACTTAGTCAAAACTACCGACGGTAATAAATAGTTTTGCCTAAGCTAAACATACAAGTAGTTTGAGTTAACCCTTTATTTAAAATCTTTAGTCAGCCCGTGACCTACACGGGCTGACTAATTAAACAATGTGACCACAGCTCGTACAACCTGGTCAAAATTACCGACGGTAATAAATAGTTTTGCCTAAGCTAAAC
Source organism: Eudonia lacustrata (assembly GCA_947562085.1). NCBI lineage: Eukaryota > Metazoa > Arthropoda > Insecta > Lepidoptera > Crambidae > Eudonia > Eudonia lacustrata. The sequence goes on from OX387316.1 coordinate 5,419,872, forward strand.
ATACAAGTAGTTTGAGTTAACCCTGTATTTAAAATCTTTAGTCAGCCCGTGACCTACACGGGCTGACTGATTAAACAACGTGACCACAGCTCGTACAACCTGATCAAAATTACCGACGGTAATAAATAGTTTTGCCTAAGCTAAACATACAAGTAGTTTGAGTTAACCCTGTATTTAAAATCTTTAGTCAGCCCGTGACCTACACGGGCTGACTGATTAAACAACGTGACCACAGCTCGTACAACTTGGTCAAAACTATCGACGGTAATAAATAGCTTTGCCTAAGCTATACATACAAGTAGTTTGAGTTAACCCTTTATTTAAAATCTTTAGTCAGCCCGTGTAGGTCACGGCTGACTAATTAAACAACGTGATCATGGCTAGTACAACTTGGTCAAAACTATCGACGGTAATAAATAGTTTTGTTAAGCCTTTATTTAAAATATTTAGTCAGTCCGTGACCTACACGGGCTGACTGTTTAAACAACGTGACCACGGCTCGTACTACTTGGTCAAGACTACCGACGATAATAAATAGTTTTGCCTAGGCTATACATACAAGTAGTTTGAATGAAGCTTTTATTTTAAATCTTTATTTTAAAACAAACGCGCTAGTTGAAAACTGTAATATGTATATATTTAGTTATTTAAGCTTGATAGAGCTTTAGGAACGCTTTTGTCCAGCAGTGGACATCTTTTTCTGAGGTGAAGATGATGACGATGAAGCTTGATAACTAATGGGATCTGCATATATAATAGGCTTGGCGTCAGGTCAGGCGTAACCATGGGTAAACACCAGGATTTAGAAATGTGTAAAGTTAGGTTTAAGTTTTTGGTTAGGTTTAAGTCGGTAGATAGGCTGGCGAATTTACTAGCTTACCAAAAGTTTATAACTTGAACCGCGACATTTGAAAGTCAGACCCTAAAAGGAAATAGATTTGGAAAGAAAGATGAGCGAGTCAACACAACACAAGACCGCAGGCGAGATGTTGAACCGAAGAAATACTGACTTCATTATTTGTTGGGTTAGAAAGATGAACATTACTCACTGTTTTTTTTTTGGTAACTCAAGATAGAAACACAAAATTCGTATATACAATTCCGGACGGGCAGACAGACAAACGTATTGAATCCATGAAGTTTCTGGTATACCTACTAGTACAAAACCCTAAAAGATAGTGAGCAGTTTTAAATAATAACAAGTCTGTAATTAGTACGCCTCGGTGGCCGAGTGGCAAAGCGCTCAGTTTGATACCCGAAGGTCCCGGGTTCAATTCCCAGATCCGGCAAAGTGTCTTTCGGATTTTTCGATACTTAGCACGGGTTTGTGATCACCAACCCGCATTTTTTAGCGTGGTGATTAAGCCAATAGTCATCAATTGCAGCGATGACTTGATTTCAACGATGGAGGCCTTTGCCCAGCTGTGGGACATTATACAGACACATATTTCTTTGCTTTCTTACTTTACTTTACTTAATACTACGTTTACTATTTTATTTGGGTCCACTTTTTAACGTTTAAAGTGCTGCAGAAAATTGTCAGCTAATCAAAAACACAAAAGTAGTTTCATTGCTACAAAAACAGGAATAAACGGTTCAATTTCCAACATTGAGAAAATAGCTTAAGATAAAATGAATGGCCGGCGATCGAGTCTCATCGATTTAAATGCCGGATGAATCGAGTCTATTCGAACTCAAGGAATCAGGTCGAAGTTATTCCTTTAGTTGCAAACTAGCAACGTTTTCTGCCTTCTATTTGAATGCTTTTTTTTTGTTTTAGTTTTGTATTTAGATACTTTAATTGAACGGTGAAACTATGTAGGGATAAATATGTATAACAAATATAATAAGACACGACAATTTTTAAAATTTTCTTTTGTAAGAATCTTTATTTGTTTCAGTGTAGATATCGCCCTATCCTTATTAATACATTATGTACCTTGAAATAAAACCTATTTTACGGATTTAATTGCGTTTATTTTTAGGGTGACACCGAGACCACGTGACCAGTCTGCCTAAATGTGAAAAAAAAACGCGAGTATAGATCCATAAAGTGATTTAATCTCAAGGTACATAAAATAATAAGGGTAGGGCGCGATCTTTACGGAAACAAATACAGATCCCAGTTCGCGTAAACTTTAGAAAACAATAATATGTATCTTATTTAGTAACTATAAATACAGCTATCACCAATAATATATTAAGTTCTCAGTAAGTTGACATAAATGAATTAAACTACATGAAGGTATCGTTGCCTTTACGGTTTAGTCCACTCGACAATAAAACGCCCTTCCCAAAATAAGACAAGCTTCGAACATATTCGTGCTTAAAAAAAATATACAACAACTTAAAAATATATACAACATATTAAAAATAATCTGTTGTAATTATTAATAAAAGTAAGGTTGTATCGTCGTATTCTCATCGAATTTTCTGCAAAATATTATTACTTACTGGTAGGTAAATCAACTCAGCATCAATTCTGCAGTTTGTACCGCATTTGTTAAAAATACAATAAACGTGAAATAAATAAATGATCACAGAGTGTTTTATTTAAAGACAAAGCAGAACTTTAAATATGCCAAAAAAGTTTTTCTTTAATGGTTCTTAAATTCAAAACAAATATTAAAACTAATAAAGAGTAAGAAAACATAACAATAGCTAAACAACCGATCACATACCTACCAATAAATACGTTAAACCTATGCAAGCAAACAGCCTCCACAAAGGAGTTCTTCTCTAAAACTTTTGTATTCTTCAAACATTTGAATCTAAAGAAAACAACATTATTCGCCGTTCGGTCGTATTCAAATACCTTCCTCGAAGACAGCGGGAGACTGTTTCCTCCTATGTTATTTAATATTTCATCTGAGGGCCTACGTATGTCAATATCACACCGTGGCCCGATCCGGGGGTGAAGGGCGGAAATTTTTCGCATAACGACGAATATATATATGTGGACGAATTTTCATATTCCGGTACACAGCAGCGCGGTAAAGGCATCTAATTTCGCATAGAATTTTCTAATCTATTGGCGCAGGTTGGGATCGAATAGATTAGCCAGCTAAATAAAGCGCTCCATGTATCCTATGTATGTACGGGTATGCATAGGTATGTATCTACTGATAAAGGAAACATTACTATTCATACTACTACTATTTAAGCTAAAGTGCTTAATTCTACCAGTACGATACACCATACAGGTATTAAACACATTTAAGAAATGGCCGTTCTCAAAATGGACAGTTAAAGCTTTAATGTTTTGAATTTTGAATTAATAAAACTTTTTTTTATTTTCTAAAGGTTACGTGAACACTACACATTGAAATTAAACAATCAATTTTACGAGTCTATTCACATTTAATTAACACGTTGGTTTTATTTAATTTAATCCTAAATAACGTTTTGAACGCTATACCGAACGGTCTATACCGGAAATCTCCCCTGAATAAGAAATATTTTTATATTTGCAAAATATTGTCATTTTACTATTATTAATTTAAAAATATAAGCGTAAGCAAATTTATTAATTTGATACGCACAATAATAATTCAAGTGTACATAGTAAGCATGATGAGAGGGATGATTTTATGATGATATTTACATTTAGCGGCTAACCACCATGCCATACTTACCATGTTTTATTAATCATGATTCTAATAAATTTCCACTTGAAATTTGTTAGTTTCATATAAAATAATAAATCAAATCAAAATATTGATTCAGTTTCAAATTAAAAGTAATAAACAAAAATAAAATCCTCCAAATATTATAAACGCGAAAGTTTGTAAGTATGGATGGATGTTTGTTATTTTTTCACGTAAAAACTACTGAATGAATTTGGATGAAATTCAGCATACAGATAGTTTATAACCTGGATTAACACATATTATAGTTTTTATCCCAATATTCCCACGGGAACGGGAACCACGCGGGTGAAACCGTGAGTAGCCGCTAGTATATAATAAAGAAGCGAAACCGAAAAGGACCCCACTCGGCACATGTTGCAGCATGAACATCACCTGCAACGCCGATATTCTGCGGAGCCCTATTGTTTGTGTGTGTGTGTGTGTGTAATAACTAATAACTTACTCGCGAAGCCATCATAAAGTAATAAGTCTTCTTTGTTTAAAACGATCAACTATGTCAATGGAGCCATTGAACGCTCAACGCCTGTGTAGCAAAATGGAGATATTCGGCTAACCAATCAATTACTGGTTGCTAAATTACTTAGCAAACTTTCTTGTTGCTTCCAAATTACTAACTTTTCAGGTTTAAGTTTAATAGAAAGATTTCGTCAATCCATCTATGAACATAGATTAATGATTTTATTGATGCCTTGCTGGCTTAGTGGTTTAATGCTCTAAGCTTGTTGGTAGTGAATGGCAACATAAATTAAAAGTAAATCAAGAGATATATTTTGATAAGTATAATTTAAGTCTTCGAACCACTGAACTTAAAGGTTATCTTTTATGTCAAACAAGGAGGATAACTAAGTAAGTGGGGATTCTCATCAGATGATGTGCGGTTCTACCTTTAATATTACCGTAATGTAAAGATCAAGCGCCTCACTGTAGTACCTAATAAATAAAAGAAACATCTATATACATTTTATGTAATAATTAAAGTAATTCATAAATCACTTAACCATAATAATACTTGCACATGAAATTAATGTCGTTCTTAAATTGGAATACTTGTTTTGTTTTTAATTTTTGATGAATAGCAAATAGGTTTCGTGTACACAATTCAACACACCTTTGAATAGAATGAACAAAAATAGGAAACACTGTTGCTAATAGTGGGGTGAAACAGTTCGATGTACTTGTAGTGTCGTGATGTAGGAAAATTAACTAACGAAATAAAATGACTAGACGTAACTGACCTATGTGTAAGTGCTTAAGAACTATAGGTAATTTATAGGTAGGAAGTAAATAATGATGTCTACTAAGATATACTACTAACCCAATGACTGACTAGCTGACTAAGCAAAGAAGGTAAAAAGCTCACAAACTTAAAAGTTGGTCAGTAGGTACAATATTCTTTGTTTTATTTTAATAGGAAACTCAGAAGCCACTTTTAATATTAGTATTTAATGGTTCTTCCACACTGCAGGCGCATAAAAATGCGTGACGTCATAATATTCCAATTTTTTCTTTTGCGTTTGATAGGGCACATCGTTAACTTCAAGTTCTAAAATGGAACCGCGAATTGGCAAACGTAGTCTAGGACGCCATCAGACTAGGTAGAGCGACGACCTTCGCAAGGTGTCTGAAACGAGCTGAATGAGTGTAACCGAGCATCGTGGTCAGTGGCATGCACTTGGAGAGGCCTTTGTCCAGCAGTGGACTTATATAGGTTTTTTTTTAATTCATAGCTCGGCAAATGACTCCACTCCACCTGATGTTAAGTGAAAATGGAGTCCAGACGCAAGGGCAACTGGTGCAGCGAAAACAACGCAGCATCAGTCACCCTCACCCTGCCTGCCCACAAGGTGCCTCTTCACGCCTCGTTTGAAAGGACTTCATGTCATAGGAAGGAGGGAAAACGTGTGCTGGTAGACTATTCCATCTTTTGGAAGTGCGACAAAGAAACGAGTCACCAAATTTCTTTGTGCGCGATGGAATGTTCGAGACAGTACAGCGGTGACACCGAAAAGTAGCACGCGTACGGTGGGGAGCGCTCTCATTATTTTAGACTGCACTATGACGTGCCAATATAAAAAAAAAATCTCTACGCAATTGCAGGGGCTCGAGAGCATTAGTGACCTCTGCATTGCCGATAATGCGAATAGCGCGCCGCTGCAATCTGCCCAAGGCATCGAGAAGGTACTTTGCGGAACCGTCCCAGAGGTGCGAGCAATACTCCACGCAAAATCGCACCTGTGTCTTGTACAAAATCCACAACTGATCCGGCGTGAAGAATCACCGCACCCTGTTCAGGACACCGAGTTTACGTGACGCTGTTTTTATCACGGCTTCAATATAGTCCCTCTGGTTCAGATTGCAGCGAATCTCCATACCAAGCATGTTAATACTGCTCTGCAGGCCGAGTGATGTGCCTTAAAGAGAGGGAAGGGGTAGGAATGGCGATTTTTTTGCCGTGAACGCGCATGCCTGTGTTTTCTTGGCATTGAACTCAACAAGGTTACTGGAGCCCCATTTAGATATGAGGTCTAATACCCGATTGAGCTCAATGACAAGATTTACTCGCTTCTCTTCAGTCTCGACCTGCCCAGCCGCTGGGTGACCGCTATACCCACTATGCACTGTACTATCATCTGCATAGCAATGAATATTTCCAATAGGCTAATAGGCTGATGATGATGAAACTTCTTGTGTAAGAGAGCATGAAACGGACTGCGTGCGTATGACGTCACACGCAATCTCGTTGCACATTTAATTAAAATGATTATTATATTTAAATGAAACTACTTTTACGGACTCGCGCGTTCATTTTATACGTGAGTTTTAATTAATGTTTATCGGAACTGGGTCCGTGGTCACAGGAGACTGAGGTGTTGGTCGTCTCATAATTAGAAAACAATATGATTATTATGCTAAGTTATTTCAAGACATAAGAAATCTTTTGATTATAATATTGCATCAGATTTTTGAGTTTTTCCTTTAAGTACTTATAACAATATGGTTTAAAATACTGCAGGCAATAATATATATTTTATTATATTATGTACTTACTCGTAGTACATTCACTATGACTACATCCTGTTTATGAAAATGATATTCTCTTTTTCTCTCCATAATGGCTTTGCCAATATCACCTAAGTGTATCGAGCCGAAACGATAAAGAATCTTAGGTTCATCTCCGGTGAAGGCTAAGTCGATCTGGTATTATCTTAACGTTATATAATCTTGTTCTTTCATCTAAAAATTCCATTGAAACGCTTATTAATTATACAGTACAGTACAAAGTAACGGAAAATTTGAAAACTGGTCCAAATAATATTTTTATACTTACTTAGCACTTTGAAATTAATCAATTAATACAGACTGATCTCCTTGTCCTGAATTTACAAGTAGAACTGTAAAAGAGTGTAAATACACTCTTTTACAGTTTCAGTACCTCTCATAATAAAGTAAAGTAAAGTAAATAGCCTATAAATGTCCCACTGCTGGACAAAAGCCTCCATCATTAATATCAAGTCATCATTCCAATTAATAGTTAATGGTTTAATCACCACGCTTGCCAAATACGAATTGGTGATAACAAACCGGGCTATGCAGCGAAAAATTTATAAACACTCTCCCCGACTTGAGAATTGAACCCGGGACCTTCTGGTATCGGGCCGAGAGCTTTGCCACATGGCCACCGAGGCGTTAAAAACATACGAATTATATACCTAGTAATAAATATACTTACTCTGATAATCGTAACAAAAACAAGTCGTCACAATAGACAATACATATATGTTCGTTTAATTACGTTCTTGTATGGGATTAGACGATATTGTCTAAAATAAAATTCGAAATCCGGCCAAGATGTAATTTAGAGTGGCTATGTGACATACCTACGTTGAATTACATGTGATCCGAAACATCGGTGTCATTTCCTCAATATCCAACCAGTGCGGCCTATGAACGTCGAATAAGATAGTCAACATATTCACAAGAGAAACGCGGTAAAAAAACTAAAGAAATAAAGTTCAAAGTTAAAGAGGTTGAAAATTATTATTTGAACGCGATAGTCTAAAAAGTACAAATTAATTTATTATCCTGTGATGGTTAAAAATATATAAAATTTAACAAATGTTTTACAATTTCGATAAAGGCTCCAGATATTTAAAGATATAGACAGAAGCAAATTGACTTACTGAGAATTTAAGCAGTTTTAATTATGTCATACCCAATGTTCTCGGTAACGTCTGTCCAAAATTAGCATTATGTATTTTTGGTAGCTTTAATAAACATAATTAAATGATCCTTTGTACTGCATGAGATTTTCTTCATCAAAAATCCAATATTTTTTTATACAAATTGATTTAGACCTTCACAAGAAGCGTAGCGGTAGGCATACGGATAGATTTTTTTTGGAGATAGTTTACTGATTGCGTCAGACGGCAATTTCAGCTTTACCGGGCTTGTTTGAGGGCGGCGAGAAACTTAAAGGGTTCCTCAAGTTTCGCCGTGTGAAACGAATCACCTTCGGAGGTTTTCTAGAGAGAACGGCATCACGCACTAGTGCTGTCCCCGTGCCCTACTAAATTTTCCGAATGGTTCGGACCGGATCGGATACGGATAGAGCCTTGGGTTGAGTGCGAGAAAACGTGGTTCAATTTCCATAGCTCCGTCACGGGCATTCCATTCGGTTTTGCGCCACATCAGTGGACTACGTCCAAATTCATACCACACTGATCTCTGGCCTGCGCGAAGTCAGTCACACAGATTAAGTGCAAAACTTTTTCTCAAAACTCTGAGTGGTAGAGCCACGCTGCGTTGCAGCACGAATATCGGCGTGAAACAATGGCACTCGTTGCTGTTGGTTTCGTCCGGTGAGTGAAAGTACCGGAGGCCTACCTCTCACCCCTCCCCCTCCCAATTCCTACTCCCTCCTTAAGAGCCAACTCCTTCCTCAAGGCCGGCAACGCATCTGCGATTACTTTGGTTTTGCGAGTGTCCATGGGCGGTGGTGATGATTACTTTCCATCAGGTGACCCGCCTGCTCGTATGCCTCCTTTTAACATTAAAAAAAGCTTCTAACGTCGTGAATCCATGCTTATGACAAGCATCTATTAGTTTTTTCTGTACGGGTTAACAGAGCTGTTATTATTGAGATAGTGGTAATCATCAGTTCATTTTCATCATTCATCTTTCATTCATTCATTCATTCATTCATTTCATCATCAGCTCATTTTTTATGTCCCTACTGCTGGGGCACGAGCCTTTTCTACAGATGGATAGGGAGAACGGGCAATAAACTACCACGTGGGCCCAGTGCGGACTGGTGGTTGTTAACGACTGCTAATGCAGCCTGGACCAACAGCTTTACGTGCCTTCCGAAGCACAGAGGAGCTCGAGATGATACATTTTTAATCACCCACCCGATGACCGGCTTTTGCAAAAGTTGCTTAACCTCAGCACTCGCAGACCGGGCGCGTTAACCACTACGCCATCGAGCTCCTCAAGTGGTAGTAATAATTAATAATAATAATCTTCTGTTTAATTTTTTTTTTAAATCTTACTCGCCAATCGCTTCTCCTCACACTAAAGCACATTCTAATGAATGTTATGTAACAGGTCGCAAACTGGGAAGGCGCAATAATGCCGCCGCCGACGCCGCTACGCTCGGCGATACAAGCCAGCGGAAATTAACAGCTCCTAGCTATGAGCCGAGCTGAGCACTGGCGGGAGCGGAACTGGGAATCGATTTATCGCAAGCTAACGTTTATCGCATTGCTGTTTAATGAATTTGGTGTAATCCGAACCTGTTGGAACGTATGTGGGTATAGTGAAATGGGTGTCACATTGATGTATACAAAAGTGTTTGATACGAGTCGTCATTTAAACAAAACCAAAGTATGTTACGTTATGTTAGTAAATCTGATATTTTATGTCCGGCTGATCTAAAAGAGATATAATTATGATATACCTTTATACTAAACATTTGAAAAAGATCCTATAATAATTTTAAAAGAATTGTTTTAGCAGAATTGATTCATGCGAGCCACTTATAGACCCACTGTTAACGTTGTACACCGTAACATAATGTATCATATAAGAAACAGACGAACGACAACGAAGGACCGAGCAAAAATACAGAAATGACATTTTTATCTCGCGAACCGAGAAAAATTCCAATAAAATATTTGTTCAACATCACGGCAAGAGAACTTGCAAGCGATGATATAAAACACAACAGCAAAATTTAATTCCGCCATTAATTTTCTTGAGCAAAGGTGAACTCAGGCTGTATCGGTGTAAAGTTCAACGATTGCTATCAAATGTAATCATTGTTGTCATTTTCTCATTATTACGTAGGTTATAGCTGTGTATGTCCATTTTTCTTGGCACTGACTGTTTCTCTTTGTGTATCATTTTTCTTGGCACTGACTGTTTCTCTTCTAGTATCTGAGGTTTTGCGCTATTTTATTAACACGTTGAATACATAAAGTTCAAAGTATACCGAGGGAATTTGACAGTTTTGTCGTAGACTGATTGACGTGCAGACGTGTGTACGTATACGAGTATAAGGTCACATTTTATCAACTGCAAATATTTTGAGGGTAAATTCAACAACATAATATATAAACTATTTTTATGAAAAAACCTTAAACTTTTATACGCTAGTTTTCAAGAAAAACGCCAAAAGACATTTCGATTAAAAAGTAAATTATAGCACTTTCGGTAGTTTCAATTCAAAGGAGCCGACAGAGAGGCCGCTCTCAAAAATATTACAATTTTTGCATCAGTAATAGTAAAAAAAAACTAGCCTGATTTTTTTTAATGCTAGGGCCTTATTTCTCTGATATAATGATGTTTTGTCAAAATATTTACAGTTATAAAATGTTACCTTATATAGGTACATTAAGGAAGGTCTGCTTTTAATGGTATGATATTTTTAAGCTAACTACGATAATGATTATCTAAATGTCTGCAAATAAAAAAGTAACTAAATCTACTTACTATTGATAAAAGAAGCCCTCAAAACGATTCATTGAAATGTTCGCCGTCTCCTCTAACATGCATAATGCATGTATTGTCGTATCCCCGAGACCAATCTTCGCGAGTGGGACAAAAAAAGGTTTGTTTACTTAATGTGCAACATCAAATACATGAAAAACACGAAAGACTACGCTCGGTACAAATTATTACTACTTAGTACCTACTAATTGCAACAGATGTAACAATTCGTATCATTATAATTCTTCCAAAGGACTGTTTTACTTAATGTGAAAAAAAGGACAAAGGTTTAACTATCTAAGTGGTCTAGAAAACCGAGACCATTACTCGTTTATGTACAATAACGCACTAAATATGTTACCGTATGGACAAGTTGTCCACAAGTAGTTTTTGCTTTAAGTTGTCACATATTTTTTACAAACCGTCTATGAGCCATCATAAATATAACTTAGCTGCAATAGTGTAGGCAGAAATCGTTGAATACTTGTCTGATGCGAACATTGTTGGCTATTTGTATATGATATTATAGTTTGGTTCATTACTGTCCCAGACTGTTAACAAGCTTTCTTAATAAGGGTCATTCATTTAGAAAAACAGAAAGTCTTGGCTTCTGTCAGCTTTTAAAATCAAAATTGTAGTACGAGTACTGTAGTATATATCTACAGGTCTTTTAGATAGTAGTATTTGGTCTAGGTATGTATTTTATAAATATACTAGTGGCTCGCTCGCGACTTCGTCCGCTTAAGAACACCCGTATCCCATGATGGACCCCTATTGCAGCGCCACCTATCGGGTCCAATTGTAAATCTAATCCATTTTGCAAATCCACTTGAACACACACAAAAAAATTCATTAAAATCGGTCCAACCGTGCAGAGGAGTTCAATAACATACACACGCACAGAAGATTTTTATATATAAAGATTATTCAACTACTAACGCCATCTTGCGCCGTGTGTCAGTCAACATTGCTTAGACTGGTTCATTTCCTTTTCTTGTTCTCTGTGCTCCTTACGCCAACGATACCATGATAAATATAAATTAAATAATAAACTACTTAAAATCTAAATAGTATCTTCTGGTTTCTTTACTACAACCAATAATGTCTATTTAGTATGCGGAGGCATTTCATATTTGACTACATACATATTTCTTACTTTTAACTTAAAAGTAATTTTAGTCCAATGTAATATGTTTACTGTCGTAGAACGTTGATGCTAACCCCACCTAACTTCTTGAAGACTTTGTTACCGGCGTATATCCTGCATAACGTAATAAGGTACGAGGTAAACAAATACATGAAAGTATTAAGTACGGCCCCGGGCGATATCGCACAACTTCATTATAACGAGGCAATTACAGAGGCGCGTAATATACTGACACTTGACCGGGTTCCCAGGGAAATTGGCGTCGATGTACGCCTATGTTTAGTAACTACTTTGTTTTATACACTTTTCATGGGAGTTGGCGCTTATTTAATTTTGCCGACTTATATTGTGATATTGGGAAATTGGCGTCGATGTACGGTACGCCTATATTTAGTTTATACTTTGTTTTATACACTTTTCATAGGGGTTGGCGCTTATTTCCGACTTATATTGAGGAGTATTGATTAAGAAAATTAAAAAAAAATAATAATAATTGAGGAGCTCGATGGCGCAGTGGTTAACGCGCCCGGTCTGCGAGTGCTGAGGTTAAGCAACTTTCGCAAAGGCCGGTCATCGGATGGGTGACCAAAACTTTATCATCTCGAGCTCCTCCGTGCTTCGGAAGGCATGTAAAGCCGTTGGTCCCGGCTGCATTAGCAATCGTTAACAACCACCAATCCGCACTGGGCCCGCGTGGTGGTTTATGGCCCGTTCTCCCTATCCATCCATAGGGAAGGCTCGTGCCCCAGCAGTGGGGACATAAATGAGCTGATGATGATGATGATGATTATTAAGAAAATTACTGTATTGACTGCGGAAAAGCTTTTTTAAATAAGGAAATGCTATATAAAGATTTATGTTATGAAGGCAAGTTCTGAAAATGTATTATCTTTATTTTAGGAAGACGCGTTCCGAGTCTCAATAAATTCTACATTAAATACGTACACAATCGTGTTTTTCCAATACGCCAATATTTGAACATGTTTCCAGGGAAATTGGCGTCGATGTATGCCCATTCTGTAATTACTTTGTTTTATATACACTTTTCTAAGGGGTTGGCGCTTATTTAATTTAGCCGACTTATATTGAGTAGTCTTAAGAAAATACAATGCTTTAAATAGGAGGCGTAAAAGCTTACTTAAATAAGGAAATACTATATAAAGGTTTATGTTGTGAAGGCAAGTTCTCGAAATTTATTATCTTTATTTAAAACAGATAATCTCTGGGGTAGATTTGTTCTGGGTCTCAATTCTAGATTAAATACGTACACAATCGTGTTTTTGTTGGAAATTGGCATCGACGACGTACGCCCATGTTCAGTAACTACTTTGTTTAATACACTTTTTATGGGGCCGCTTATTTAATTTTGCGAACTTATATTGAGAAGTCTAAGGGAAATTGAGTTGAGAAGTTATAGAAATAAACTGTAAGTAAATGAACATAATAAGAATATTGTAAGAAAATTTATTAGTCATAAGTAAACCTTTGTAAAAAAGAAAGTTTTTGAGCTGAACAGCTCGCTGAAAAAAGTTATTTCCCCAAATTAAAATAAGAAAAAGATGTTAATTAGAAGTAGAGTAAAGTAGTAAAACGGGAGTCCCACCCGTAAAAGAGTAAAAGATGATGAATGGCTGTGAAGTATGAAGTATGAAAGTGCGAGAGGAATAAATGCGAGAAATAGTATGAGAGAGAATAGAAATACAAAAGTCTCCGATAATGTTGGACGAGCATAGAAAAAAGAAAAAAAAAAAAGAAAAAAAAGGGAAATTGAGTGTAAGTAGCAACGATGCTTTAAATAGACTGCGAAATAGGTTACTTACATAAGGAAATGTTATATATAGATTGAGTTTCGAAATTTATTAATAATCTCTTAGAAAAAAGGGTAGATTGATTTCATTTGGACATTGGCAAACAGCAGACAAGTACGACTTGATTGAAGAAGACAAGTGTCCTAAAAAAGGTTCATGATTAACATCTTAAACGGTCATACTGCCACAAGTTTGACACTTTCGTTGGTCCTTTAAAGCACTTGTACATGTCGAGAGAATGGTCGGGGTACGGATGCCCTATTCTGTTGCTGCGGAGGGATGATGCAGGGAATAACATAGAATCGTCAACAAAAGACTCGAGCGTGCCAACTTGTGTTAATAACAATGGCGTCTTTAACTAAGAGTATCATTATGTTATTGAGACTCCTTTGTTGCTTCCAGAAGACGGTACCTAGTTATGTGGGAACTGAGTGCTTTAGTGTGGGCAAGCCTACAAGGTGGGTGCTGGATGTGAGCAGCACAAAACAGGTCATTTGGGAGATTTTAAGGGGAGGCCTTTTTCCAGCAGTGGACGTCTTTTGACTAAGATGACGATACACATTTATAAACTTTTGCGTTCCATACTTATCAAATAATTTAAACGAATAAACGACCGAGTTACACGGGGCGGCTGGTGACACGGCCGGTGTAACTGTAAGGTATTACCTATACCTTTTACTAATAAGTTTGCATTAAATGATTTAAGATGATGATGATGAGTGAAAGTTATATTTTATACACCATATTTAAAAAAAAAATCTCCACGTTTATTATCAGGAAGCACTACTTCAATGCTATACTTATTCTCGTTTTCGTTAAGTTTATCTAATGGTGTATAAAACTCTCACTGAGAAATATTATTAAATAAATTTTCACGGTCAAGGTCAAAGTAATTTTTTTTCATTCAAATAAACTTAATAAAAGTGCTTTTGAATCGTCTAAAAAATTGTTTACCTACTACTTATTCAGGACGTCTATTTTTAGCTAAGGAGAAGAAAGAATAAAAAAAAGAATGAAGAAGAATGCAGAGGTTTCAAGCAACCCTTCTAGCTAAGACAAACAATAAATAAATAAATTAATTAATTATTTAATTAATGTTTTCCACACTCACACCAATTATCTAGCCCCAAGAAAAGCTTCCTTAAGAAACACGATAAATGGCTAACTAGACAACGGATAAACATACTTCATCATCAGCTCATTTTGTGTCCCCACTGTTGGGGCACGGGCCTTCCCTATGGATGGCTAGGGAGAACGGGCCATAAACCACCACGCGGGCCCAGTGCGGATTGGTGGTTGTTAACGACTGCTAATGCAGCCGGGACCAACGGCTTTACGTGCCTTCCGAAGCACAGAGGAGCTCGAGATGATACATTTTTGGTCACCCATCCGATGACCGGCCTTTGCGAAAGTTGCTTAACCTCAGCACTCGCAGACCGGGCGCGTTAACCACTGCGCCGTCGAGCTCCTCAAAACATACTTAATACACTTAAATACATACTTATTATACATAGGAAACACCCAGACCCGAAAAAAATTAGAAAAACAGGTATTTCTAAATTGATCCGACCGGGGATCGAACCCGGGATCTCAAAGATGGCGACACCATGAAAACCGTTGTGCAAGCCACTCGACCAAGGAGGTCGTCAAATATAATAGAATAGAATATAAAGGTGGCAAAACGCAAGCCTTCTACTATACGTTTAAAAAAACACAATTTGGAATGCAACATCGTAGATACCAAATAGTCATTAACGCTAATTGACGTCGCCGAGTGCGGCATCGGCAGTGAGAGCTCAGCTCATTAGCTTTATGCCCAGTGGAACGCATCTTTAGTTCTTTGGCAATCATCAATCAATCATTGGGCCCGCGTATCCTTGAAATTCCCTTTTACGTTACAGACTCAGGCAAAACCAGACATCGTCGTAACTAGGTACCAGTAGTTTATTTTCAGTTACGAAACACAGATATAGTTGTAGTTGCTTTAAGTGAAATCGTGTAATCTAATCTAACTTGTAAAGTATTATTGTTAACTAATATTATAAATGCGAAAGTTTGTGTGTATGTTAGTATATTTGTTGCTTCTTCACGCTGCAATGGATGGATGGATTTGGATGAAATTCGGCATACAGATAGTTTATAACCTAGATTAACATATAAGATAGATTTTATCCTGACATTCCCACGGGAATCACACTATAAAGATACTAAATATGACATTTTAATTTTCCAATACAAAATGATTTGTTTGTTTTGTTGTCATGGAAACCAAAGAGAATTTAATCACTTGATGGAAACTGTCAAAGCGGTACGAAGTCCGCCGGGTCCACTAGTTGTTAACAGAGAATATTTAGCCTATACAGGATGTTTTGTAATAGGTGTATATGATGATGTTTGGTATAGGCCGAAACATAGCCATGCCACAGTATTAATATTTTTCTGTGGCCATGCTATGCTACCGGGAAGGCTGACATAAGCGCTGAATTTTGTCAATGCTTTTTTAATTTTTTGAGTGCTAGTAGCGGCACAGTGCGCCATCTATCCAACGGTTATTGCACCCGATTTCGTTTGCAATAACCGAAATTCAGCGCTTACGTCAGCCTTCCCGGTAGTATAGCGGTCAGTGCAGCCGCCCGGATTGCGGAAG
This sequence comes from Eudonia lacustrata, assembly GCA_947562085.1. Taxonomy (NCBI): domain Eukaryota; kingdom Metazoa; phylum Arthropoda; class Insecta; order Lepidoptera; family Crambidae; genus Eudonia; species Eudonia lacustrata. The sequence goes on from OX387316.1 coordinate 5,436,111, forward strand.
ACCCAGGTTCGATTCCTGGCTGGGTCGGTTAGGCGTTTAATTTTTTTACTGTATTTTATAAATATTAAATTTAGCTTCAGTGCAGCAATTAGCACTTGAAAATAAAAAGTAAAAATTTATTATAGCCATGCTACCCAGTATATATAGCACACTGTGATAACATGCAAAATCATATTTACTTTTCCATAAAAAAAACCACAATTTTATTTTATTACAATATTTTTGTTAATTCATGCGATGTTTCGACTTCTGTTTATGTTTGACCATGAGGTTGACGACCAAGAACAACGTATCTGCCTGACCTAGGGTTGTCATTTTTAAAAATTAATACTAACATTTATGTTTAGTAAATTGATATTTTTTCCTACTTTAAAATTTCGTTAATATAATTATCTAACATGTCCACACAACGCATGTTGTGTTCACTTTAATAAGAATGGACGTTTATTCTTAGTATGTAATTTGTTAATTAAACTACGTTACATTTAATTTGTGAACTGAAATAAATATAAGAAATAAAGTGGATTTTGCTAGAATTGAAAATGACCTCCTGAGTGTTACCCGACCTGGACCTCTGGTCATTGAGCCGAAAGCTTAGCTACTCGGCCACTAAGGTACTACTACATGTATAATGGCCCGCTTTCGATTGCTACCGGCGCTTCACCTATCACTCTTTAAATACATTTAAATTTATGGACTATGCAATTAACATTAATGTGAATTGTTTCGCTTTAACATAGGAATTTCCATTCGTAGCAACGAGGTTTTTAGAAGAGGTTGAATTAAAAATATGCGCTATTTATTATGACACATTCATTTAGTTATGGAGTATTGTGATATGCCTAGCTCGATGGCGCAATGGTTAACGCGCCCAGTCTACGATTGTTGAGGTTAAGCCACTTTCGTAACGCCGGTCATCGGATGGGTGACCAAAAATGTATTATCTCGAGCTCCTCCGTGCTTCGGAAGGCACGTAAAGCCGTTGGTCCCGGCTGCATTAGCAGTCGTTAACAACCACCAATCCGTCTGGGCCCGCGTGGTGGTTTATGGCCCGTTCTCTCTATCCATCCATAGGGAAGGCTCGTGCTCCAACAGTGGGGACATAAAATGAGCTGGTGATTAGTGTCAAGTGTGGAGTCAGTGTCGAGTTTCATTGTTCAACATTTGATTTTGATCTCATTAACGAAAACGAAACTTTGTATGACAAAATTACAACCAACCTCGTTTGTCACCAGGAGCAAGGCGACACAGTGAAAAAATGCATCAACTTTCGTCGAATAGTTTTAATGTCTTACAAATAAACAAAGAATAACCTTCGAATAGTTATTCAGTGTTTTGTCTCTTTTACTCTAATTTGAAATGATGTTTATATGACAGAAACAAAACACGGAATAACTATTCGGAGCTTATTCATTCTTTATTTTTAAGTCACTTATTGACTTATATTTAACATCATAAGACTATATTTAACATCATGATCATCATCATCATCATCTGCCTATACACGCCCACAGCTGGACTGATATCTATAATATGATAAATGAATAGTATAGTATAGTACGAATAAACCTTTCTGGTTTCTGTTACACTATTTAGATTAAGTTAAACATGACATCTTAGATGAATGATTGGTCTCGCACGCTCGACACCAATCATTCATCTAAGCATGACATGTACTTTTGTTAAAACATTTTAAAAAAAAATCTGTTATATTGATATAGGCATAGACTAATACAGGTAAATTCATGTCTTTATCTTGAATTTGCTAGCTAAAATACACGATTGTATAATTTTAACTCGATCATAATTATTTTCGAAAACACCTCCAAAAAATCACTATTGTTCAAATTACAACGAAATTATTAATTAACATGCTTGGAAACCAGACAATTATATTGATAGCATCAAAATTTGTAATTTAGTAGCTGCATATTTTAATAGGCCTTTGTCCAGCAGTGGACGTCTTTTGGCTGAGATGATGATGATGATGATGATATTTTAATAGCAAACACTAATATATTTTTTCTCGATCGTAGCGGATGCAACATATTTTCAACCTTATGACAGCCAGGATAAGAAGCCGTTTTAAATGTTCCCAAAACGAGATGTCCAAACAAATACACGGATATATTGCCTCTTTGCTTGTAAATCAGCGTAGAGACGATATGGTAATTGTATGGGTTATATTCTTTATTTTATAGACTAGGTTCCCGAACTACTCTAAAAAATATTTTTAAAGCATACAGTTGCATTTCAGTTTATTTATAATTGCAGTCTTTGTGCGTTGCAATGTCAACTCATTTACTAAACACGGTGATGTACACAATTTCAATACTAGAAATAAGAAAAAACTTGTAATGCCACTGTTCAGGTTTCAAAAGGTTCTTGGCTCTTTCTTGGGGCAAGGTATACACTACTATAATAAAATATCAAGTAGGTACTGTACAAGATTTACCATTAGATAAGTTTAAAAATCATATAAAATCTTCTTTATTTAAGAATGGTTATTATACAGGCAAAGAATATTTAGATGACAAAACAGCCTGGTTATAGTAAAAATCCACATTTTGTTTTATTTGGATCTATCATTATACTTTAATATCTTAGCGCTGATATGATAGCCTTTATCAGCGTGACCTACAGTTTACAAACAATATTTATGTTGCGTTAAACAATTCTTTAAGGGTGCGCCGTCCATAAGTGACAAATGTCATATGTTTTATTTGAAATGTCGTCGTCCATATTTATTTGATGCCGCTCGGTCATACTAATTTTGTATAGGGAATTTAAGGTGCTTAATAAAAAATAATTATTTAAATAACCACTTGATGAATCGAAAATGTAGTCTAGCAATTTGTAGTATATCCATTGATGATTGTTTAGACAAAATCAGAGGTACAATAATTTAGATAAACTATAAGAAATCTACTAAACGCCGCCACTCGTTTTCATGATTTTTGCCCAACTTTAAATGATATTGTAGAAAAAACTATAGCGTGTTATGAATTTATGGTTCTGACAAATTGTAAACACGTTCCCTATGATACTAAATATATATTTTGTTCATTTAATACGATAGTATTTTCAATTATATCTACTTAACCGTAACTGCATTTTTGGCATTTTTTTGTCGGCGCACCCATAAGTTCTTAGATTACCTCTTGCATGCTTATCTTATTTTTATTATTATTATACTCGTATAGTTTAACTTTGTTTTTCTTAGACAATTTTTGACTTTTAATTAGAACTGTATGACATTGTGAAAATTGAAATTGGTATCTGAAGTAATTTTTACAAACTTAGACATTTTTTTATTTTGTTGTTTTTTGTGTTGTGATTGTCCTTTTTTTGTGTGTTTACTTGTGATGGAAAATGTCCTTTTATGAAGGGGCACTTTCCAATATTTTTGACGCTGAAAGGGAGAAAAGAGTTGGACACTTGCTGAGTTTCTTGCCGGTAAATAAAATAAAATAAATAAAAACCATTTATTTCGAGTTCTTTACCTCATAGATGTTAGTAAAAATTTCCTTAACCTATTGTTACATTATAATAATAATATATTATATTATTATTATCGGTGTCTTCGAATACGAGTAGGAAAGAGCACTCGTAATTGATATTGGGAGATATATTGTCGCCAGTTCAAATATCGCACCCTTGGGCAAGATAACTAAACTACCCCACATTTTGCCTAAGCTTTTTTTTAACCATCCAGTAGTATTATACATAACATACTGAGTACCTACATCAGAAAGTTAAGAAAAATAAAGAAAAAAATCATGAAAAATAAAAATAGTAAAATGAATAAGTTATTTCGCCATTATAACGCAATCGTAACCTGTATTTTCAAGAATATAATAAAATAGAAAAAAAAAGTTTAATACCATGGTTTATATTATTATTTTATTAGCTAAACCAGTGAAGTGTATAAAATACTAAATGCTCTTTTTTACATAATACCCATCAAAATGACATTTTACTTTTTAAAGCCTTCTCTCAGCATTTTGTGAGACGCTTCCTGTTTTTATTTTTATAACTTCAATTATGCTATAAACAGGAGCGACGCAACGCTCAAATTAAATCGTTTGAAAAAGTTTATCACTATTATTTTCTCTTCGGAAGACTTAAATTAGGTTGATGTAGGCTATATTTAAATTATATAAAAAATATTGATAATAACTTTTTTCGAATGGTAAATTATTTATCACATACTTATGACATGTGATTATGAAATAAAAGTGATTAATATTATTTAATTAAATTAAAATATATTTTTAACACATAAAGTTCTTTAACACGCTCTTTCGTTAAAGGGCCTAGGGATATTATTATTATTAATATAAACAAATTTAAATAATAAGAAATACAGCATTTAAAATAGTTTAATACTTTATTATATCTATTTACTTATTTATTATCACGTAGTTTTAGAAAAAGTAGTTAAAGTTAAAAATAAACGATAGCTAGTAATTTCAATATTATGTATGTATTTTCGTATGTTTTTATTAGCATTATACAATTTTCTATGTTTGTTCTAAGTTCAATTACCCCTAAATAATATACACACTAAACCTTTCACCGAAACTTTCTATTATACCAAAACTTTTACTATGTCATACTTTAAATACTTTAGTGTAAAACTTATAAGAATAACTGTAAAGAACTCAATGTACACAATACACAGTGTAAGTTAAAAGACAAACGAAAACTCTACTACGGTCTCCCGAGTAAAATACCGCGTAATAATTTAATACTAGCAAAATATTTGTCGCCAGCCAAATATATGTTCAAATCTCTCTAAGAAAGAATTCATTTTTCTTCAACACGATATACCGTCTCATCACTTTCTAGGGAGAGCCTTTGTATGCGGCTCTTCTCACTAAGTACATTATGTAAATGTAATACTGAAGGCAGGACCGGTCCTTGTACGTTGTAGATAACCACACCCATATTATTATACGTAGAGTAGGCAAACATGTTTAGGCTGTGGTCGCAAATCAGCAGTATCCCAAGTTGAATGCTCAGATTTACAGTAGTCTCTGTAACGCGGGTCTCTGTTACAAGCATGCGTTACGGACACGCAACGTATAGTTTTGTCGTACGAATGCTCGGCCTATTTAAAACGTTTGGTGACATTATTACGCGTATGAATAATGTAACATCGTATAATTTGGTGATAGTGTTAATAAAAATGGGGATGAATTGTATGAGGTTTTTTTTGCTTTGGAAACGTTAAGTGATACTTTACGAGATTGCGAGTTCAACTTGGCGTTTTTGGACACTTTACATGATGCTGTTTGCTTGATGGTCCATAGCCTAAAGGGGAAAGGCTAGGGTTGATTGTAGAGGTCGTAGGTCAGAACTCGCAGCCACATTGGCCTACTGATTACAAACTGGATTGTAATATTATTAATTTGTTTCATCATCATCATCATCAACAACAACATCTCAGCCAAAAGACGTCCAAAAGGCGGGAGGTCTTTGTCTAGCAGTGCATAGAGGATGAACCAAGCATCTCCACAACGATGGTATTTTGCTGCTCGCATCCAATCCATGTGTATAAGGCATATTATTATTATTATTATTTATGTTTTCGAGAGTATAAAATCCTTTGAATCCTTTTTGTTATATCTTTTTAAAAATAGCGAAATAGGGCACGAATGTCCGACACTAGTTTTCGTCGCCGAAAAATAACACAGAATTTCATAGAAATTTTTACTTATTGATCGCTAGAAGCGGGGTTTGCTTAAGTCAGACATCTGACCCATACTTCTAATGATTGAAAGAAAATAAGTCGATCACTGGTTCCTGTTGAATGTTTTTGTTTGTTTAAATAATTTTTAATTATGTTGCGAACAAATTACAAAAACACAAACGCCTGCTCGTGAAAAATTATTCCTCATAAAAAGTTTTCACGAGCAGGATTTGAATCTGCACCCTTCTGACATACCGGGTCAGGTGCTCTCCCAATTTAGCTATCGTGCGGTTCTAACCAGCCCGCTGAAATTATTCAACACTATATACTTTTTACTTTGAAAGCCAAAGGCGGCCATTCAATGTCAACAACTACAGTCATTACCATCTGATCATAATATTTTTACAAATACTAAAGTTGGTTAGAACCACGATAGCTCAATTGGGAGAGCACCTGACCCGGTATGTCAGAAGGGTGCAGGTTCAAATCTGCTCGTGGTAATTTTTTCAACATTTATCTTTGTTATCGAAAAGTGACAATATATTTTAGGAATACCTAAAAGATATTGTCACCTTTTAGTTACTAACTTTTGATATAATTTTGTAGTAAATCAATATTGTGTTTGGCTCATTTCTCAAAAAGAGTAACTAAACTATTTTAAACAATTCGTACAAAAATATATTTCCCCTTTCACGATCTGTTGTTTCCTTCCCATTCCATTGATAACTGGATTTCACTCTAACAACTATTCCTCAATGGAAACTGCTCAGTAAATTTTACAACTAACTTTTGAATTAATTTTGTATTTCACAATGCCGTAACCAATACTTTGAGTTAGGCGGTCGGGGCCAACTGCCAATACCACAACCTGATCAAATGAAAACATTTCATTATTGTTGTGTTTGTTTCCAATATTCATTTATTAATTATTGTTTACCCACTAACCCGCGTTTTGTTAATGCATGGCCCATTCTCACCATGTACCAAGTTGTACAGGAACTTACTCGTTTTTAAAATTGACGTTCGCTGTGTCTGGTATTTTGAGGTTAGGTTACTACAAACGATGTAAACACAGCTCAAATAAAGAGTTCCCAGTTCATTAAATCACTCATCATGAAACTAGTAAATTGGTGTACTTATCGCATCTATAAAATTGTTAGGTACGTAATTCTAAGAAACTTACCAAATTTAACGAAAATGCAAATAACTTTGTCTTCGCACAACCAACGACACTGAAACAACATGACACGAGAGCGGCCATTACAAATGTGTGACCAGGACGACAAAAATGTTGCCATTTCTAAAAAAAAACCTCGGAATAGTAGAAAACGGTTATGCCCCCCACCTCCCATACAGACACCTGCACATCAACCTAACCAAAACTGTCAAATTTCTTCAATACATTTTCAACCATAAACCCTCTGCGACTGACGTGGTAGTCCAACAGACACCGCCAAATAGATAATCCAGTTTATTACCGTTAATTTTTAAATTTCAGTGTCGCCGTTTTTAGTAGGTACCTTAGTACAGTGACCTCGCGCGTTCGGTCAGTGTGCTGTGATTGTTCGAAACCAATTTGCCTTCAAAGCCACTATGTGAAAATTGACAACACAAAGCTGTGATTTTGAAGCTGTCTAACTTTTAAGTCAACCAATGAATATATTTCATGTTTTCTAGATTGATTGTTATAATTGTTAATTTTATAAATGTCTTAAGTTAAATTTAAAAAAAGTTGATTTTGATAATTTTTATATGTCATTTTAAAATAAGGTATTCATAAGACTGATTTGTGTGAAGTCAATAAACAGTGTTTAACTTTGAAAACACGAATTTTATTTAAGGTTAATTCTAAAAAAGGATATGCTAAGAATTTAATAAATGTAATTTAAATACATGCATAGTTTATATCTATAAAAATATTTGTTGTCGCAATGATGTCTCGTGTACAGTCAACAGCAAAGGTAACTGATGATTGGTCAAGTTTCAAAATATGAAATTATTATGAAAATCAAATCTTTTTAAACGCATATCAAAAAACCTTCGAGTGTCTACTATTACATGCAGACTTTAACTGTAGCTATATAGAAAATATCGACTTACACTATCGAAACTTAATTTTGAAATCCAGTAAACATCATCTACTTTTGCTGTTGACTGTACACACGGCGGCAGATCAACTTACTCAAAACTGTCAAATTTCTATAATTAATTTTGAACTTTATCGTTTGGTTGTAAGGATCAATATTCATTGGAGAAATTTGACAGCTTTGGGTAGGTTGATCTGCCGCCGCGTGTACATACTACCACGTCAGTAGAATTGTAAAAGTTGAGCCACGTCAGTCGCAGAGGGTAACGCCAATATGTCCGACAAACAATTGAATTTCTATTGTGTCTGGTCCACGGCGTTCAACCTGTTAAGGCATAAAGTTCGAAGTCTATTGAAGAAATTCGACAGTTTGAGGTTGATGCGCAGGCGTGTGTAAATTGTTTTTATGTTGGAAGGCATAGGTCTTGCAGTGGCAGATGTAACGACTGAAAATAGTAACGAAGTTTATTAAAAGTACTAGCGGCCGCTCACGGTTTCACCCGCGTGGTTCCCGTTCCCGTGGGAACATTTGGATAAAAAGTCCTATCCTATGTGTTATTCCGGGTTATAAACTATCTGTATGCCGAATTTCATCCAAATCCATCCATCCGTTGCAGCGTGAAGAAGCAACAAATATACGAACATACACACAAACTTTCGCATTTATAATATTAATAAGATAACTTTTTAAACTATCATTTACATTAGAATTATTATTATTAACAGGATTATTACCATGTTTTCGTTGTGTGTAAGTATCCGATAAAGTCAAAGTCAAATATTTTTATTCAAATAAACTTTAGAAAAGTGCTTTTGAATCGTCCAAAAATTTTTTTTACCTACTATCCATTCAGGACGTCTATTTTTTGATGTGGAGAAGAATGGGCGCAAAAACACCACAGCTTTAATATAATATGTAACGACATTTACAAAATGATATTCCGTTACCAAGTTATACAAGTTTAAAAAACCTTAACAATATTTCAAACTAGAAATACCTGTTGGAACAGAGGTCAAGAACACAATTATGAAGAATTTCTCTTTCACTCCACCACCTGGACATCAGCCCGCAAAATACAGTTCACTCAAGGTCCACTCCATACAGATTTGTACAGGTACTCCTTATCGACATGAACATAGACCCGGTAAACAACCAAGCTTTATATGACACATACATGCATACATGTGTCTGGGAGCTTTTTCATCCCCGTATCATAATACGATTATATCAAGACGAGGTCCCGATTGCCTTTGTAGGGGCGGCTCTGTTTCTATTTTCTATTTCTCTTCAGTTTATCCGCTCGTAGTAGATCGATCTACTTCTTGGGGTGTTTCTCTAACGAGTTAAGAATTACTCTGTCTATAAATTGGTCTTTTTTTGGCAAGGCGAAAGAGGTCATTGGCTATTCCCGTCCACTCCAAAATGTTCCGCAACCACGCTTTCTTCTGCGACCAGGTCTCCTCATTCGCTCTTTCTTCTCCACTCTCGATACCTAGCTCAAACGGTTGTAATGGTATGGAAACACTTCTGACAGCTTAAGGATCTACAAAGATTGACAGTTACTATTTGGAACTCATTCATATGCCGCCAAAACAACTTTTTTAATTATTCAAATACACCTACGATTCTAATCAACTTCGTGATTCGAATAGAACACATTATATATTATTTTAAGACAACAAACGTTATTCATAAAAACATCTTGGAGTAGTTCCACGCTGAAGTTTTAATCCGCAGACCGAAGAGGAGCGTCCCCTTAAGCCGCTCTAAATTAAAACTGACGGCAACACGTCCCGATGCTAGATTTCTTTAAAATATTCCTCTGAAAACCAACTAAGGCTATGGCTCTATGGATAAATAACGTAATTGATTTTTTAAATGAAAAGTCTAGACATCTCATTCAGTTGTTTATGTGACTTTGCCTTTTTACTTAGGTGTATTATTACAACCCATTCTCGTATTACTAGTATTTTCATTTGTTTGAATTTTTTTTAAAGGAAAAAAGACAAAGTGTTGAAAATTTCCACGAGCGGGATTTGAATCCGCACCCCATGACATGCCGGGTCAGGTGCACTGTCAACTATGCTAGGTGCGGGTTTGAATCCCACTCGTGGAATTTTTTCAACACTTTGTCTTTTACACAAAAAACACAGATGCTGAAAAAATTTACACGAGCAGGATTTGAACCTGCACCCTTCTGACATAACATTGGACATTCAATTGGGAGAGCACCTGACCCGGTATGTCAGAAGGGTGCAGGTTCAAATCCTGCTCGTGGATTTTTTTTCAAAAATTGTTTTTGTAATTTGTTCGTAACAAAATTTGCGTTAAAAATTATATAAACAAGACAAAAACACTTTGTCTTTTTTCAAATTGTGATTTGTTCGCAACAATATTTGCGTAAAATTATATGTAAATAATCATTTTGTCAAAGGTTTGATTCTAATCATGTACAGACGGCTCTACATCAACCTATCCATAACTGTCAAATTTCTCCAATAAATGTTCAACCATTATACCTGTCTGCGCCATGTAAAATGGAACGTCGCGGCGAGCGGTTGTGACGTCAAGAGAGCCGCCATCGCCGCCATCCAACGGACTTACACTTTGCATCCGACCACTAGCTATAGCCCTTGACTACTTGAATTTTGTAACGTCCTTTTAATTAATTTGTTAAAATATATATTGTCTAAATTTAAATACCATTTTGTTTTCCAAATACATGTAGCTTTAATAAAAGCATTAAAAAGCTTTCGAGGTTTTACTTCAAATAAAACTTCCAGTGGCCCGCGTGGCCATAAAGTGGCGACCGTGACAGGACTTAGCGTACTAAGCTAAGTCCCTAGATTATTTCTACGGAGCGCCTGAGCTACAGCCGGTCAGCCCCCAGCGCCGCAGCCGTCCGCCAGGTCCAGCCTCCGAAACATCGCCGGAACTCCGTGGCCCAGCCACGCAGTGCAGCCATCGAGTCATCCCCGGCAGCCCATCGAGTCCAAGAATCAAGCCCAGGAACGAGTTGAAGACACCGCCCACGTCGTCGGTCAGCCAACCGCATCGCGACCAGGCCAATAAGCTAAGTGTCCTATCCTTCATCAATCTCGCTATTCCACTATCTTCCATTCCATTGATTCCCATCTATATCCATCCTAGCTAAAATCTAGTGCAAAGAACTGTGTTTTAAGCGCGCCTATAGTGCTTAAGGTTAGTCAAGGGCAAAGCGTGACGTGTGCACGTGTCACGCTGCTTTGCATTGATTTCGTTATATTTCTTTATTTTGCGTGATCATTTCGATGCTATTAACAAATCAATGAAAATCACCATCATAATTGCTACATATTTTTGTGTATTTCTATTTTATATTGCCACAAATTAAAACTCGCAACATTACTATCATCATATTAGGTTACAAATCACTTCTCTGCTTACGTTAATGACCAGCTATATTGAAAAAATCACCGTACCAACCTTGTTAATTACGCACTACGCTGCATCCAACTCAATCTATCGCTTTGGGTTGTGCCCACAATAACAATAACCATAAATTCACTGTACATTTTAAATTAATGCTGCTAAGCCGCTTAAGCTTTCACTACGGCCTATCATAAGTATTGCCCATAATCACTATTCTAGTTAACGTCTATTATCACTTTATGTTGTCACAAAGTACTATTTCGCTTTGTTTAAAGTATTTGGCCGACTATTTCAGCTTGGAGAAGAGTGACGTGCGGCCGCCTGCGCCCGAGCACCCTCGCCTAGTGACCTGATTCCTGTTCGACCCCAGCTGCGGACACAGTAACGGTATCTCACGAAGGAGGAGCGTAAGCTATTTAACTATTACATAATCGGCGCATGATCAGCTGTTCACTATTTCTTTGGTGCGCATTTAATTTGCTTTTGAGGTTGCAAATATAAATATTTTAAATTAAAATGGCTGAGTCTAGTTTAAAGGAACTCGCAACTAAGCGTAGTTCAATTAAGGGACGTATCACTAAGTTTAAAAATTATTTAGACTCAAATTCAAAGATATCTCTTCTTAGTCCCATACAAGTGAACGAGTTAAATATCAAATTGTCGCGTATCGAGTCATTATCATCTATATTTGAAACCGTTCAAAGTCAAATCGAGATTCTAAACCCTTCCGGCTTGGAAGTCGAATTAACGGAACGCGACAATATTGAGACTGAGTTGTCAATATGCATTGCCACCGCGCAAGAGATTTCCAATGCGCAAGTTCCAAACAAAACTGGCAGGGCTGATAGTCAATGTGGCAGCTTCCATCAGTGTTCTGAGTCTCAAAGCGTTGGTTTTAAGTTACCGCAAATTCAGATCGCTAAATTCGATGGATCTTTCTATCGGTGGCTTGAGTTTCGAGACATGTTCATTTCACTTGTCCACAACAACGAACGCATTCAAAATATTCACAAGTTCCATTATTTATCGTCATATTTGGAAGGTGATGCTTCCCGTGTTATTAGCAATCTCGAAATGTCTGACGCCAATTACACCAAAGCATGGAGCTTGCTATGCGAGCGATACAACAATAAAAGACAGCTCATAAACAACCATCTCAATTCGCTGTTCAATATTGAACCTATTTCGCGGGAGTCTGAAAAGTGTTTAAGGTCTTTAATCGACCATGTAGGTAAAAATTTACGAGCCTTGTCTAGTTTAGGGCAGCCTACAGACAAATGGGACACCCTCATAATTCACATGGTTTCTTCAAAGTTGGATACTCATACTAGTTTGAAATGGGAAGAGCATCGTAATTCGCTTGAAGACATGCCGACACTTGAACAGTTCAATCAGTTTCTAAAAAACCGTGCGGATGTTTTAGAAACCATAAATAATAATAAGTTAGATAAACATAAGCGCACGCCAATCCCCAGTATAAGCAATTCGCACAAAACGAAAGACTTTCACTCTAAGTCGTTCTCCTATACTGCTCAATTAGATACCAATAAATCGCACACGAATAATTTTAATCAATCGTCTAATTGTGTAATATGCAAACAAGCTCATCGTATTTACGACTGTCCTACGTTTTTATCAAAATCACCTGAGCAACGCATAAAAGAAGTTATCAATCTTAAATTGTGTTTGAATTGTTTACGCCCCGGCCATAATAGGTTCTCATGCAAGCTGGGTCCGTGCCGCGAGTGCAAGAAGCGACACAATACACTATGCCATAAGGTCGTTTCTTCTTTGCCCGAAAAGACTAATGTGTCATCCGCACAAACAGATGTTAATGTTAATTTTTGCATTGAGCCCACGAGTCAAGTCTATTTAGCCACTGCATTGATCGATGTTGTCAATCCTTCGACGCGCAAGTCGGAAACTATTCGCGCGCTGTTAGACTGCGGTAGTCAAACTAGTTTTATTTCTCAATCTGTGCAACAGCGTTTAGGGCTCGATTGTTTGCCAACCATCCCTATAAAGGTGGTAGGTATCGGGAACACAGATTGTAATTATATAAAAAAGCGTTGCATCATTCAATTAAATTCATTGCAGACTGATTTTAATGTTACACTTTCGTGTTGTGTGTTACCGGAGCTCACAGGAGACCTCCCTAAATTCTTTGTTGGGTTACACAAGTTCAATGTACCTAGTAACATTAAATTAGCTGATCCATTATTTTATAAGCCATCCCCTATCGAACTTTTAATAGGCGCAGACCTGTTTTGGGACATTGTTGGCAATAAACAGCAATCGTTAGGCGTAAACAAACCATTTTTACGTAGTTCACAATTAGGCTGGGTAGTGACCGGTCCTATTGTTTTGAATAGTTGTGAACCTAGAAAACTACATTGCAATTTTTCATCAAGTGCTTCACCACAATCGGGTGACAGCCTAGAAAAGCAGATTTCACGCTTTTGGGAGTTGGAAGAACTACCCAAAAGACTATTACTAAGTGAAAGCGAGAAGGCATGTGTTGAACATTTTAATAAGCACACCACTCGTCTATCCAACGGGCAGTTTTGTGTCAGACTGCCGTTGAAAGATTCACCGGATTGCCTAGGTGATTCTTACAAGCTTGCTGTAAAGCGATTTCGTGGGTTAGAAAGACGCTTTAAAAATCAACCCGTATTGAAACAAGCTTATACCGATTTCATAAAAGAATATCAGGAGCTAGGGCACTGTTCTGAGTCTGCGATTCGCATACCGGAATCCAGTTATTTTTTATGCCATCACGCTGTTTTGCGACCTGATAGCGAATCCACAAATTTACGCGTTGTGTTTGACGGTTCAGCTCCCACTACATCCGGCATTTCGATCAATGACCTTCAACTGATAGGGCCGAATATACAAGATTCCATTTTCTCCATCCTTCTGAGGTTTCGTCAGTACAAGTACGTACTCACGGCAGACGTCAGTAAAATGTACAGAAACGTACTGTGTCACGAGCATGACAGAAACCTTCAGCTCATATTGTGGAAAGAGGATGAATCTTTGCCCATCAAAACGTTGCGGCTCAATACTGTGACTTACGGTTTCGCAAGTTCCAGTTATCTGAGCACCAGATGTCTTTGGCAATTAGGTGAAGAATGTTCGGATGAGCTAGTGAGAACCATTATCCAGCATGATTTTATGGTCGACGATTTGCTGACTGGAAGTCAGACGGAGGAACAGCTCATACACATTATGGAATCGGTAACCAAAACATTAAGCTTGGGTTGTTTTCCACTTCGAAAATTTAGGTCTAATTTACCTTCAATATTTAAATCAACTCAAATCGACTTGCAGGGCGATTTAAGTCTTAGCGATTCCACCAGCACCTTGGGTTTGGGGTGGAATCCTACTAGTGATAACATACATTTTTCTATTAGGCTCCCAGTTAAGCCAACAGTAATTACAAAGAGAACTATTCTCTCTAGTTCCCTAAAAATATTTGACCCTTTAGGGCTGTTAAGTCCCTGCACAGTTCTCCCCAAAATGTTGATTCAACAATTATGGATCCACAAATTGGACTGGGACGAAGCTGTGCCTAGTGAGCTATGTAAACAATGGGAAAGATATCAAGCTAATGTTCACAATCTTAAATCTATTTCAATTCCGAGGCATACTGTGTGTGACGCGCCCATCTCCATTGAGCTTCACTCGTTTAGTGACGCTTCTATGTCAGCCTATGGAGCATGCGTGTATCTTCGCTCCACTGACATTCAGGGCAGGGTTAGTGTCAAGTTACTTTGCGCTAAATCAAAGGTAGCACCTATTAAACCCACTACGATCCCTCGACTCGAACTATGTGGTGCATTATTAGCTGCGCGCCTATGCCAGTCTGTAAAGGAGTCTCTGCGCTTGAAGATCAGCCATTTTATTCACTGGTGTGACTCCACTGTAGTGCTAGGTTGGTTACGCAGCCCGCCTAGCACTCTAAAAACGTTCGTAGCCAACCGAGTCGCTGAAATTGGTGAGATCACTCAGGTATCTTCATGGCGTCATGTACCAACTCAGTGCAACCCCGCTGATGCTATTTCTAGGGGTGTAGATCCTAGCCAAATGCTTAGCTTAGATTTATGGTGGTTGGGCCCATCTTTTTTGCAACATTGCGAAGAAGACTGGCCTACACTACAAACACAAACCGAGGGGGAACTACCTGAATTAAAATCACACACAGTTACTTTACTAGAACCTATTTTAAAATTTGAAAATGCCTCAAACTACACAAGATTATTACGTGGATTAGCTTACGTTCTAAGATATATACACAATAAAAAAAACCCTAATTCTATATTTACAGGAAACTTAACAACTAGTGAATTAAATTTTGCCTATTTACAACTAATAAAATTATCACAAATAGAATCGTACAATGAAGAAATATATACATTAAAAAAATCAAAACAATTAAACCAAAATAACAAGCTTCTGCCTTTAGATCCATTTTTAGACGAACAAGATATTTTAAGAGTAGGTGGTAGACTCAACTTATCCACTTACAGTTCTGAGATAAAGAATCCTATCATACTGGACTCTAAACTTCGTCACGAACACATAAAACAAATGCACGCAGGGCCTCAACTATTGTTATATTCAATTAGACAATATTTATGGCCAATCGGCGGTCGAGAACTAGCTCGACGCACCTTTCGCAACTGTTTCACGTGCAGGCGCCTTCAAGGTCAAACGCTAGCTCCAAAGATGGGCAACCTACCCGCTCAGCGTATTACCCCGGGATTCCCATTTCAAACAGTGGGCATGGACTTTGCTGGACCATTTTCAATTTTAGACAGAAAGGGTAGGGGTGCTAAAACCTTAAAATGTTATTTGTGTTTATTCATTTGTTTTCGAACTAAATGCGTTCATCTTGAAGCAGTTAGCGAGCTGTCTAAAGATGCATTTATTTTGTCACTACGCAGGTTTATTGCCCGTCGTGGTAAACCATTGGAAATCTTTTGCGACAATGGTCGTAATTTTGTCGCAGCGGCCAAAGAAATTGGACAGTTCATCAAATTCAATTCTAGTTCTTTTACTGATTTTGCCGCCAACGAAAAAATAAAATTTTGCTTCATACCTCCTTACGCTCCTCATTTTGGTGGATTATGGGAGTCAGCAGGAATCCGATCCTCTAAAACTATTATTAAAAAGTGTATGGGCAATACTAACTTAACTTTTGAAGAGTTGTCCACACTCTTTGCACAGGTGGAAGCTATCCTCAACAGCCGCCCCCTGTGCCCATTATCCCCTAGTCCTCACAATCACGATTTCCTATCTCTCTCTCCAGGGCACTTCCTTATTGGCCGGCCGTTGACTGCGCTGCCGTCGCCTGCCTTGGAGGACGCCAACCCAACCTCACTTCGTCGACACGCGCGGCTTGAGCAGATTCGCCAGCACTTTTGGACTCGTTGGAAAAAGGAGTACATCAGCGAGCTGCAACAACGCTCCAAGTGGCGTACTAACCACTCCACGCTGAAAATTGGCGATCTGGTGCTAATTAGTGAGGACAACACTGCACCTCTAAACTGGCGAATGGGTCGCATCACGAGCCTGTTCCCTGGCACTGATGGCATTTCTCGAGTTGCGGACATAGACACTGCCAGAGGTCGCATTCGCCGGGCCCTCACAAGAATTTGTCCCCTGCCTACCGCTGAAGAGCAAGATGCTTGAAGACCTCAGTCTTCAAGGAGGGGGAATTATGTCTGCGCCATGTAAAATGGAACGTCGCGGCGAGCGGTTGTGACGTCAAGAGAGCCGCCATCGCCGCCATCCAACGGACTTACACTTTGCATCCGACCACTAGCTATAGCCCTTGACTACTTGAATTTTGTAACGTCCTTTTAATTAATTTGTTAAAATATATATTGTCTAAATTTAAATACCATTTTGTTTTCCAAATACATGTAGCTTTAATAAAAGCATTAAAAAGCTTTCGAGGTTTTACTTCAAATAAAACTTCCAGTGGCCCGCGTGGCCAATACCATATACATAAAGTTCAAAGTCTTATGAGGAATTTTGACCGTTTGTGGTAGGCTGTGCAGGCGTGTGTACCTATTGTTTGACTTGTGAAATAACCTAGAATTAGCTATCTAACAATACGAACTTACTCAATCATTATTGTTATGTCAAAACGCAATCAGTTTTGTAGTCAACGTAAAGAAATTTGTGTAAATATATACCTACTAGTTACAAATTTTAATTGTGTAAGTTCGTTAAGGGTCTATAAACTTTTTAAATTAATGAAATTTTCTTTAACGTGTCTTAAAAACTAAATTTTGGTGAAGTATTTATAAGAGTTCACAGCGTCATTTGTTAAAGAAAATTGTTTGATAAATATAATAATGTACTTTGACTTATGCGAAAATTTCTATTTTCTTTTGGTTACCCTTGGCTTAACATGTTAGGTTCGTCGTAGCATTTTAATTTTAATTTCATGTATTAGTTTTATTGTTAAAACCTACCTAAGCCCCACTGCTACGCCGAATAAACATTTTGAATTTGAATTTAATACGAACAAACTACAAATATTAAGATCGGATGTTGATGACGTGATTGTTGACATTGAATAATGTTCCTTTGGCTTGCAAAGTAGGAGGAGGCAGTGTTGATTTGGCACAGGTTGGACAAACTACTAAAGCTTAATTGGAATTGCACCCGACTATGTCAAAGGGTGCGCTTTTAAATCCCGCATGTGGATTTTTTCAAAACTTTCCCGAATTATTTATTCTAAAAAAACACACTAGAGATATCCCTCAAGTCACCTTCTTTATTTACGTTTCTGTCTTTGATCCCAGGTAGTGGAACATCAATCTGCGCAAGTTTAATCCACGCCACGATCGGCAATCGAGCGGTAAGTCGTTTTAAATTAAAAATTTGTCGTCGTACCGATCCCAAGGACTTATAGCAAAGTTTCCGCCCAAAGAAAAAGTATCGATCCCAGCCCCCGCACATACATAATATAGTATAATTGCTTACGTGTGGTTATTTTGTTTCAATCACATCGTTCGCTGATACATTTGACGTTTGATATTTTCGGTGCTCGTTAAAAATGTAATCTTGGCTAAGTGTTGTTTACAGTTGTACTTTTGTTTTGTTATTGTTTACGATGAATTAATTACTTTGATAAAGTCGATTAGTTATAATATAATTTATAATATTTAATTGTTTTTAATATAGTTAGTTATTAAGTATAATTTTGTAAATATAATTTTGTCAAAATTATATTTTAAAGTAAATATAATTTTGTGTCAATAAACTTTATTAAGTTTATTGACACAAAATTATATTTACTTTAAAAATATATGACATGCCCCACATATAACAAGTAGGTACCTACTTGTTAAACATAGACAACAATTAATTTACAATTTTAATTTTGAAATGAAACAAATTTTACGGATCTACTCGCGTTTATTTTACACATTACTTTTAATTAATGTTTATCCTGACGTTTCGAACCCTTTGCAGGGTCCCTGGTCACAATTAGGAATGTAAAAAGTGGTATTGCTATTTTAATAATAACTTATGATAATATTTAATTAATGAAATAAATGCGAGGGATCCGTAAAAGTTTGTTTCATTTCAATGTGTAGTGTTCGCGTAAAGTTTAGAAAACAATTTTAATTTTATTTTAATTTAATTTTAAGTTCATAATTTCGATGTAAGTTCTGCTTCTGTAATAACCATGTTGTGTACACAATATGCTTAGGGATATAGTCTAGAACGCTACTGTTACCTTAATTTATTTTGTTTAAAATTACTGTATTCTGTTTTGTGTATCAATAAACAAATCATCATCATCATCATCATCATCATCTAAGCCAAAAGGCGTCCACTGCTGGACAAAGGCCAAAAAATAAACAAATAAATAAATATTATTTCTGATGGATTTGGGATACTCCTAAGACGTATACATCCCTTCGTCGTATCTCTAAACTTTGAAGGAGCTCCCCTTGATACCAAACCGACCATTGGAATCCTTGGCGTCGATATTTCGAGTGACGTTCAATTTCGCGGTCATTTGGAAGGTAAAGCTAAATTAGCTTCGAAAAAGCTGGGTGGGCTCAATAGAGCGGGACAGTATTTCACGCCGACCCATCGCTTACAGCTTTACAAAGCACAGGTCAGGCCTCATATGGAATACTGTTCCCATCTTTGGGCTGGAGCGCCCCAGTACCAACTCCTCCCATTTGACCGCATTCAACGCAGAGCTGCTCGAGGAATTGTTCGGTTTGATCCCTGCCGCTGATTTCCTTCACCGCACTACACGCAATCGACTGTCTTTCCATCCACACCATCTTGATGGATGGCGATCTACTACTGTGCGTTTCTCACGTAATTTTTTACCACGAACTACAGTGCTGTGGAACCAGCTCTCAGCGGCGGTATTTCCGGACCAATATGACTTAGGAATCTTCAAGAAACGAGCCTATTCCTTCCTTAAAGGCCGGCAACGCATCTGTGATTCCTCTGGTTTTGCGGGTGTCCATGGGCGGCGGTGATTGCTTTCCATCAGGTGACCCGCCTGCTCGTTTGCCTCCTTCTAATATAAAAAAAAACATAGATTTACGAAGACCTTTGCCCTGCAGTGGGACAAACAAAATAGGTTAATTAAACAAAACAAATAAAGTTAAATCAATGCTCTCGTTTAAGTAAATGAACTAAACAAGAGACAAGACAAGACAAGTGGCATAACGCATAAAGAATAGAAATTAAATACAATGATTATTGTACGGGATTGACGTAAGATACGTATAAATGACGTTAACGTCAATCCCATACAATATGATTATTGTATGGGATTGATTGATTCTATTTCATTTTTATTTTATTAGCGTTATGCCACTTGTCTAGGGGGTCACTTGTCACAACAACAAGCACAAAGCTCAATAAAAAAAACATTAGGTCATTTAATAACCTAATCACTGACAGGCTTTTGTTTTGCACGCCGCTGAAACGATTATAAAACACAATGCGAATAAACGCAACAAAACCGTTCCGTCCGGACAGTGCTGACCAAATTGCTATGGGGAATATTTTCTAAATTTATTGCCCCAAACCTTCGGGCCAATGCAAAATTTATAGCCACTATTTGTCACGAGAGCAATATATTTCCATTTGTTGTCAATTATTTGTGCAACAAGCTTCTGTATTCTCTCTGTCATTGGGGTTTTATTTCTCGCCGTCAGTTTTGCTTTCTTACAACAAACACCCTTAAAGCATCTTAGGGTTAAGAGTTTGCATAACTATAAATGTTGAAAAAATTTCCACGAGCAGGGTTTGAACCTGCACCCTTCTGACATACCGGGTCAGGTGCTCTTCCAATTGAGCTATCGTGGTTCTAACCAGCCCGCCGAAATTATTCAACACTATTTACTTTTTACTTTGAAAGCCAAAGGCGCCCATTCAATGTAAACAACTACCGTCATTAACATCCGATCATAATATTTTTACAAATACTAAAGATCAGTTAAGAAGTAGGCAAGCTATTTATAAATGTTTATATAATTTTTTTAACGCAAATTTTGTTGCGAACAAATTACAAAAACACAAATGTTGAAAAAATTTCCACGAGCAGGGTTTGAACCTGCACCCTTCTGACATACCGGGTCAGGTGCTCTTCCAATTGAGCTATCGTTCGCAACAAAATTTGCGTTAAAAAAATTATATAAACATTTGCATAACTATTACAAACACTCAATTTTTAAATTTAATCGTTATACTTGTCAGGGGGTTAGAGTTACTCGCGTCCGTAGGTTTACCCTTGAGACCCTACACGTGACCCCTGGGTGGTGCTAAATGTCTGAGTGGTAGAGCCACGCTGCGTTGCAGCACTAAATGGGCCTGCTCATCACCACCCTCTCACAGAATATCGGCGTGAAGCAATGGCACTCGTTGCTGTTGTGTTTCGTCCGGTGAGTGAAAGTACCGGAGGCCCACCTCTCACCCCTCCCCCCTCCCAATTCCTACTCCCTCCTCAAGTTCAAACTCCTTTTAACAAAGCCGGCAACGCATCTGCGATTACTTTGGTTTTGCGGGTGTCTATGGGCGGCGGTGATTATTTTCCATCCTTGCTTGTTTGCCTCCTTTTAACATTAATAAAAAAACTTGTGTTATCTAATATAATATTTAGTCACACTCAATATAATAGCCACTATACACTTTTCGCGTTCCATAGTTAAACAAATTTAAACGGGCAGTCAGCCCATGACCACGGCCGTTGTAACTCGGTCGAAACGTCGGGTTTTAAGAAGGTATGATACCTTTTTACTAATTAGTTTGTGTTAATCCCCGTTTAAATTTATTATAATAGCCACTGTATGTTGCAGCAGCATTTACATTTATTGTCATTTACTTAGGTGCAACAAGCGTATTTATTCTGTCACCGTTTTTTTATTACATGTCATTCATCCTCGCCTCTGAATTTGCAAGAAATATTACAAGTACGCCTCGGTGGTCGAGTGGCAAGGCGCTTGGCCTGATACCCGAAGGTCCCTGGTTCAATTCCCAAGTCGGGCAAAGTGTGTTTCGGATTTTTCGATGCATAGCCCGGGTTTGTGATCACCAACCCGCATTTGGCAAGATTGGTGATTTAGTCAATACCCATCTATTGTAGTGATGACTTGATTTCAAAGGTGGAGGCCTTTACCCAGCAGTGAGCTGTTGTTGCTTGGTGTTTTTATTACAAACTAGCGGCTGCTCGCGGTTTTACCCTCGTGGTTCCCGTTCCCGTGGGAATATCGAGATAAAAGTATTCTATGTGTTAATCCAGGTTATAAACTATCATTTTGCCGAATTTCATCCAAATCCATTTAGTAGTTTTTACGTGAAAGAGTAACAAACATCAATCCATAATTACAAACTTTCGCGTTTATAATACAAAAAAAAACAAAAAAAAAAAAAATTAGTAATATAAGAAGCTTTTTTAAAAAAGAAGCAGTGTGGACAGACCTCCAAGAAGGTGGACCGATCTGGTGAAGGTCGCGGGTAAACGCTGGATGCGAGCCGCATAAAACCGGTTGTTGTGAAGGTCCTTGGGGGAGTCCTATGTCCAGCAGTGGACGTCTTTTAGCTGAGAGGATAATGATGATAAAGCTTTTCTGTAAACAGACTAAATAAAAACTGCGAATTTGATTTAAGTTTGTCTTCAGTTGTGTAGTGTTGTCTCCAGATTTAAACAACTACACACCTACCCATTATAGCTATTATCTGTCACGACAGGGATATATTTCCATTTGTTGTCAGTTATGTGTGCAGCACACCGTCACTGGGTTTTTATTCCTCGTCCTCCATTTTGCTTTCTCAAGCCACTAAGTTGTCTTTTTAAATTAACCGAAGAAATTTATTATTTAAATTAGGGCGTTCAAACAAAGTGGACCTATTTAAACATTGTCGGACAGAAAATAACGTGCTGTAGAAATCTTGAAGGTCTTGTTAAAACCTTTGGGTGCTCGGTCATATTTCAAAGTGTAGTAAGTTAAGTAGGTACTCTTACATACACGCGGACTCGGATAACGGCAGGGGGCCTGCCAATACCTCTTAACCAGACTTAATTGGTGTTAATTTTAACACAGATTGTTATACACATACACCATTAGCCTTCAAAAGTTTTGAAAGTAAAAATCAGTTTTGAAATAAATTAGTAACATCGGTATTTGTAACCATATTGTTTTTTCGGCGCCCCGCCGATGGGGCAACCCACCCGCTAAAACTAGTAACCCAGCGGTGAGAGGTGGTGAATACTACATGTACGATATTACCTCAAGCGGTTGAGCTAGGCTGTGTCACACTCCTACTGACTAAACACCGTTTGGTGTTGTCTATAGCCTTGGAAGGGCTACAGAGGCTGACAGAACAGTCGTCTCCCAGGATGGGAGGCGACGTTGGCGTTACTCAATCAGAGTGCACACCGTGGTGAAGTCGGCGCGCCCTTTATGGAGCGCGCTTAATCTGCAGTAATGCTGCCTATGTCGGCTGACTTAACTAAGCGACGTAGCTTTTCATGCTATGAATTGTTTTTAGCTTCCTTTATTTTTTTTCATCGCATCATGTTCACGTTGGGTTTGCCACAAGTCAGGCTCGTCCTAGTGTGGAAACCGCTGGCAACTTTATTCATTTGGCATGTATACTCTTATTTTCTTGTAAGCCCATTATACGGACCCAATGTCTATGTTACTTGTCAAATTTAGTATGTAAGTTTCAATGTTAATAAAGATTATTTCTATTTCTATTTCTATTAATATATAGTTAAATAGGCATAAGATACTTTATAATTGTTTTTACCATCTAATCCGTAACTAATGATGCCCTATTTAAAAGCAAATAAATATTATGATTATGATTATGAAGTGCCCTGTGCCGCAAGTAGACAATCCAGGTCACGTGACAACTGATTGGGGGATCCGGTGTTTGAGCCTATGAAAATGGGGGATGGTAACCATATGATTTTTGCCAACAGAACTCGTTGATCGACATATTATTATTATGTAGCATTAATAGAAAACACTACCCTGCTCTACTAGCAAAACACTACGTTGCTTTGCGTTATCTTGTTAACATCACTATCAGATTAAATCACTAAATTACTTTACTGAAAGATATACTCAATTCAATGAATACATTCAAGAACGACATAGAAATAGTTTATTCCAGAAACAAGTCTAGCATCACGCCAAATACTTTGTGCGCTGAATCTACCACTGGATCTAGCGACGGACGTTCAACGCACCTTAACTATGATTTGTTCCAACCAAATTTCTTATGTCCAACAAAGCCCTTTTAGCTGAGAGACTCTCAAGCTGTGTACACAGTTTAAGGCGAGCGACTTACAAGCTGTACCTATAAGAAAATGTAAACATTGAAACTAATTACGAGATACTGAACCGGGTTCAAAGGTAAACACCCCTTGGAATTTCGCCGTCGGCCCGCCACGTTTATGACTTCAAACTTATTTTGTGTCTAGGTATTTTTTCAAGTGAAACATCTTGTTTACTTTGATGAAAATTAAATAAAATTTTACACTAACGGTTCCTTGCGAAAGAATACCTGAATGTAAAAAGAAACTTTAAGGAGACAAACATCAAAGTGTATGTGCACACGGTGGAGTTTAGAAATGTCTGTGAGATTGAACTTAGTGTTCTAATAAAAAAAGGCATTTTTATTCAATCTGGCGCTATAACATTAATTGGTTGGTACATTAATACTACCAACAAATATAATTGTATTGTGTGTCTTTGTAAGTATGAGATAAGATGCTCTAGTATTTGAGTATTGCTGGTAAAATGGAGCCTGCGGCTTTATCGTCATTTACCATCGGGTGAGAATGGAGGCCTTACTCGTGGTGAATAAAAATAAAATTGAAGGAAGCAGTGAAATAAAAAGTAGATATGAGAGTTAAAACTGGTAGGTTAAGAAGCTGCTTGGTTGGAGTTGTCATTCTTTATATCCCTATTATACATAGACTTCCCAGTTTATGAAACTATTGATCTAAATTATTTTTTAGGAAATATATTCAACTAGAATATATCGCACTACCCATACAATACTGTTACAAGTCAAAATATATACTGATTACGGCCTTCTTGGTCGAGTGGCTTGCACACCGGTTTTCATGGTGTCGCTATCTCTGAGGTCCCGGGTTCGATCCCCGGTCGGATCAATTCAGAAATACTTGTTTTTCTATATTGTTTCGGGTCTGGGTGTTTTCTATGTATAATAAGTATGTATTTAAATATATTAAGTATGTTTATCCGTTGTCTAGTTTTCCATATATCGAGTTTCTTATGGAAGCTTTTCTGGGAAACATTTATTTTATTTTATTTTTATATTGAAGATTTAGCCGTATTGAATAACAGTACAGTTTAATTTCAAATATCAGTATATTTTGATATATAACAGTGTCATATTGGCAGTGCGATATTTCCTAGAAAATAATTTAGGTCATATTACTTATATAAACAAGTATTAGCATTGTGTTTGTAATGAATGAAACATGAGTCCTGTATTACTTACCGTCAATATTTTACTCGTTCCACCACCGGTCGTACGGTACCGATGTATTTATATTTTTGTTTCTATTACGAGGTCTACACACACATTACGAATCGCTACGTACAGTTGCTAAATTATTTCACGAACCTCCATTAGATCTCTGATATGAGCAACCTTCGTGCGACCTTCTCTAAACTTTACAGTTAACCCACATTTTGGTTAACATGCTTGCTTACAAAGTTTATTTATTTCGTCGTATAGGTAGGTGTATTGGGCCCGGCGTGGTTCGCCCGCTTGTAATAAAAGTTGATAAGCAGCCGATTTTCTTGTTTTCTTTGTTTATGATAGATTGGCACTTCACTTCGTCCGCGTGGATTTGAGATTTCAAAAAAACTTTTTTAAATAAAGTATAGCCCATGTTGAGGAGCTAAAAAGTCTACATCGGGTCCGAGGAGAGCCCGATAAAAGCGCCCGTGGAGCTCCTTGCCTTGCCATACCTCCCTGCGGTCATTATTATAATTATTCGGTTATTTTTATTATTATTAATATAATAATAATATTACTACTAGTACTAATATAATATTAGTATTATATTAGTAGTAGTATTATTAGTATATATAGTAGTATTTAAATTATCTGAAGCTGAGGAGCTCGATGGCGCAGTGGTTAACGCGCCCGGTCTGCGAGTGCTGTGTTGGTCATCGGATGGGTGACCAAAAATTTATAATCTCGAGCTTCTCCGTGCTTTGGCAGGCACGTTAAGCCGTTGGTCCCGGCTGCATTAGCAGTCGTTAACAACCACCAACGGGCACCGCGTGATGGTTTATGGCCGGTTCTCTCTACCCATCCATAGGGAAGGCTCGTACCCAAGCAGTGGGGACATAAAATGAGCTGATGATGATGATGATGATAGCCTATGTTACCCGCAAGGAATTTAGCATTTTATCAGTGAAAGAGTTTTTGGAATTGAACCAGTAGTTCCAGAGATTACCCTCCGCAAACAAACAAACAAACTTTATCTCTTTATTAGTAGGTCGTAATAGATAATAAATAATAGATAATAGATATTATAGTTATTGACGTCCGCGAATGTCTGGACCACATCAAAAAGTGGACTGGACTTTTTGTTGTCACCAGGTTAAAACAAGTTTTAAGGGATCGCAGAAAATTTTGTATACTGATCTCCAAACTTCAGTATGAAGATTACACTAAATGATGATGATTGTAGTTTTTTCCCCCTTTAGTTGATGGCTTTGTGCGATTAGCACATTTAGCCAGTGTCAAAGTAATTTTTCTTACATATACAATATTTCCTTCCTGTATGATGAGATGAATGATAATAGAAATGAGAGGTGAGAAATGACATACCCCCCTAACCCCTTGAGTATCTCAGTAAAGATGTGGGGATTTACTAAGAGTCCTCGGGCGTACTTCTTGAGAGAATTTGAAAAGTGACGTTGCACTGTTTTGTACTCATGCACACTTACGAACACTTAAAGGTTAATCCACCATTATTTCACATTAATATTCGATATTACACAACATTTAGAAAATAAAACAAAATCGCAGACATGACTCTTCACTTTCCCGCCAAGAACCTTATAGTTAGAAGATGAGACCTTATAGAAGATTGTAGTTAGTTAATTATTTTGTCAATTTCTGTCTTCAATACCTACAATGAAAGGAAATAAACATTCTTTATTCAATTTAGGCATATAAAGCGCACATATGAACTTCGAAACGATGATGGTTGATGAATGAATTGTGCACTCCAATAATAAAGTTTGTGTCACTTTACTTATCAATTCTTACTACTTACTTACTTACTTACTACTACTACTTATACTGTAAGCTCTTTCTGCGTAAAACGGAACGCACCTGATTAAATTTAAATGAGGGTATACAAGCTACCAACTAATATGAGATGACCAACACCTCAGTCTCCCTGTGACCACGGACCCTGCAAAGGGTTCGAAACGTCAGGATAAACATTAAATAAGTGATGTGTAAAATAAACGGGAGTAGATCCGTAAAAGTTGTTTCATTTCAATGTGTAGTGCTCGCGTTAACTTTAGAAAACAACAAATTCTTATTAGATTATTCGAGATGTTATGTTTCATTGTCAAATTATACGAAATCCTTAATCTAAAAACGTCCCACTGCTGGGCTCAAATCTTCCCACAGTGACATGGTCAACACATGCGCATACAATGACAGTGCCATAATCTACCATGCTAGCTCAATGCGGGTTGGTGGGTTTTAATGACTGCCATATTACGACGAAGGACCACTGCTTAACGTGCCCTCCGAACCATGGAGAAATTCTCGATTAATTTTAATTTAGTTACCCATCCGTTAAAACGGCAGTGTAAAAGTTGCTTAGTTTGCAAGATCACAACCCAAGCCGTTGCGAAATCAATCTATACTCGTAATAGGTTTTTTTAATTTCATACAGGTATGAAGTTGACGCCTCGCTGGCCTAGTGGCAAAGCGCTCGGCCCGATACCCGAAGGTCCCAGGTCGAGCAAAATGTATTTCGGATTTTTCGATGCATAGCCCGTGTTTGTGAACACCAACCCGCATTTGGCAAGCGTGGTGATTAAGCCATTACCCATCAATTGTAGCGATGACTTGATTTCAATGATGGAGGCCTTTGCCCAGCAGTGGGGCAGTTATAAGCTGTTTAATATCTATGCAGTTGGACTTCATCTCATCTGATGTTAACTGATGCTGGCAATTTTATCTCTAGCTGTCGAAACACAACAATGCTACAAACATTGATGTTATAGCATATTTAGATAAGATGGTGGTAACTACCCAGGCGGATAAACAAGCTATACCACCAAATAAATAGATTTCACAAACATGTGCCCCGCTAGAAATTGAACCCGGGACCTTTGGGTCTAAGATCGGTGGTCTTAACAACTATACCACAGAGGCACTTACTATCTATTTAAATGTGTTGCTAATCGCAAAACTCGAAAACGGCTGAACCGATTAGGCTGATTTCTTTTTTGTTGTGTTTGATGAAGTCTAGGGAAGGTTCTTATGGAGAGAAAAAACGTAAAAAAATACGAGGAAAATATAATAGTAAAAACAACAATTTTCTTTTCCCTTAAACCACTCTGTCCCCAGCTGTCAATCAAAACAAAACAAAAGCGCGTTAGGATTATCTTTGGTATGCATGCCTTCAAGTTAATTATAGGTCAGATTAATTTATTTATGCGCCAAGTAATCAAACAAAAAATATAGTGTACCATAAGGCATTACAATAAAAATATCATCATATTAGATATAACTAAAGTCTTTCAATGTTATTGAAGTGAAAACTTCTTTAGCGGCGTTGTACACTTTTTTTGTAATGGGTAAAAAATTATAAATTCGCGTCTGGACACGTGACCGTCAGGACACGTGGCCTGATCGAAAATTCGTAAGACGGATGACAGCCGGCGTGGCGTAGGAGAGGAAGTATCCCCCTTTCTTTCTACGGCGAGGCGAAAATGTATGCCTGCTGTTTCGTTTAGGCGGCGCAGGGCGCTCTTGCGCGAATGTTCGAGTGCTTTTTAATGTAATATAAATTGTCATGTTTGTGTACGATAGCGCAATAAATAAATATTGTATTCTACCGCATAAATGATAGTACTTTTATACTGATAATTGAAGCAATTCGTGCAAAATTATTCCCTAACCATTCCAAAATATCAAAAATGCACAACGTTAATATTCAAGTTTTCACTTCTGCCGGCACTCCCAGAGTGCAACCCGTCGTTCTTTTTAATTTCTATTAGACTGCGGCAGGTCAATAACTTTTGACACAACGAAATCTGTCGGGGCAGTTATTAACAAAAAAAAATCAATGTTACTTTGTTTTAGAGAAATAGGGCAGAACAGGTCTGCTGGGACAGCTAGTTAAAAATATAAATGACTAGCTGACCAGGCGGCCTTCGTACTGGTTTGACAGTTTCTATGACAACAAAACAAACAAATCGTATTTCCATTTATTTATCATTAAACAATTTTTTTTAGTAATAAATATAGCTTGTCAAGCTGAGGACGTCTTTTGGCTGAGATGATGACGATGATGAAGCTGAGGACAAGGCGCTATGGCACTCATTAGGGTTGGCCTATGTCCAGCAGTGGACTAAGATAGACCGATGATGATGATGATTGCTTGTTACTCAGCGCTAATGTAGCATTCTAATAGTGGCATTTTTTTTATATCGGTCCAATAGTTTTTGAGTTTATTCGTTACAAACAAAAATACGAAAATACGAAGCTTTCCACTTTATAATATTAGTATAGAAAAACATAACTACTGCGTAGCGTGTACACGAAAGTGTAAATAAATCATTTTATCGGATACAGAAATTCCAACATCACAGTTCAAATACTGAAAACTAATCAAACAAAATAATACGTCTGTCAAATTCGGTGAGCAAAACCTGTTTCAGTTTTTGGTTCAAACGAATATGACGAATAAAATACAGATTTATTTCCACAAAAAGAATTTCGATTGAAACATTTAATTCAACACTTTTTATAAAAACAAGAAGCACGTAATGATGATGCGGTACCTTCATACAAATAATTATGTTGAATTAATAAAATTTTATGTAACCTTAAAAATTGTAGTAGCTAACTGGTATTATAAGTACATTGATTTATTAAAAACGGTTTTAAGGAACACCCTATGTAATCATCATCATCATCATCAGCTTTCATTAGTCCACTGCTGGACATAGGCCTTTCATAGTGCACGCTACTGACCACGTAGTGAAGTGTAGTAATACTACTACTATGTTTTAGTTATGGCAAAAAATAAGAAGACTGCAGAAAATAAGCTTCACACAATAGTACCACATGTAGGGCATGTGGAGAGGAAACGGAGTCAATGCAGCACCTACTGTGTGACTGCGACTCTCTGGCTAGGAAAAGAGTGGGACTCCTGGGGTTGGCCTATCCGAAACCGGAGGACTTCAGACTCTTTGCTCTTAGGGACGTTACCAAACTTATGGCATCTATCTTTACAGAGGAGGAAGAGTGAAAGGATGGGGTTGCACAAAAGATCCCGATGGGTCGAAGTGTTACTGATAGAGGGAAACCTCAGCAGGCCCCACTAAGATAAGATAAGATAAGCTTCACACAATTGCGCTCTAGCACCGCACACATATACAACCTCTCACGGGCAAGGAATCTCGCAATAAATGCGCTTGAACTGGTTTGAAATATGGTCCGAGATTCCGTCTCCGTGAGAGGGTTTATGTGTGCTTTGCTCGAATGCGCTTAAGAGGACAACTAAGGTCGACTGAATTGAAAAATATGTATGAAAAGTAGACGAAATCAACGTTTCGTAGTCCCCTGATTCCTCCTCCAAAACCGGACCGATTTAATTACTTTTTTCATTAAAAATTAAAGATAGGCTTTGGCTGTGTCTCTATGTTTCGCTTTTTTATATAATCTCGTCAAATTTAGGAAACACAGCGGAAAATCTGGCCAATTTTTAAGGTTTTTAAAGGTTTAAATCTTTTTTAATAATTCATTTATGAATTATTTTTTAATAATTATTTATTTGACGACCTCCTTGGTCGAGTGGTTTGTACACCGGTTTTCATGGTGTCGCCATCTCTGAGGTCCCAGGTTCGAACCCCGGTCGGGTCAATTTAGAAATTATTGTTTTTCTAAATTGTCTCGGATCTGGGTGTTTTCTATGTATAATAAGTATTTATTTAAGTATTTTAAGTATGTTTATCCGTTGTCTAGTAACCATATAACGAGTTTCATAACGAAGCTTCTCTTGGGCTAGATAATTGGTGTGAGTGTAGGAAAATTTATTTATTTATTTTTATTTATGAAAAAAAGAAAAACATAGGGACACAGCCAAAATCTTTCTTCCTTTCCGTATAGTCATCACCAGCTAGCTCTCTTTATGTTCCCACTGTTGAAACACGAGCCTTCCCTATAGACGGAAACTACAAGGAGAACAGGCGATAAACCACCACGCAGGCCCAATGCGGATTGTTGGTTGTTAACGACTGCTCTAATGCAGCCGGGACCAACGGCTTTACGTGCCTTCCCAACGGAGGTGCACGGAGGTGGTTAATATATTTTTGCTCACCCATCCGATCCGTCTTTGCGCAAGTTGCTTAACTTTAGAAATCACAAAACTGTCGCGTTAACTACTGCGCCATTAGAAAAAAAAAACAGAAACAAACATTTATTGACCACAAGCACCAATTTTAAACAACACAGAAGATACACATGAGAGAGAAAAAAAAGATAAGGCTAGTTAGTTAGTTTGACTGGGCTGTGTCCGCACTTAGCCATTTGATTTGGCCATTGTACGTATACCTTTCACCTACTCCAACCAACCCAGACTATCCCAGAAGGCTTGCAGCCTTTTCAGGCTACCGCAGGCTTCCGCGAGCGTCCAGGGTGCTTGGAGAAACCGTGCCCGTTCATCTGCCACACTCCTGCATTCCATAAGCACGTGTTGTGGCATTTCTTCCGCCTCCGTGCATCCTCTGCATAAAGGGCTGTCGGTCACACCTATTGTAAATAAGTGCTTGTTTAGGGGACAATGGCCAGTAATGATACCAATGATTTTACGGATCTTGTCCCTGTTTAATCTGAGGAGGTTGCGGGCAAGCTTTTTTGATGGTACCGGAACTGCATTCTTGGTTTGCCTGCAACCTACACTGTTTCTCCACACAAGATAAGGCTAAATAAGGATATAGCTAGATAAGGATATAAAAATGTGAAATGTTAAATTAGATAACGTGCATGTGGCCATATAGGTCCCAACCTCAGCTTGTGCTGCAACGACATACAAGCCGCTGCAGCGCTGGTATTCTGGTGGGACCCAACTTGGCACAAGAGACACAGAACAATAACATACTACAACTGTAATAAATAAAAAAAACATTAATCAATATGACATACATAACATTTCGAACAAGCTTCTCGTCGTACTATGGAAATTATTAATAGCAGTACCTAGATGCTAAAATATCTAGAATAATCGTTCAGTAATACCGTCAGCTTTATACCTGCGTTTGACAACAAGCATGCAGGTTGGATTCCCGACAGAGCGTGGTTACAAAGCTGCGTTAATCCTGATTGATGGTAGACCGGTGAACCGTGGCGAGGATTAACGTCATAATGCAAAGGTAAATAAAACCAACACTATTGCAAATGTTCGTTTTGCCATCACACTAAATAATGCTGATGTGTAAATGATATCATTGTCCTCTAAAGTTTACGCGAACACTACACATTGAAATGTAAACACTATGTACGGATCTGTTCGCGTTTCTCTAACATTTAACCGCCTGTGTGGTCTAGTAGTTAGACCACAGTAGGCTTAGCCGAAGTAACATTAAGAAAACGATAGCGAATTTCGAAAAGAATACAATGTATGGGATTGATATAAGCCGTGCTAAATCACGTGGTCAATCTTATGTCAGTCCCATACATTTTATCCTTTTCGAACTTCGCTATCGTTTTCTTAATATTACTTTGGCTACCGCCGCTGGTCTCAGACTCAGTGAACCTGGGTTCGATTCCCAGCTTGTACATGTTTGTACGCGGTTTTTTATTTAAGGGTAGCCTCGATTTGAGCCCACGTAGTCAGATATTATCATATTATCTAAATATATAACACCAATGTTAGCATTTTTGTGTTCCAACAGTTAGAGATAAGATAGCCAGTTCATCGGTACGTAATAAAGAAATCCGTGTGAAATATGCTTTCACTTTGGCCTTCACTACATAGTATAAAACAAAGTCGCTTCCCGCTGTACCTATGTATGTATGTATGTATGTATGTATGTATGTATGTATGTATGTATGTATGTATGTTTTTTTTTTTTTTTTTGAGAGAGACTGCTGGTTGCCAAGGGGCATTTCCAGCTTCACCGGGCTTGTTTTAGGGGCGGCGAGGTACGTAAAGGGTACCTCAAGCCGTGTTGAAACGAATCACCTTCGGAGGATTTCTAGAGGGGTACGGCATCGCACACTTAAAAGTGCGCGTCCCCGTGCCCTTCCAGAGTCTCCGAAAGGTTCGGATCGGATCGGGGAATGTATGTATGTATGTATGTATGTATGTATGTATGTATGTATGTATGTATGTATGTATGTATGTATGTATGTATGTATGTATGTATGTATGTATGTATGTATGTATGTATGTATGTATGTATGTATCTATGTATGTATGTATGTATGTATGTATGTATCTATGTATGTATGTATGTATGTATGTATGTATGTTTAGATCTTTATAACTACGCAACGGATTTTGATGCGGTTTTTTTTATTAGATAGAATGATTCAAGAGGAAGGTTTATATGTATAAATACATTCATAATATAATAGAGAAACACTGATAATTTTAGAGGTTTCAAATTTTTTTACGCTTACATTGCAAACGCTGGCTGAACCCTACGATATAGATCAAAATAATGTACTACATTATTGTACACCTTAAAAAAGTCTACAAAAAAGTTCGCGATGGTATATATATCTATCTCTTAGGGATAACCCACAATAATCATTTTTTATCCTTTACTTTTTACGAGAAACAATGGCTTATTTACGAAGCGATTTTAAGCAATACATCAATAATCCATATACAATTAAGTACCTTGAAAACATTGAGCATTTAATATAGATTAATATGGCCCTTTACAGCATGTAATTTAAATGAATATTTTCGAAGATATTACAGATTTAAAATGCAGGGACATAGCGGTTGCGTGTATCAGCAATACACCCGTGCGAAGCCGGGGCGGGTCGCTAGTGTTAAGTAAACGCGAGTAAGTATGTATTATAATAAAATAATTGTCTTATTTCGAATAGTTTATTTTTACACCCATACAGCGCCACAAGTTGAGCATTAAGAACATTTTATGTACCTAATAACTGTAATATCATACACTAATTCCATATTTTATGATAATTAATTTTTCGTAAAATGAAGTTCACCGTTGAGTAGGTAAAGACAAAACGTTCAGCCATCCGTTGGAAATGGTTGGAACAGACGAGACGTATGCGCCTATAAGCGGACGTCAACCCGATAAGCGTTCAACAAAAGAAGACCACAATTAAAATCCTATTTTTATCGTATCTATCTAATCTATCTAATCTTATCTTTGCATTTAAATTTATATTTTTAATCAAATCATTAGGTACCTTATTATGCTCTGCTGTTTGTTCAAAGGATCAACTTCCTTTTGTTTGTTTATGTGATTTATAAATACCTCAATGTGTTTTTCTGTTCCACACTCCAGAAGTCTCATTTTCAAATCCCTTAAATATGTATAAATATGATTTTAAAATATTATACCTATGCATGAAAAAACACGTTATAAACAATTTATGGCAATAGGACATAATTGTACCTCTGTTCTCACGGATATTGACAAAATGAAATAATGATTTATGAAGATATTTAATACCAATATTTTTTTTAACTTTTCGTGGTTATTAAAAATAGTTTAAAATATACAACAGACTAGATTAAACGAGCTCTACATTTAAACAAATGTTAAAAGCTATTCATGCAAGAACCATTTCCCCTCCACATACTTTTCCAAATCTCTCTTGTTCATGTTACATCACTGCATATTTATGGGCATTTGCTTTTCTATTCCCGTATTCCCATATCAATGCATAGGTAAAGCGCAATAAATCTAAAGGAAGTACAGTGTACCTTCAAATAAGGGCTGTATCAAACTGGGATGCCAAGGCGACATTGCCAGGCCGCGTCGGCGAACATCCCGTGTTATTGTAATTTATACCTTAATATTATTGTAGTATAGTAGACTAGTAAAATATATTTTTTTTATTTAAGGTGTTTTAGGCATAAAGTCACTTAACATAAGGCGAAATCGAAGTCAAGCGCTATCAGTAGCAACAATATAAAAATAAAATAAATATATTACCGCCCGCCCCACCTTTGGTCTGCTTAGACCATACACACAGGGCTTAGACCTCAAAGACACAGGTTTGATTTCTCGTGGGTGGTACACATTGAAATTGGTTTGGTTGGAGGTAGGTAGGGCGTGATCTGTACGACAAAAAATTATGCTCTGTTCACTCACACATAGGTACCGTATTACGTTGAACGTATTCGTCGTTACTGGATGCGATGTTCACAAAGCAAATTCGCAGTATATCACCGCTTCGAATCTGTCCTGATTCGTCGTATTCCTGTTTCGTCGGATTCCTGATTCGTCGGATTTTCAATATCAAATGAAACTATGGAATTACCGTGACTCCACTTCTGTATAATATTTTAGTTGTATTTTTAAATATTTACAATAAAAACAATTTGAATTAGAGATATGTCGGTAAAAATATGATATACGCATACAAATTAAATTAATATAGGTACTAGGTCTATTCAAACAATCAAAAACTGTTGTTTTTTTTTCAACAAAGTCGTTGACAATTTCCCATTCTTGATGATATTTTTGCATGTCTTTTTCTTTACGTTTTGTTGATACGGTGGAAAAATGTAGTTACACTTTTCGGATTTTAATATCTTGATACTGAGTTTTGGTCCTCAGTAACTGAATGAATAAAAAAAGGGAAGGTATATTGGGAATTCTGTAGTTTAATCGGTTATTCCATCCCTCAACGGCATTATTAGTTCGGAATTTGTCTTCGTAAATCTGATAATATTAATATGCCTAGAATAAAACCTCCTTCTTATTGGGGAAAATAATAATTTATGTAATTATTTATATAATTTATGTAAATACTGCTTTACCGCATGATAGATTTAGTTTTATATTGATAATTCCGACGAAACAAGAATACGACGAATCAGGAATCCGACGAAACAGGCATACGACGAATCAGGGACAGATTCTCTCTACAAGGATGGACGTTGTCGTGTTGTGTCGTGGTGTGTGACAGTATGTATCCAGTAAAGTTGTATGGATACGTAATATTTTTAATTTTCCGTCATCCAGTATTTGATGGCAAACCGTAATGTCATAATTTATCGGACCGATATTTTTTTCTGTATACAGAATACTGTGTCATATATGAAGTCACTCATACAGCTCCATACGCCATCAATGAAAAAAAACACATCCGATAAAACGGACCAGTAAAACGGAGACCATGTGTGAACGGGCTGTAAGAGTAGATAGTGTTGATTAATTTCGACGAGTTGGATTGAGCCACGATAGCATAGTTGGCAGTGCACCTGACCCGGCATGTCATGGGGTGCGGGTTCGAATCCCGCTCTTGGAATTTCAACACTTTGTATTTTTTCAAATTTTATTTTATAGAAATAGAAATAGAAATAGTTTTTTTTATTATTAACATACACACTTAAGAGCGTTTACGCCGCACACTAGCGCCACTAATGAAAAAAAAAACATATCTACTAATTAGAGATAGAAAATCAAATTATGCTCAACAAACTATTTGAATGAAGTAATTTAGCATTTTTACGTCACTTAATGAACACCTTACATGTTGTTGTTGATTTTCTATCTCTAATTACTAGATATGTTTTTTTTAATTGGCGGCGCTAGTGAGCGGCGTAAACGCTCTTAATTAAAACAATTATTACAACAATAAAGGAATAAAGAAAAAACAGATAGACAGAAAAAAAGAACAGATGAGTAGTGAACAATAAAATAGGTAGTGTGTGAAATTAAAAAGGCCCTGTATCAGCATAAGCTGTTGTGTCATTCATGAATGTACAAGATGACACAGAAGCACTGTAAGTAATTTGTTCGCAACAAAATTTGCGTAAAATTTTATTATAGCCCCATAATCATAAATACATACCTCACAATAAATTCAGTAAGTCAACTAAATAAAGACAATTGTCTACGTAACAACAAAACCACTATCAGGTAGGTAGGTACTTTGCTGGATTAGATTCTTTCAGCGAAGCGTAAAAGGACTGCAAAGGAATGCAACAATTCAGCTTTCTATTCATATTGTATTGTAGTAATATTGTATTTGTAAACGGATTTGTCCCGATACAACATATTCTTACTAAAATGTCGTACATAGGGAACGCTCGGTGGTCACTTTTACATTTTATAAAGTTATAAAATGTCGTTTTAAAATACAATTCATAAGTCTTCTTAGATTTAGGCTATTATTCAATTATTATTGATTGTAATATCATCATCATCATCAGCCTATATTAATCCACTGCTGGACATAAATTTGATTTTAAATAACCGATATCCAAGATGTTTTATTTGTACTTTCCACGAGCGACGACAACGATTTTAATTAATAGAAACACTAACCAGCAAACAAAATATGACTGCATTGCACTAGATGTTATGTGGAAATGAAGTCCAGACGTAAAGACAACCGGTGCAGCGTCAGTCACCTTCACCCACCGGGCCACAAGGTGCCTCTTCACACTTACACCTCGTTTTAAGGACCCCATGTCATAGGAAATAGGATAAACGTGTGTGGAACGAAATACTATTCCATCTTTTTGAAGTGCGACAAAGAAAGTTGTCACCAAACATAAATAAATAAATAAATATTTGACAACTTCACATACATTGTTCTGATCCCAAGGTAAGTAGCTAAAGTACTCATTTTATGGAAATCAGAAACAACGACGGTACCACAACCACCCAGACCCGACATAATATCGAAAAGTTCGTCTTCGACATTGTCCCGACCTGGAAACGAACCCGGGACCTCAGAGTTAGCTCGGCTCAAAGTCCGGCGTGCAAGCCACTCAGCTACGAAGGTCGTCTCATTACTACTAGATAACATTACTGCGAGTATATACTCGTACAAACAAGTATAGTGCCGCTGGTGTACTTTTGTAAATAAATAAATTATTTCTTAATATTATCTGAAACGTTAAACCGGGTAAACCTCGGACGAGTAACAGCGAGCTTTATAATGTTGCCTCAGCCATTTTTTGCGTAGCCACCATAAGGGTGAATTTACTTTACACATATTTTATAAGCTACCGCACGTAGTAAGCAAACCACAGGATATATTACAGCTATTCCTTACAATTTATTGCGGCGTGTGAAAAAAGAGGAACGAACGATTTGAAATCTTATCTACGAACACCTTCTTGAGTTACGCCTGATATAAAGTGTTACAAAGTTTTTTTTATGGACAGGAGATTTTATAGCTAAGAAAAATTTCTTATTTGACATTGATCGTGTATTGACATATAAGATACCTACAAGCCCGCCACATCGTCCGATTCAATCCAATTCAAATATAGACTATGTTACATGCAAGAGCCGTATCATTCTATCAGTTAAACGAGTTTTTGGAATTAGGCCAGTAGTTCCAGAGATTCAGAGATTACCGCCCACGACCGACTTTTTGTAGGGCCGATAATCGGACCGATTTTATCTCCGAGGTTTTAGTACCGATTTTGTCACCGACTTTTTGTAAGACGTGAGCGTTGCATCATAGTTATTGCATTACAAATGCAAAACTCCGGGTCATTATTGAAATCAATGTCCAATGTTATAAAAATCAAGCAGAAATAAGTCGTCAAATTCATTTAGCGCTGCTTTCTTAAGTGCTAAATAAAGTAAAGACGAGTGGTACGTGGATTCGGGAGCCAGTGCTCACGTGATGGCTATCGCAAGTTGGTTGCAAGAAACTTCAAATTCACATGCATGCCCCGAAATTATGATAGCAAAACATGAGAAACTTCAAATTTCGTGTAAAGGAAATGTTAATATATCAACGCAGCAAGGCTATATGGTTTGGCGAGCAGGACTACAAAATGGTGGCGCAGGCGATGTTCTGCTATTTAGTAAACTGTTTTCATTTTTTTTGATTGGCGTTATACTAGGCTAGGACGTATCGAACGGCGAGGGTTGGCTACAAGGTCAATAGGGAATCCGTTCGAGGAGATGGAACAGGACATACCTTTGATCAGCAAACGGCAAGCGTCACGTGTGCGGCGGGCGGGTGAGCAGTCGGATCCGGCACGAGGTTGGTGGCCGGTGGATGCAATATGCTGGAGCACAAACTTGGACCACCAGCGCGTGGTCTCTCACAGTTTTAACACTCCTAACGTGTTGATAGCTCGGTGAACGAACTGGAATCTCCTCTAAGCGCGAATGAAAGCGGCCGCGGCTCTTTCAGACGTTGTCAGTGCGCTAAGTTTGCGATTGCAGCTGCAGCGCTAGTTGGTGTGAGGCGTTCCATGTTGTGGTCTTCTTGTGCGCGAGATAGGTATTGGAGGATGTTGTGAAGATACTTCCTTCTTTTTGTAGATGACTTAGTCGTATGTCATTTATATATATACTTTATGAAAAACAAAAATGAGGTGTTCAAATACCTACTTCAGAGAATTCAAGGCAATCTCATATGTTTGGTAGAGAAACAGAAAAATGCCAATATTAAAATCTTACGAACAGATAACGGTGGAGAGTTTCATTCTAAAGTAGTGGAAGGTTTTTTGAATTCATCTGGCATTGTACACTAAAAAACAAATCCCTATACTCCAGAACAAAATGGTATGTCAGAGCGAAACAACAGAACAATTGTTGAGAAAGCGAGATGCTTGTTGTTTGATGCTAAGTTAGATAAAAAGTTTTGGGCAGAGGCTGTATCCACAGCAGTGTACTTGAAAAATCGATCTACAGCATCTGGGCTCAAGGACAAAACGCCCTATGAAATGTGTCATGAAACAAAAACCATTTTGAGCCACATATGAATCTTCGGTAGTCGAGTAATGGTGCATGTTTCCAAGGAGAGTAAGACCAAATGGGATAAGAAAGCTCGGCAGCATATTCTTATTGGTTACTCAGAACATGTAAAGGGCTACAGAGTATAAGATCCTGTCAAAAACCAGACTACTACCTGCAGAGATATTTAAGCTGCAGAGATTGTTGATTGTTGAGCTTTGAAAAATTAAAAAAGATAGAATGCGAGTTAGGATTGGCATTGACAGATATCGGCCGCAGCACCCCTTCCATTTTTGAATTTTTTGAAAAATTTATGAAACATGGTTTAATTAATTGTATGTATTTGCAAGATATAATATACATAAATATATTTTAACGTTTGTGAAGATCTCACTAATCCATATAAACTTCAACTATACCAAATCTCACACTCCTCCATGCGCGCAATTTGCATAAAAAGGGATCCAAAGGTTTTGCTTCACGTATTAATATATAGATAGAAAGCAGTCTATGTTGGTAATGAACGTGGGATCGAGTTCCAACAATTCAATTCTAGAAATATAAATTTATTGTCAAAAACTTAATTCAGCGAATTTTAACCGACCATTTAAATTAATCAACAGTACATCGAACCCAACACAACATCGCAATTTAAATAAACAAATACAGGCAGCAACCCAACCGATGAACGTGTTCCAAACACGGAATTTTAAACACGTTCACAACAAATTGCTTTCAGCGTAACAGCGCTAATTTCTATTGACAACAAAGTGAAATTGTAGCAGTTTCCATTTTAGTTACCTTTCTCATATGTCAGGGCGGACAAGGGTCAGAGGTAAGGTCTTTGTCAGAACGGATCACGTGATTTCGTATTTAACGTGGCTTGGGCTTACACGTTACCACCACACCTGTACGACGTACGTCTGTGATCTGTGTACGCGATTCTGTGTTACTCGTTAAACAATCTTACTAATGTGATGATGGTTGTGCCGACCAGTTACAGATCCTGTTACATCCGTGAAGGAAAGAAGGATGATGGTGTTAAAAATAGTCTGCTGGATTCAGAATGGCAGTTACAATCTAGTCACAATGTAGTAACGATGTAGTCATTTTATTAGTAGTTTTGGTAATAATCCAATATATAGAAGCTACCCAATACGGATCACGTGATTTCGTGTTTAACGTGGCTTGGGCTTATACGTTATCGCCACACCTGTAAGTACGACGAACATCTGTGATTTGTGTACGCGATTCTGTGTTACTCGTGAAACAATCTTTCTAATGTGATGGTGGTCGTATCGGGTACAGTTGACCGAAAAAATCGTTTCTAAAACGCTCGTAGAAATATAGCACAGATAAAGCGTTCCTATACGCGAGAAAGATAATACAGTAAATTCAGAACGTATGGCAGATACAACCTAAATACTATGATACAATGTAGTAACAATGTAGTTATTATAGTTGTAGTAGTAATTTCGGTAATAGGGTAAAGCCATCAAAGAGGCACTACCAAAGCGTACGTATTCCTATACGCAATTCTATTTTTCCAATTGGTAAACACACATTCATGGAATTAATAAATATTGCGTACCATATTGACTCCATACACACGTTATGTCACAGGCAAGTAGTTGCTCATAATTTAATATTATTCAATAAGTAGTACTGCGGTAGTCTTTGGTAGTGCGTGCTCTTTGCTTTGCTCTTTTTTACCCTAAACCAATATCTACAAGCTACCTAAAACGGATCAACTGACTCTGTATTTAACGTGCCTTGGGCTTAAACGTTATCGCCACACATGTACTTTTCTGGGCTGTGTAGGCGATTCTGTGTTACTCGTTAAACAATCTTACTAATGTGATGATGGTTGTTAGACACAGTTGGACGACACATAGTTTTTAGGGTTTCGTAGTCAACAAGAAACCTTTATAGTTTCGCCATGTCCGTCTGTCTGTCTGTCTGTCCGACCCCAGCCTAGCTCAGAGGCTATTAGTACTAGAAAGCTGTAATTTGGCATGTATATACATGTTTATATAATTTTTTAACGCAAATTTTGATGCGAACAAATTATAAAAACACAAATGTTGAAAAAAAATTTTCCACGAGCAGGGTTTGAACCTGCACCCTTCTGACATACCGGGTCAGGTGCTCTTCCAATTGAGCTATCGTGGTTCTAATCAGCCCGCCGAAATTATTCAACACTATTTACTTTTAACTTTGAAAGCCAAAGGCGCCCATTCAATGTTAACAACTACCGTCATTAACATCCGATCATAATATTTTTACAAATACTAAAGATCAGTTAAGAAGTAGGCAAGCTATTTATAAATGTTTATATTATTTTTTAACGCAAATTTTGTTGCGAACAAATTATAAAAACACAAATGTTGAAAAAACTTCCACGAGCAGGGTCAGGTGCGTTAGTTAGTTAGGTTAGGTTAGTTGTTAACATTGAATGGGCGCCTTTGGCTTTCAAAGTTAAAAGTAAATAGTGTTCAATAATTTCGGCAGGCTGATTAGAACCACGATAGCTCAATTGGAAGAGCACCTGACCCGGTATGTCAGAAGGGTGCAGGTTCAAACCCTGCTCGTGGAAATTTTTTCAACATTTGTGTTTTTATAATTTGTTCGCAACAAATTTTTTTTTTATGGATATACATATTAATCACGCCGACTCAGTGGTGAAGTAAAATTTTGAATATTGCTTAAAACTAAGGTGAGATGTGACTACTGTAAGATGAATATAGATGCGACTACTATATGGTTCGCTCGTTTTTTTTTTCAACACAAATTTTCAGTTCAAATCCCAGGTCAGGCAAAGTGTGTTTCGGATTTTCCAGCATAGCCCGGGTTTGTGATCACCAACCCGCATTTAGCAAGCGTGGTGATATTACCCATCAATTGTAGTGATGTCTAGATTTTAATGGTGGAGTCCTCTGCCCAGCAGTGGGACCGGTATGGGCTATCTAATTACTTACTTATTCTTCGGTTGTATTTTAAAAAAGCTACTCAATCACTAACCCTTTTGGTCGTAAATAATATTAATGTAGGTAATACAGAAATAGCCAGTTCGGTAACTGTAATTTACAAGTAGTTTGTGAACCGGTAACTGGGTGGTGTGTAATTGGGTCACCCACATAAAAAGTTTATTGAGAGTCGACAAAATGCATGTCAAACAATACGTTCGGTAAACAGCAAAAGTAGCTGAACACTTTAGTACCATGTCATAGTAACTTTACTTATTTTTTACAAGCGCTTCTTGTGCTTAGTAGTAATTTAGTTGCTTTGACAAAGTTCTAAAATGTTCAGCGACTTTCGCTATTGACTCCAATGTACTATCTATTGTATACAAATGCGAATAAAACAAATGACAACCTAGTTATAATAGCCTGTTTTTAAAATGTTGTTTTTTAATGTCAAAATGAAACTGTCCTACGTTTTTAAGTCAAATAAAAGACTTTAATTGTAATTATAGCTCTAAAAGGTTTCACTTGATATTTTATTAGGTATTGAAATTGTTCGTTTTTAAGTAACGTTGCAGTAACAATTTATGATGTGTAACATCTTTCCTCTCGCTTTCTTGCAGTTTGTGGGAGTGATTTCGTGAAATGGGACGGAAGTTAGTAACAGGAAGTCGGGGCGCCATTTGGTTTGACTAATTAGCGCGCGGTATTGCATTACTCTTAGTGTCAATTATTAAAATACAATTTTCATTACAAAGAATTATTCTTTGTTATGAAAAATCCTTTCAAATAATACCTGACCCATTTTTTACAGATTATAATGTTATAATATAATTGTTTATTACTAAGGTGAGATGTCAAATGTTACACATTATATGCGACTACTGTTTGTAAGGCTCGCTGGTTTTTTTTTTCTTTAAATTAAATTT
This sequence comes from Eudonia lacustrata, assembly GCA_947562085.1. NCBI lineage: Eukaryota > Metazoa > Arthropoda > Insecta > Lepidoptera > Crambidae > Eudonia > Eudonia lacustrata. The sequence goes on from OX387316.1 coordinate 5,479,875, forward strand.
AAATCAAAATTTATTTGAAAAAAATTGGTAAGCTGTTTTTTTAATAACGACGACGAGAGTAACAAGAAATAACAAAGAAAATATAATATTTTCCTCAGAAACTAAATAATGAAAAGGATTTACGGTCCTGAATAAGTACTTCTTATTATATACTCAACGAAATTGTTAATTTCGTATAAGCTACTTAGTGGTTTTGTGGGGATCGCAACAGTATTAATATTATTATATAGAAAGTATTTGATATCTTTGTAAAGAAAACATATTAATTTAAATATACTTTATCTAAAAAACTAGATTGTTATTCTTTTTAAGTGCATCACATTGTTATTAATTCTGTTTTTATTAGTGAGGGAGGACCTTATTGGCTTTCTGTTATTATTTTAAGTTTTTAAGTTGTGTCATAGCTGTTGGTCTGCTTATAAATAAATAAATCGCACTACCAATACAATACTGGTGCAAGTCAAAACATGCTGATATTTGAAATTGAACTGTACTGTTCTTCAATACGACAAAATTTCCAATGTCAGTATGTTTTGGCTTGCACCAGTATTGTATTGGTAGAGCGAAATGTTTCCCAAACTCAAAAAAAAAACCTTTTTGTAATAGTTTACTTAAATTATGAGTTACTAAATTAGCTTGGACTAACACCACCAGTTTCTAGCTCAGAAGTCCCAGGTTCGAGTCATAACGGGGATACATGTATTGTTTTTGTATTCAGTTTGGTTGGTGTAAGGGTTTGGCTTAGGGTTTGGTAGTTATTTTAAGCTCTGAGTCTGTCGCCATTACAACAATGTCAATAGCACTGTTGCGTACGAGCAGTTACAGATAAGATTTAATTTTGATTAAGGTAAATTGTGCTTCTTATCTTTTCTTATCGTCATGTCACTTACCCCTCCCCGTTGTGGAATAAAATTAAACAGAATTACAAAGTAAATCAATATGTATCTTCTTATCTTCTTATCTTAGTGGGGCCTGCCGAGGTTTCCACCTCCCAGTAACACTTCGACCCATTGGGATCTTTTGTGCAACCCCATCCTTTCACTCTTCCTCCTCTGTAAAGATAGATGCCATAAGTCTGGCAACGTCCTTAAGAGCGAAGAGCCTGAAGTCCTCCGGTTTCGGATAGGCCGACCCCAGGAGTCCCATTCTTTTCCTAACCAGAGAGTCGCAGTCACACAGTAGGTGCTGCATTGACTCGGTTTGCTCTCCACATGCCCTACACAAACTGTTTGTTGAAAGGTGCATTCTGTGGAGCATTTGTTTTGTGGCATAATGCCCTGTCAAGGCACCGATGGTTAGTCGGGCCTGCCTTCTGCTGCCTCCGCATATGAACTTACTCCGTCCTAAGGCGTTTTCGCCTAGGAAGGATTTGGAGTGTTTCATTCCCGGCTGCTCTTTCCATTCGATGCCGTGCCTGTTTTTAATGTAATCTTTTAAGGCCTTGTTGATGGTACTTTGTGCAAGTGCCACGAACGGCTCAGGACCAATAAGCTGGGTCTCTGAGCCCTCCCTGGCAAGTGCATCCGCCATCTCGTTGCCGTGGATTCCCATATGGCCTGGGATCCAGATCAATCGCACCTTGTTATGCCCACCCAGCTTGTTTAGAGCTTTTGTGGTTTCCAGAACAAGGCCAGAGTCGATTCGGGGCGATATGAGTGACTTGAGCGCGGCTTGGCTGTCACTCAGGATGAATATATTGCGCTTTTTAATAGCTAACTCTATATTCTGCTTTGCGCATAGGAGAATTGCAAAAGTTTCTGCTTGGTAAACAGTAGCAAATTTTCCCATGCTTTGACTATACTTGAAGTCGTTATTATAGACGCCTGCCCCTGTGCCCGACTTCATTTTTGATCCGTCGGTGTACCAGATTAGGCTGTCTTTTTCCGGAGACGGTGGCCCTCGTTTCCATTCGTCCCTGGTTGGAACATAAACTTTAAATTTCTTTTCGAACACGAATATGGGGGATATTTTATCGCAACCCATTTCCATGATCCTATCAGGAATGTCACTTGGTTCCCATTTTGTGTGTCTGGTCAGAGGTTTAGATGCGTCCCATAGTCCGGCCACCTTTAGTCTATGTAACGCTTTCTTTGACTCTGTCTCTATTACAATGTGCAGGGGTGGAAGGTCTGTGAGGACCTCCAGCGCTGCCGTTGGAGTGGTTCTAAAGGCACCAGTGATTGCTAGACAAGCTGTTCTCTGAAGTTTGCTAAGAGCGTTCTTACAGATCTTCAGCCTGGTTCTGGGCCACCAGACGATGCTGCCATATGTGAGGATCGGTCTCACCATCGTCATGTAGATCCACCTAATGATTTTGGGGTTGAGTCCCCAAGTCTTGCCATATGTAGACCGACACATGCCAAAGACTCTGTAAGCCTTGGCTACGGTTGTGTCCACATGCTGTTTCCAAGTAAGTTGCCTATCCAGCGTTAAGCCTAGATATTTCACTTCTTTGGACCAAGAGAGCCGGGTGCCATAGAGTGTTAGGTTACCCAGTCCCGTAGTGTTTCTCATTCTTGTAAAGGGGATGGCTGTTGTTTTCCCCGGGTTTACAGAGAGGTGATGGGCATTGCACCATTCCTCCAGGAGACCCAGGGCACGTTGCATTAACCCCGATACCGTAGAGGGAAATTTCCCACTGACTGAGATGACCAGATCATCAGCATAACCCACCGTATAGAATGGTCCTTTATTCAGCCTTACTACAATTGAGTCAACCACAAGGCTCCACAGAAGAGGCGAGAGAACCCCTCCTTGTGGGCATACTCTAGTTGTTCGCGCAATTAGACTGTCACCTAGCAGTTCAGAGTTAATAATTCTATCCTTTAACATGCATTCAATCCAATTGCAGATCGGTTGTGGCACACCATGGTTCTTGGCTGCAACCTTGATGGATTCAAAGGTAGTGCGATCAAATGCACCTTCGATATCTACGAAAGTGCAGACGCAAATCTCCTTGTTCTCCAGCGCAGATTCCGCTCGACTCACCACATGATGAAGAGCAGTTTCGGTTGACTTCCCCGCCTGATATGCACACTGAAGTCCATGGAGTGGGAATCTTTTCAGAGGTCCCGCTCTGATATATTTGTCTACCATCTTCTCCAGGGTCTTCAGGAGAAAGGATTGTAGACTTATGGGCCTAAAAGCTTTGGGTTCTTCGTAATCTGGTTTTCCCGTTTTGGGTATAAAGATTACCTTAACACGCCTCCATGTTCTGGGAATATGTCCAAAAGCTATGCATGCTTTATACAGCCTGCAGAGATGGGGTCCCAGGATGGAGGCGCCCTGTTGTAGTAGAATGGGATAAATGTTGTCAGGTCCTGGCGCCTTAAAAGGTTGAAAACTCCCAAGAGCCCATCTAACCTTACATTCATCCACTACCCTTTTCGCTGTTATCCAGTCATATTTGGAAGTTCGCCTCTGCTGTTCCTTCCAGCTGATCGGATCATGATCGTCCTGGATGACTTCTGATCCAGGGAAATGAGTGTCAAACATGGCCTTCAATGTCTCATTCCCTGTCTCTGTAAGCACTCCATCTTCCTTCCTTAACGTGGTTAATGGAATCGCCTTTGTTGTAGAGATAGCCTTGGTTAGTCTCATAGCTTCCGGAACAGATTGTATCTGGTCACAATGTTTCCTCCAGGCAGATCTCTTTGCCTTACGTACCGCACTATTGTACCGCGTTAAGGCCTCCTTGTAGTCGCTGAAGTCGTTCCTCGCTTTCGCTTCGTTGAACGCCTGTCGTGTAGCTCTTCTAATACGAGCCAGTTCCGGGTTCCACCATGGTACCCTCCTTGTCACTGATTTCGTCTCTGGACAGTTATTTTGCCAGGCCGTTACCAGTGCTTCTGTGATTCTGTCAGCTTCAAACTCTATGTCTAAGGCTGAGTTTAATTTACAGCTGGGACCATCCAGTTCCATTCTGAGGTCCTTTTTGAAGCCCTCCCAGTTAGTGTTCCTAGGGTTCTTCCTACGCACAGTTTCTATGGTTTCACCTAGCCTGTACCTAAAGCATATGTAGTTATGATCGGAAAGGGAGACCTCATCCGACACATGCCAGTTTGTGATGTTCCTTACCGCTCTATTGTTAGCAATGGTTACGTCGATCACCTGTGTCCTGCGGGCGTTGAAAAAAGTAGGCTTGCTACCTTTGTTAAGTAATTGCATGGGTGAACTTACCAGATATTCCAGAAGCTTCTCCCCCCTTTCATTGGTGTCTGAGCTGCCCCAGACGACATGATGCGCGTTCGCGTCGCAGCCGATGATGACATCTAAGTTTTCTCGGTTGCCGTAGGTTACCAGTTCCCGTATCTGTGGTGATACTGGGTCTGCCTTCTCGTAAGGGAGATAAGCTGACGATAAGATTACCGTTCGCTTCGTCCCCCCCTCCCCTGTGTGGATCCTGACAACTGTCAGGTCCCTGCAACAGAACTTGATTAAAGGCATTGCATGTATGTCATTTCTGACATAAATGCAAGTCCTCATGTCATTAGTGGAACAGTTATGAAAAAGAGTACCAGGAGCTCCACCTAAGCCCTTTATCATTCCCCTATAAAGGTAGGGTTCCTGAATTAGGGCAATATCGAACTTGTTCATTTTAAGCTCGCGTGCCAGAAGGGCAGTCGCGGCCTTACAGTGGTGCAAATTAATCTGTACACACCTTATTCCCGCCATTTCTATTGTCTAATGGCCGTCTTCCGAGCTAGGTTCCCCATCCGTTGTCGCCTGCGCGCCCAACGGGGAGGACCCTCCCAGAAGCAGCTCATCCATGGCGAGCTCTCCCACAATATCTTCAGATCTTGGGGAGGAGATCCCACCACATTCCATTGGTGTCATCTCCTCTCCAACATCCTCTAGTGCGGCGACTGTAACAGCCAGTCCTGGCTGTACCTTTGCCACTAGTGCGCTTTGGGAGCACTCACCCTCAGTCACTCCCGCCACGCTCACTCCTTCACTACTGCCTTGGGCCTCGACAGGCTCGCCCGTAAGCTTCTCCTCTAGAAGCTTAAAGACGCTCCTGTCGATGCCCGTATAAAGGCAATAGCCCTCCGCTTTGATGAATGCTGCAGAGGCACCATCCATCAGTATGACCCTCCGTACTGTCAGACCCTCGACCTTAGTGTCGACGATCTTCCAGCCCGAGGTCTTCAAACCGGGATGACACCTCTGCAGCATTCTCAAAACCCTGCCCGTGTCAAGGCGGCTGACGTTTCGGGACTTCCATGCCATCTTTACAGGCTTTGGAAGGTCCTTGGCGTCGACCACCCTGAGCAATACGCCTTCGACAGTTAGGCCGTCCTGTGCTCGAAGCCATTCCGCCGAGCCACTCCCTTCACAAGTGAAGAGGATGGCACCCGCCGAAATGCCTCCCATACTAATTACTGGGATGGGGTCAGGTGTGGCCTCCAACAGGTCCCAAATGGTTCCTTGGATGGCCACATAGTGACTCTCCCCCAGCATGGTTGCCGGGTAGTCATCAGCAACGATGGCCATCTTAAAGGCACTTACTGCTCCCGCGTAAGACCCGTGAGTCTTAACGCGTTTAGCATCAAGCGCCGCCTGGCTCTCGTTGCTGACCTCCCTCTGCCGCTTAGAGCGTTCCACCGCAGCCTGCTCACCTTCGGCTTGCTGCCTAACCAGCTTCGCCTTACGCTTGCGGTAGCCCGACCTGTGGCCTGACGCCCTGCCCTCGCTCACCTTCTCTACATCAGGCCGAGGACCAACAGGCAGGATCCCATCAGGACCCAGTACCTGCAGCCCCGATGGTCCGGCGGTGACGACGGGATGGATCCCATCAGGACCCCGTTCCCGTAGCTCCACCATTCCACGGCCCTCCATAGGGGATTGCTGGGCTGGTGCTGTAGCCCCTCCACCATGCAACGACCTTCCACCTGCTTGGTCCCCTCGCACAAAGGTCGACGGGTTCGGCCCCCTAAGGTACCCAATCCCACCTGACCCTGGCATGGAGCCCGACTGCAGTGGATGCCGTGCCGGAGCACCGGACGCCACGCCCTTCCCTCTACGGTTTCTGCCTCGTCCGCTAGGCAGATTCGGTCCCCGAAGGTGTCCGTCTCCACTTTGCTTCGGAGTAGTCCCGTCCTTTAACGCGCCTGCCCCCGTAGGGGCGCGGTGCGCTTTCGTCCCTTGCGGGACCTTAGTTTCGCCGCGCTTAGCGGCACTAAATTCTGGCAAATCTTTTGCCCCCCCCAGATACAAGGGTCAGCCTGAGCCCGAAGGCCCAGGGAGGGGTTCTCCGGCTCCGCCGGTACCCTCCTGGGGTAACTTTGTGTTCGAAAATGTGCCATATTTATGTTTGTTTAACAATTTTGGAGTCGAGGTTGTCATCCCTCCGGGACAAGGGTAGGAAATAAGGAATGCGGTAAGGAGTGAAATTATGTGGAAAGGATCATGGGAAAAAGGGTAGGGTATTGGCCCGCCGTGCAGGATATCACTGGCGGGTTAGCCCTCCACTCTTCGCTACTGAGGTCGCAAGGAAGATTAGTGAGTGTGCGATGCTTGCTTGGTGACCACAGCATTGCCCGTGGCGGACGACCCACCGCAGGGTGGGTTCGCCGCCTGCCTGTACAGGTGGTCGACAGGACAAGCGGCGACGAGGACGTGCGTGATAGGACTTGACGGCAGACGCATATAGCTCAACATCGCACACTTGAGCATACATCAGACCGCCCAACCTCCCCAAAATCAATATGTATAATAAGACATAGTTAATTTTTTTACGTCCTTATTATCAAGGTTTTTAAAATGTTTGTCACAGAAGCAAATCTTTTCGTATTTTATTAATTTCAAGATATTTTTGCCTATAGCTATTTAACTATCAAATAAAATAACTTTGTCGTGTATGTTACCAAGTGGTATAGAATTGAAATCAATACAAGTATGATTTTAAAATGTTAATTTAAGTATTATATGTTCAATTTTAGTCTCTCTATATATAACTACCTCAGTTGATTCGCATTATAACCCGTTTAGTATAATTCAGTGGCAGCATTTCTCATTTTCGATACAATTCGCGTACAAATTATTCGCAATTGGTAGTATTAAAAGGAATTATTATCGTAGGAATGAAATTTTGATATGGCAAAATTTGAAATAATTTACTTGCTAAAACCTTTATATAAAGGCGAAGTTTCCCTGGCACGCGCTCAAGTGACAAAAAGCCTGACGACAGTGGACTCGACTTTCACTTGTTTTTGGGTAGGTAGGACCCACGAAAAACAAAATTAGGGTGCGATCAACTTTGAAATAAAACGCCAAGATAGAATTAGGACAAGCACTACCCTCAAAACTTTCCTTTCCACGTTTTAGGTGAGAACTTGGTTTTTTCTTTTAGCAGAGCTTATCAGGATCCAAAGGTATTTATGATCTGAAACGGGGGTGAAGAGGGTTACGTGAGGCATTAGCGGTAAGCCGCCATGACTTTATCTTTGTTATATTTAAAATATATATTCAACGTTCGCAGATAGTAGCGAGTTATTGTCTTAAATGGGCCGTGCGCTGTGGAACGGTTGTGGCTGTTATGATTTAATATGGCTGCTGTCGAGGAAAGCTTAAAATATTATGTGGTTTGTACATCTTAGCCCTTTCTTACGTTAAATCATATGTAGGAGCATGGTATGGTATACACTTTGACTCTTTAAAACGAAATAATAATAATCTATACTAATATTATAAAGAGGAAAGCTTTGTGTATGTATGTTTGTGACGAATAAACTCAAAAACTACTGGACCGATTCAAAAGTTCTTTCACCATTAGAATTCCACATTAGCTCTGAGTAACATAGGCTATATTAAAAAAAAATGTCCACCCGTGCTAAGCAGGGACGGGCCGCTAGTAAAAAATAACTTTATTTGCCATAACAAGGAAACACAGCATACAGAAGGGTAAAGGTAACTTCCAAGCAGAATATAGTGACCTGCACAACCTTAAATTTATGCGTTTTTCGCCTGTATTTTAAAGTTAATAAAATTTTTTAAAATGATTTAATTTGAAAAATTAAAATAGCTCTTGAAATAGACGACTGCCTCGAGTGGGACTCGAAGTTATTACGTAGCGATTCGAGCGCCAGCTGTTCTATCTCAGGGCCTAGACAAGTGGCATAAAGCTAATAGAATAGAAATCGTATATCTCATAATCACCAACTCATCTTTATATCTTTTTATATACGGGCCTTCGCTATGGATGGAATAGGAAGAAAGGGGCCATGAACCACCACGCGGGCCCAGTGCGGATTGGTGGTGGTTTACGACTGCTAATGCAGCCGGGACCAACAGCTTTTCGTGCCTTACGAAGCACGGAGAAGCTCGAGTTGATAAGTTTTTGGTAACCCATCCGATGACCGGCCTTTGCGAAAGTGGCTAACCTTAGCAATTAACCACTGCGCCATCGAGCTCCTCATCGTCCTCATCCCAATAAAATACTATATTTCTTGAATTTGTCGATAAGGAAAATGTAATCTGAAAAATTCATTAAGATTTTATAGTAGGTACCTATAGCAGACTGGATTGAGCGCTCGCATATATAATAGCAATAAAACCGAATACATTGTTATGCACACGGGTAGCTTTGATGTAAGCTTTTGTCTGAAATAAAACAGTTGTTTTTTTATTGTTCTGATTTTTTACTATAAACATTGTTATGACAGATTAAAAAAACAATTGAAAGAAATAAATGAAAATCCGATTTCCGATACCAATTTGTAATTCCAATACCCATTTATTGTAGTGATTGTCTTGATTTCTTGATATCTATATTTCTTGCCAGTTTGCCAAAAAGATCGGCTATGCTAGCCATCTTCAGGTGCACCGGCGCCGTTCCGACCAGAAGTCGAAGTTGTCGCCACGACTAAAATCGGTTGAACCGATCATCATCTTCATTTCAAAGATGGTGGCCTGGCAGTGGGACAATATATAGGCAATATAGTTTTTCGTTTATTTAAATAATTTTTTTTTACCTATTCTTAAGTCTCATAATAATAAATAGACTATATAAATTGTTAGTTAACTTTCTTCTTATATCGCTGGCCATCTTACGCATTAAAGGGATTGGATAAGCTGTCCCTAAGCGTTTCCAAGTATACAAAGTGCTTGCCAGACTGTTAACATTCACCAGTAAATGGCTGAAATTATTTATTTATATCTACTCACTCAAGTAAGCACTCACAACAACTTTTAAATAAGTACGATTTATTAATGTGTTACATATAACATTTAGGGTCTTTTGACAGCAAAAAATATTTAAGCAATTAATTTACAAAAACTAATAGAGAAGTTGCCAAATTAGATTGCTCTAGATTTGGTGAAACTTGACAGAGATTTTTTTATAATCATCTGCCTATAAATGTCTCTGTCTACTGCTGGGCTCAGTTGTCCTTACTAGAGGAACAATAGCACATTGACAAGGTCGGGTCATAACTAGAGATAGAAAAGGCAGTGCAATTTAGGGTCCCTCCAAAGCAAATGGTCGTAAATTTGTTGTAGTCTTAAGAATCTCGTCAGAATGCTTATTTAATAAGATGACCTCCTTGGTTGAGTGGTTTGTACACCGGTTTTCTTGGTGTCGCCATCTCTGAGGTCCCGGGTTCGATCCCCGGTCGGGTCAATTTAGAAATTATTGTTTTTCTAAATTGTCTCAGGTCTGGGTGTTTTCTATGTATAATAAGTATGTATTTAAGTATTTTAAGTATGTTTATCCGTTGTCTAGTAACCATTTAACGAGTTTCATAACGAAGCTTCTCTTGGGCTATATAATTGGTGTGAGTGTAGGAAAATTTATTATTATTATTTATTATTTAATATAGTTATGGCTACCTAAATTTCGCGCATTACTAGTATGGAATGTCCATATTAAGATATCCCGCTTAATTACACTACCGATTGAACCTATTGTACCGATTGTACCTATCACTGGGCATACACCTCGCTTACTTCTGTTTTACATTATGAGGGTAGATCTTTTTTCTGGATACCCGCATACGAGCCTTTCGATCACTTTACCAAAAAAAAGGAATTTGCATTGCAGAAGAAACGGCGCCTGCTGGCAAAACGAGGGGTCTCGTTTTCTTGCTTCTTATTGCTTAATAAAACCTGCAATAAGTACTACGTTGATTCTGTTAAGCAATAGCCCTGCGACCAAACTATAATAAGACGACAAAGATCTCCCAATTACTTACCACCATGCATCCCAGCAGAGAAGTCTGTTCTGTTTCTAATTTACATAACACGCGCGCTGGATTTCCTTTTCAAAGGTGCGTCTTTTGTCAGAACGAAAACAAAGGGAACAGAATACTGGGGAGAAACAAAAAGGTCGAATTGTACTAAGTTAAGAGTAACGAGTCAAATGTTACACATGTAGGTGGATAACGCCCGCAGTTACTTGAAGTTGTAACGTGTGTATGACACAAGTCGCTGACGACGGGTGGGTGTGCTTAAGTCGCGCGCTGCATTAATAAAGGCCCTTTCATCTCTCCCCTAATTGTATTTATTAATGTTGTTGGAGGAGCTTTGTTGGTGCAGCGGCTAACGAGTAAGTTGCGATCGTGAAGGTTATTTTCTTTTTGTCATTTTTCCAGATAGGTGACGAAATTCGTATGCCTAGAGTATCCTAATGAATATGCTTAAATGCAAACGTCACATAAACGTAACGTTGGCAACAAAAGTTCTATCTACATTATTATAAAATAATGTGTTGAAAGTTGAGTAAAAGATAAGCTTCGAAAGTAAGCATTTAATCCATTTTTACGTCTAAAAAAATTTCTTTATAAACATATATTTGCAGTACTGTTGAAATTTTAGGGTGAATGACTCTTCCAGCTTATTTTCACGAATAATATCCCTTTCATACGAAAAGGCTTTTGAAATCTACTGACAATGAAGTTGTTCTCTAATCCCTAATAGCTAAATCCAGTTATCTATTGAAATTATTAAATATATTATTTATTTTGTACAATAAGTAAGCGTGTCTTTGTATTCCTCAAGTTTTAAAGGTGAGCTACCAACTTGCTTAAGATCAAAGCCCATTTAGGTTTTAAGTAAACACTTAACTGTGTTATAAGTTCAATTATGAAGTAGATACTCAACTATTTATGAAAGCAAAGTGTAGCTCTGACAACTTTGTTAAAATATAGTTGGGAATGCGATTCTCACGAGCCAGGAACTATGTTCTGTCTCTCTCGCTATTACGACAAGTCCAATGAAGGTAGAGTGAGACAGGTGGCATTTGAAAAGTTCAGGTTTTAGAAAATTGGACCAGAGCGAAAACTCGACGGAGGTACCGCTAAATGACTGCGATTAACTACGATGCCATTTTGCGAAGTTTAAATAGCGTGAACTGCGACGATTGTATTTCAAAACGATTTTCTGAGGGAATTGATAAGACAGAAACCATCTTTTAAGCTGTCAGGGGTGTAATAAAGACTTTTTATCTCGTAATGTATGTACCAAAGAAAAGGCGTGAGTGTGTATAGTATGTTTTATCAATACTGTTTAGATTTAAACTTGAAACAGATTCTAAGAATAAACCTTTTCTTAAAACTGATAAACCTATTTATGAATAGATTTTTTTTTTGTGTACCACAAAGGCGGCATTTACTCTGATGGTAAGCTTTAACTGTAACCTAAGACATTTGCAACATGTCTAATATAAGTGCTTGAAAAGCACTTATACGAGATGAGGCTTTAAAAAAGTTCTGAGGTAACAAACATAAAAAATACAGTCGAATTGAGAACCTCCATTTTTTGAAGTCGGTTAAAAAGATGACGAAGCTGGTGGAAGCGCAGTTCACTCAGAATTCACATTTACTGAGAAACTGGTCATCTTATCTCCAACGGGATTCCAGGAGATTTCCAGTTTTGTCTTTTGGAACACAACAAAGCTGTTTTAGTGACTGAGATATAAAAGATGTTGGTAAATAACCAAGTGGACTTAAACGTGCAATACCGCCAATCAAAACGAGTGTTCTAAAATACCCTCCACTGGGACAGGAAACCGCGACCTTTGGGTTTGAACTAGACGTTTACTAGAAAGACATGTTGTTAGTTGTTTCTTTTCCTAGAAATGTTTAGGTTACAAAGCAGCCAAACAAATTATTCTGTTTGTGCTACCAATGGCACTCAAGGTTATGAGATATCCGGGACGGAATTTCCATCTCTGCCAACATTGGCATCGTTTGCTTAACACCGGCACGCTATTTTTTCCGAGCTAACAAACGTCGGTTAATGAAGATCTTTATGCCAAAGGGATAAAGTTGAAAGCGTCCTGTATTGAGTTCCTCTTAAAGTCTTAAGTTAGTTCGAAGTAAGGCTGTATCTATTGTTTATTCAAGAGACCTTGCTTTTAAAAGTTCCCCACTTTTAAAAGGATTGAATCAATTTTTCACAGTGGTTGCTTCATTTTTTTTGTGTTGTGCATGGGAGGTTTAGGGAGGTTTAGGTTAAGTTTAGTGAGCTTACAACGCAAATTATCAACGGGATCTGAGAAACAAAACACATCTGAGGCTCTGAATAGTACTACACAGGAATATTTACTAACGAAAAACAATTATTGTTTCAAAATCATGTTGAACTTTTTACAAACAATTTGTGATGTCGATTTGTGAGCCATTTACGCATTTCCATTACAAGCGGGCTGACTTAAGAGACAGCGTTTATCCAACAATTAATTATATTACTCATAGTTTTTAGTCACATTAAAAAGCACTTATAGAAATAAAAATATTATTCAAACTTACTGGCCATTTTCCACTTCAGCTTATTTTCTGAGTTCTAGTTATATTTTAATAACAATTTGATCACGTCAACCAAAACGAGATTTCTAAACGGCTTCAATGCAATTAAAATGTTTCTTTAACGCGATCGAATGAACAATAAACTCAAGAGTACTGCAATGTCATCTCTTTTATGGAAGAATATTCCTTCGTTATCGCATAATACTTAAATGCTATTTAATAAGCTCAGTTCGTTTGTTGCAGCGAAATATCTACTGTCATGTTCATCGGAAGTTTGCTTTTATTCTCGTCGTTAACTCACTTAGCGGAATCTGCAACATTAAAGAGCAAAGGAAACTCGACTGTAATGTCAACAGTGCAGAGAACATTTCAACTAATGTTTCTCGACACATGGAACGCATCAAGCGTTACATACAAACGTATCTTTCGTTTTATTCAGTCGAAACCTCTGTTAAGTGCCTTTAAAAATGCCATGTACGGCGTAGTAAAGGAATGGATTCACCAGCCTCTAATATGTAACCTGATACTCAAAAGCTAACAGAAGAAAACGAGAGAGTTTTTATTTTGGAAAGGGGAAAGGACAAGCGGTTGTTTTTTTTAATACTTAGTACGGCAAATGATTCTATTTTATCAGATGTTAAGTGAAAATGGAGTCCAGATACAAAGACAACTGGTGCAACGTGAAAACAACACGTTTGAAGAACCCCATATCATAGGAAGGAGGGAAAAGGTGTGCTGGTAGACTATTCCATCTTTTGGAGGTGCGACAAAGAAACGAGTCACCAAATTTCTTTGTGCGCGATGCCAAAGGTGTTTCTAGCACACTTCACCTAACTCCTTCTCTAACTGTCGGAATACAACAATGCTCCTCTAACATTGCTGTTATAGCGACTGACTAAGAAAAGATCGTAGTTAGCCAGACGGGTTTAAAAACAAGTGCTACCACCTACTAAACCGGATTCACCCTCCGATGTGAAAAAATTTCACAGTATTTTGTTAAATAAGTATTTTTTAAAGATCAGTTACTAATGTCCTATTGGCCAAGAGTCCTGCAAAAAGTCCGAAAATCGGACTAAAATAATTGTATCATCATCATCATCATCATCTCAGCCAAAAGACGTCCACTGCTGGACAAAGGCCTCCCCCAAGAATATGAGGGGTATTTGCCGTAACCGCAAATAAAAAAATAAAAAAATTTGTATACAAGCACTATAATCAACACAAGCAGATCCATTCAAAGTGTTTAATTTTTATGTGTGTAAGCGTAAACTTCAAAATAAATAAGTTGCTTTAACGATGAACCTACGCCAGCTTAGTTTGAAATAAAAAAACTTTATAGTAAATTTTACTTGCGTGAATTTTATGTTGAGACTCTTTGGCCGTGTCGTATCTTATTTATTCTGCTTTAAACATGTTTATACAATTAAAGTAAGTAAAGTTAATATATATATTAATACGTGAAGCAAAACATTTGTACTCCTTCTTACGACAATTGCGCGGATGGAGGAGTAAGAAATTTCGCACACTTATAGTTTATATAGAGAAGGAGTACAGAATGTTATTTTTTTTATATAAGCATAAAAATATATTATATCAATAAAACAAACATTACACACACTGCCATGTATTTGACACACACGCAAAAATGGAAGAAAAGCGGCCGAAATCTGTCAATGCCTATCCAAACTCACATTCTATCTTTTTTAATTTTTCATTGCTACGATCGAATTTCGGCCACTGGGCGACCACTAGTTTAGGTAAACAGCCTAACTGTCCCACTGCTAGACATGTCTTTGAAATCAAGCCATCATTACAATGAATGGGTAATGGCTTAATCACCACGCTTGCCAAATGCGGATTTGTGATCACAAAACCAGAATATGCATAGGGGCATTACAAAATCCGAAACTCACTTTGCCCGACTTGGGTGTTAAACCCGGGACCTTTGGGTATCTGGCCGAGCACTTTGCCACTAGGCCACCGAAGGATATTTATGGGTCCATTTATTCTTGTATAGTCGACCATGAAATTGCTTTATCACTTTTGACAAAAACTTCCGTTACAATAATATTTCGCTAAGGCTCATTGTCAATAATTGACAAAGTATCTGTCACTTGGTCTTTTAAACAAAATTGAACTTGTTGTTTTATTTTAAGCAAACAAAATTCACTTCCAAGGTGGTAAAGCAATTTCATTGTCGACTATACAAAACAAAAAGTATAACTAGAAGTGTTTTCCTAGTTTTTAATTTCAAAATTAAAACTTCTATTCCTGCACAAATATAGAATATAATAGGAAGTGCTCCCATTTTCTACAGCAACATAGTCTAGCGATGTTTACTCTGTCGCAATCCGTCTCTCGCTTCCTCAACTATCTATAAAACTGTATTGGCTTAGCTGAATTACTTCAGTTCTGGCAAACATTGAAGTACCATAGATCAAGTAAATTATATCACTTAAAGATTTCTGCCTTCAAAGCAGGGTCTTAAATTGCTGTGTTACTATTTTAAGGGTATAATGATATTTTAGCCTGCCCTTAGAAGGATGGTGTCGCAGCAGCTGGCGCGTTCTGGTTTTGATATTGTAAGTTAAGGAACTATCGCAATGTTGGGTCACCTATGGTTGAACAAATTAAAATAACCCGAGTTCCTGTATGCCTTATGAATCGAAATGCTATTCTTAATGTGGGGAGTTCTGAGCCCAGCTGTGGCACCTTATGATCTGACGATGAGATGTGGCAAATAAATTATTGCACCTAAATAGTTATGTCTATGCTATTGCAAACAAAAAATTATATCCGTTGGCTACAGTAACTATTTTTATTGTTTTTCATTGTTTGAATGTATTGCGTAATATAAACTTGGTAGTTTTATCCGGAATAATAACGACTATTAAAAAAAACTTGTTCTCCTATTTTTTACCCTACGTTATTTCTGTTTTTTTTTTTGTTTTATTTTATAATTTTATATTGCTTGCTAGCTTGCTCATGATATTATTTCCAAGACCAAGAGGTTACTTTAACTTTTAGCATAAATAAACCTTAACATTTTTCAGAAAACAATCGCTGCTTGAAATTCATCTAGTAATTGTGTGTCCAATAATACAAAATTTTATAGCCAAAGCGTCATCTAAGATACGACTGTCGTTCACTCAAATTGAGATCGTAAGCTGTTTCGCACCGGGCAATACTAGGATTCCTAAGAAAGCAAAATGCCGACGAATGGGCGCTCCGCAATAAAATTCTTACCTCCGTCCTTTATTTAAGAATTGCTCTCTCCTCATAAATTCGTTAAACGCCTGCGCTGGGGTATCACCACGTTACGATTTGAGTAATTCAATTGTAACAGATAGCTTTTTATCACTTTTTGATCTGTTCTTTATGGTATTATCGACTTATGCTGGGATGATTTTACCGTAATCGAAAAACTTTGTGACCTTTTGTGTACAAAACTGTTCATAATTTTTATTGTCTTTTTTCTTTACCACAACAGGAAAGCACTACGCATTTATCGCACCTGATGCTTTTTGGCAATATAGACGAAGTTGGAAGCTTCATTCTTAATCCTAAGCCACTGAAGAACTGGCTATAATATCTGGCTATTAATAGATGGTAGAAGCAAGCGAGGTGAATTTAGAAACTGACATAGCACTAACTAAACTGAACTTACTGAGTTGGCGGAACGACCCATAGTGAGTCTGAGCCTCCGATAATAATTAAAGCCTCCATCTGCCACCTTCTGCCAGCCATCCGCGTGGAACAGCTTGCGAAAGTCCTTCTCAACCTCACTGGTACCTGCGGTACCTGCTCAGCGGTACCTGGGACGACCACTAGGCCATACCACATACATAACTAAACTAACTACAATAAATTATATTATAATTAATATGTGTATCCGTTACCGGTACCCGGGACCTCTGAGTCTTAGAACGTCTTGTCCCTAGTCCACAAAATCGGTCTGAAAGCTTATATTGAGTTTATAATGTTCGATCTATAATTTATTTTTAAAGGCTTGTTAAGTATTCCTTTGTCAGTCGAATGTGTTGCACGATTTAACATTAGTAATGTTTGTAGCAGTTCATTCGTGATCTTATACAACTGTACTAAAATATCTGATACTCAAAGCCAATAGAAACATGGTAAACATCAAATTAATTAATTAATCGATATTGATAACATAAACACAATATTTTTATAAACAATGAATGGCGACCACCAAAAAACTATAGTTTTGGTGATAACAAACTATCAAAATCTGTTGTTGTTGGTTGATGGCCCTTAGTGGACCACATAATATAGTGAGGTGTTAACGCTGGCTATCCTACCGAGATTTAGAAGATGGTTAACCTCCCCGTTTAGTTTTTCGAAGTCGAATCTTCACCCGGACAATTTTATGCGTCGTTATGCAGCAAAATTGCCATATGATAAAACCTTACAGCCTTTGTGATTGTTGAGTTATAGGGGCAATACATTTTGTGGGTCGTATGCGCGGCTCCATCATCACCGAGTTTCATATTCATTTAAAGGTGCCGTAAAGTGGTTTATAAAAATAAAAACAAAAGCGCGAAGAAATTACGGCAGATGTTTTAGGTAAAAAAGAGTTTGGAATTGTTTTGTGTCATCATCATAGATTACAGTCTGAAACAGACTGAAGTTGGCAATTTTATCAACATGTTATTTTTTATAAGTATACAGTATAGAGTTATAAGATTAGCATGATATTTATTTTTATTGTCTGTTTAAGTTTTATTTGTCTGGTCAAATCCAAATAGATTTGGTACTTACAGCAGGCTCACCTCTTATTTATATCTTATGTGACGTGTGTTGTCTATACAATAAAGGATTATTATAGTAGGTATTCTGTAATGAGGCTTATCAGTAAAAATGTCTGAGGTGCCTTCTAAATGACAGACAATCTATTGCCTATTTCGGACATCAGTCTTTCACAAAATAATCCGTGGAATTGTATTTTAAACTAGCCTAAGCAAACCTTTGTTAATATAATTACTATAGAGATTTTTAAAGTTTTGAATAAAGTAATGTCTGTTATTTGATTGCATTAGTTTCAGACGATTGTATTCACGACTAATATTCGTGTAATCAAATCTGGAATAAATTGTTTTATTCATACTAAAGTTCTACATTATAGGTAACTTGATACGTTGATAAAACCAAATTACAATAACAGTTTTGTTTGCAATAACAATCATTTTAAATCATATTGTCAAGCTGTGTATGTCTAAAAGCGTAATCAAATATCGTAAGTGATTGAATATTACGTCGGTAGAAGCTTTCGTAATAATATTGCGGACTAAAAATATTACGCATCTTATAACTATGGTGCATTCAACCAATTATATTACACATTCATACATACACAAAAAACAGACAAAACCACATTCATATTGTCTCTGAGTCAAGACCTTATTTCATCATCATCATCATCATCGGCCTATCTTAGTCCACCGCTGGACATAGCCTCCCCTAATGAGCGACCTTATTTACCTTTATGTAAATACCAGTACTTTACTCGCGACTTCGTCCGCGTGGATTTGAGATTGAAAAGGAACTCTTTTTTTAAATAAAATATAGCCTATGTTAGGTAGGTACCCGCAAGGAATGTCGCTTTTTATCAATTAAATATTTTTTAGAATTGGACCAGTAGGTCCAGAGATTAGCCCCGACATAAAAACAAACAAACGTCACAAACGATACCTCTTTCTTAATCTATATAAATAAAAATGAATCCCTAAATGTGTTGTTAATCGCAAAACTCGAGAACGGCAGAACCGATTTGGCTGATTCCTTTTACAACAATACAACAAGTATTTGATGAATTCTGAGGGAGGTTCTTATGGAGAGAAAAAAACGTAAAAAATACGAGGAAAATAGTAAAAACAACAATTTTCTTTTCCCATACAAACCACGCCAGCTGTCAAACATTTTAAAGGCGAAACAAGAACTAGAGCAAAAGATAGATGGTCTCGTTAACAAAAATTCGATTCAAGCAATAATTGGGAATAAAAAATACAGAAATAGCCTAATAAAATATATGGAGGCTGTTGTCAGAGGTGCCAATATACGAAATAAAAAAAATGAAAATTGTAGTGTTTCTGATGAATTAGATTTTGATATTTGTAATTCTACTAGTTAATAGTTATGTGTTGTAAAAACGTTCATTATTAATTAATGAGAAGTTGGCAAAATGAATATTAAAAAAAAAACTGTCAATCAAAACAAAACAAAGACGCGTTAGGATATCTTTGTTATGCCTTCAAGTTGATTAGAGGTCAGATTTATTTATTCACGCGCCAAGAAATCAAACTAAAAATATCGTGTACCCTATGGCATTAGAATAAAATATCATCACATTAAATATTACTAAAGTCTTTCAATGTTATTTTTTATATTAGACTGCGACAGGCCAATAACTTTTGACAGAACGAAATCTGTCAGGGCAGCTAACATAAAAAAAATTATGTAACTTTGTTTTAGAGAAATAGGGCAGAACAAGGTCTGCCGGGACAGCTAGTAGTATAATATAGATATAGAATAGAAAGTAGATACGTTACTGGCGACCAGAAGAAGCACCAAACAAGAGAAGGCAGCCGTATAATTTTTGGCCTTAGTCGCTCTCGAAGAAGGAGACATACAACTGAATCTGTTGACAGTTCCAGTTACAAAATCCCAATTTAGATTTAGTTTTCCCTTTATAACCTTTTTTCTTGTTCTAACGCTATCCTATTACATCATTTGACAATAAATGTAATACATTTTAGTTGAAAATTAAAATTTTAAATGTGTAAAAAATTCTAACGAAAAATCTAAGCTTTTTCTGTGGTAGTTATATATGCATATAATGTATCTATCTACCTTTTTATATAGAAGATGGATACATAGTAGTCAAAATGTAACGCATCCAAATTGCGACTGGCCTTAGAGGCTTTTAATACACTGTATAATACTTAAGGTTATTTTTAAATGTTTTCTTTTTAAATAATAAATAAAATAAAAATAATAAAAAGGTTCCCCAATTGCATTTAATAACATTAAAACCTACGAGTAGTACATACAGGAAGAGCCCCAGTTATGTCGCGTCCAATTTTGACAGCGCCTGTCACCCACAAAACAGGCGGGCGGAGAGACAAAAATGCCGAATGACTTTTTCAAGGTACGCACACTCTCCCATGGAAATCCAATTGTGCCGCAGCATTTTGCGACCCTTGTCAAAAAATTACTAGAGGAGCAACGATAATTTGTCGTCGGAGAAATTAATTGCCTGGCTGCGAGAGTGATGGAAAAATAAGTTGATTAACAATATACATTAAGGGGGAATAGGGGAGTTGATTTTTGCGACCATCGTACTAGCATCTTCGTTCTGCGTCCTTGCTTATTGGCCCTTGTAAATAATTTGGAGTTTCATCTTTAATTTGTATTGCTTTGGTTAAGTATTCATAACCTAGGAGTTATTATAGACCTGTGTCAAGTGAAAGTAGATATGAAACGGTTACAGAGGTAATTAAAATCTACCAAAGTCGAATAGGTAGGTAGTCAGGTAGGAGGGACACGTGAATCCCAGTACTGCAAGTGATTGGTGCAGAGTTACCAACAAAACAAAAAAAATAAGTTTACAAAAAATGTACAGCCGTATTTGATTCAACGTTACAAATTGAATTCTATGGATTACGCGGTTGACCCAGAGACAATGAATGTGGTTTTGTCTGGTCTAGCAAAATAGTAAACCAATTCGGTTGCAATTCAATATAAGGTACATTTATTTTAAATGTTATTTTATTTATGTATCCTTTTTGTGTTTCTTACTTTTTTAATTCTGCCTGTTTGAAGCGGCAAACCTTTTTGAGTTAACCTTTGTTCTTTTTTTCAGTTTTTTTTCCTTATGTGCCATTCTATTTTATAGAGGCCTGAACACCGCAACTATAATAAAGATTATTTCTATTGCGCTATTAACACATTGATATTGTTGACCCATCCAGAAAAACTAATAAGTTTTTCTTAGCTTCACTACTGACGTGAACCCGTACATATAAACATAAATACGGGTTCACGTCAGTAGTGAAGTTGTGGGTTTTGAACCACTATTTTTCGCATTTTATTCGAGTATCGCAATATTTAAAAAAACACCTTCTATTACATTGATTATCTATCTATTAATACGTGAAGCAAAAACTTTGTACCCTTTTCTTACGAAAATTGCGCGGACGGAGAAGTATGAAATTTCACTTATAGTTTATCTATAGGTTATCCGAATGTTATTTTTTTTTTAAATTATGCTTAAATAGTAGTTTATGCAACTGTCATATAATGAAGGGTATTAAAACACGAGTGTGAGTTTATGAAACGAGCGCAGCGAGTTTCATAATAGTAACGAGTGTTTTAATACCCGTGTTATATGCAGTTGCATACACTACTTTATCTTCACTAATGCAATTAGTGAAACAACAAGAGTAAAAGCTGACAATAGTTTATTTATAATAATTCTTCAAATTTTGGATGGTACAATTTTGAAAGTTAATGTTAATTATTGATCCAGCAGCTGTAGCGGTCGCGGGGCAAGCAGTAGAGCTCGTAGACGGAGTTGGAATATTTATAATTACTTCATTCGTCTTGTTTTCTATACTGTTCAAGATCGTATTTGAGACTTGAATTTTATTCATTAAAGACTTATCAATGTAGCTTTCAGCCACAGTAGAAGACTTCCACCCCCCGTGTCGTTTCAGTGCGGTCAAATCACCACCGCTATCTATGAGAAGGGTCGCCGAGGTGCGCCGGAAGCAATGCCCCGTGTACAACGCTGGGTTAGGCAGATTCAAAAAACTTGCGATAGTTTTTCCCAGAGCACCAAATTTATTAATACCAGTTCTTTGATCGACGCACTTCCCCGATCTATAGCTCAAGAAAAAGGCAGGGTTTCGACAGGGGGTGGGTCGAAGTTCCATGTATTTTTTACATACGGCATAGCAGTTGCCCGTCACAACGAAAGAACGATCTATTTTCGTTTTTGTTTTCGAAACTTTCACCATGATTGTACTGTCGTCTATGTTAGAGACTTCATCGAACTGGATGTTGTATAGCTCTTGCCTTCGGCATGCCCGCATTATGCCGAAGATTAGTGCAACCTGTAACAATAAACGATATAATAAGCTTGAGGTACATAGCCAAGGCAAAAACTATGATTTATGAAGTAGTAAAGTGTAGGTACCTACTACCTAATTTATACACAAAGCGCTTAAACGGAGTGTCTAGATAACTTGCGTGTGTAGTACGTAAGTACTAGGTAGATTAAATAACAGAACTAAAATACACTTACCTTTTTAAAAAGATACAAATATCTGGTGAATCTTTCAGGAACATCTTTATTTGACCTGATGTAAACGTCAAGGACTTTTTTTCCTTGTGTCCTTCTGAACTGCGTTTCAGGAACGCTATGACTTTTGAATACTTCGTGATATCAATATTGTTGTAGATACTCAGTGTGGACTTGAGCATAGAATATTTAGCCCACATAGAAGATGGCTTGAATTTGTCGGAGAGGTCTTTGAGATACACAAGAATGACATTTTCAGAAAATGATGTAGTTTTCTTTTCGATCTTCCATGCCAAAAAGTTATTATATTCTTTTTCTGGCAAAAGATTGTGAGTTACTTTTGTTGCCAATTCTAGAATATCCGGAGGCGTACAAATATCATCGTCGCTGTCCATTTTTAACTTTTAATTTGTATTTTAAAAACAAAACACATTGCGAAACATTAAATTCACGCGTACGTGTATTGTCACAGTGAACTTGCCGCCATTAAAATCTAACCAATGAGAGCGCAGCTGCGCGCGCAGGGCCAATCAGGAGCGAGCGCGCGCTGTTCTTTTTTTATTTAATTGGCACAAGATCTTACCAAAGAGTTTTGTGTATGTAAGTTTAGTAGTTTCGACGAAGTTTTCACGTATAACCCAACTGTTTTCAAAAGCCAGCCTAATATCAAAATTTTATACAACTTGTATGAGGATTTTGACATAAGGCTCGCCAGGTTAATTGGTCGCGTTTTATTGATGTTATAATTTTTTGAGATTTTACGATATCGATGTGGATATTATACCATCATGTGAAATTGCTTAAATTGAGTGTTTTGTTGTCTGCGCTATAACAGTAGTAATTATAAGTCAAGTATTGGAAACATAAGTAGAATGTTACAACATTAGTGTAGATAAAATACATTAAATCAGTAAAACAAACATTACACACACTACCATGTATTGGACACACACGTATTTAAATACTCTTTTCAAAAAATTCAAAAATGGAAGAGGAGCGGCCCAAATCTGTCAATGCCAATAAAAAATCACATACTATCTTTTTTAATTTTTCATTGCATATTGCAATTCGTGCAGCCTAAATAAAATTACGGTTAAATTTCGACCACTGCATGGGCGACCACTAGTACAATCAATTCAGTCATGCCAGTTGTCCAAACGTCAATGGCTCAAAACGTTATTAATCACAGAAATCAGAACAATATCGAATATTTATCTGTATTTTCCAGTTTATTACGGCCCATTTCTCTGAACGCCGCGGCGCGACAGAGCGTGAGAGAGATATGGACGGTCTCCGTCGCCGTGAACAATGATTTGTAATAAAATTAAATAATGACGCTGATGTTTGTTCCCGAAAGCCGGGGGAGATGAATACTATCAATCTGCAGTAAACACGCAACGACACGATAGAATCGATCGTTATTGTTTGGGAAATTAATTAAATGCTTTTTTTCTTCTTTATTCTTCTTGGACAGAAATTGCTGATTCCGTTGTAGTAGTATCTTCGTATCTTCGCTAACGTTATGATGATGGACCAAAACTTCATCATATTGAGCTCCTCTGTGTTTCGGAAGGCACGTAAAGCCGTTGGTTCCGGCTGTATTAGCTGTCGTTAACAACCTCCAATCCGCACTGGGCCGATTTGGTTTATGACGCGTTTTCCATATGGTGTTTTTATACATAATAGGGAAAGCCTATGTACCAGCAGTGGTGGGGACATAAGATGAGGGAAAAATAATAAGTGGGACATCGGTATTTTTGGGAAATCTGGATATCGAATAGAGCGCTTGCCCACTCAGACGCTGTAACGATACCATTCTTTAAAAGGTTTAATTTTATTTAGCACTGCCATTTGTACTGTAAGTATTTACAATAAACCAAAACTAAAATTTTAAATCTTTTGATAGTCATGTCACAATACGGCGAACAAAGTTGAACTAAAACATTTATCATTCACTGCCTTGAAACGACAAACAATTGAATTTCTATT
This sequence comes from Eudonia lacustrata, assembly GCA_947562085.1. Classification (NCBI taxonomy): domain Eukaryota; kingdom Metazoa; phylum Arthropoda; class Insecta; order Lepidoptera; family Crambidae; genus Eudonia; species Eudonia lacustrata. The sequence continues at coordinate 5,503,929 of OX387316.1, forward strand.
GTGTCTCCCACGGCGCCGTGTATTGGGCAGTGAATGTGTTAAAACACTATTAAACTTTATCATCTTTCGAAAACTAAGTTACGGATACCTGCAACATATACGCAGCATCAAAGTTAGCGTTAGGAACTAGCTTCCAACTGCAACTTCTTGTGAAAATCGGTCAGTCGGGAATTCCCGACAGACTGATCGATGAGAGAGAGCGATATTCTAGGAGATTTTCCTGTGATAAAAACCTATGACACTGCCAGAGAAATCCAACTGCGAAAAAACGTCAAACAGATGCTATTTCACGTAAAGCAAGGGCTTTTAGTAACTTTAACCTTTTTACATCTTTATTAAAAGTATTATAATAAGTTTGAGTTTTTTAGTTTTTATTTCAGAACAAGAAAACTCATGCCCTTCACCTTACATGATGGTCGGCGATAAGGCCCAAGGTGAAGCGTACTTCACTGTTAGGTAATTTCTGAGAAACTGGTTCCATTATTACTTACTGCTGTAAAATAGCAACACGGCCACGCGGGTGTCAGAAATCTCTCTGTATACAAGTATACACAATAATCTTTCCCCGCATTTTAAAATACATTAAAAATTACTAAAAAGAGTTTTTTTTAATTTTTTTATTATTTATCATTCCAATAGTTATAACAAAAAACATATATGCGATAACTTTAAAAACCACTAAGATTTGAGCTTAAGCTATCGAGAGTTTACAATAAACAATTATAACTTATTATAATTTTACACACACATATAATTAGGTCTTATAATAATATAATTATCCACAAATAGTTCTTATGTAAAGAGTTACAATAAGTCTAGAAAGTGTTTTTTTTAGTTTAAATTTAATGTTATTTTGTGTGACACTGTTTATTACTTCGGACGGCAAGTTATTGATGAGTCGATGTACAAGGTTGTCGGTTCTCCGCTCGCCGTACGCATTCTTCGAACGCGGCGTGCAAAGCCGATTCCTAGAAATAGCTCAAGTGTATACAGGATGCTCAATTGGAGTTTTTTAAGACTCATTGAAAAATTGTTCTTTCAATAAAGTATATTGTACTTGAATATGAATTGGCAAGGTTAGTAGCATCTTCCAAGTTGATTGAGAGCTACCAGACTGCTCTAATTGCAAAGGGCAACTGAGGGCCTAGTGTGAGTGGTTTTTGACATTTGATCAAGTTAATAATAATAATAATAAAGAGTGTCTCGACCAACACCTTAAGAAACTCTCGCTCAATGGTTGGATCAAGGGTCAGATACAGAAGGCGGTACTCTTGGACACGGCGCGGATAGTCCGAAGGTCCCTGTCTCTGCAGCCCTAACCACCGGCAGCTTGAGCCTTGCCCCGTTGCCAGCGGTATCCTAGGCTAGGTTTTTTTATAATATTTTTATGTTTTGTATGTGCTTTTGTATTTTACTTTTATATTAATATTATAACAAACCTAGGCTAAGAAAAAAAAAGAAATAAAGAGATAATAATAATAAGTATTTATTTCAGAATAATTCCATAGATTGTTAGTAATTACAATAGACCTTATACACTAATGTTAGTTACATGAAAAAAATTAAAATGCACATTGAAATGAGCTTGGCGCACTGGATACGACCACCCACCGTTAGAGGACGGTGTGTAGTCGCACCCAATGTTTCAGCATCGGTGAGTCCCAGCGGTTAGACAACGCGTTCAGGATTTGGTTAATGGAAACGATAATTGGTATTGCAAAATTTTAACTCTTCTCGTTTGTCGCCAGGAGGCGCTGCTTCAATGCCATCCTAATTTTCGTTTTCGTAAACGTAATCGAACGAATACGGATAGAAAACAAAACTTACACTTGGCACTATGTTATAAATCTGACGACAGCCAACAAATATTATGCCGAGAAACATTAAGAAAATATAAGCACTGAGTATATTTAAATATATATAGATATATAATTTAATATACTTATTTTATTATATTTAGATCCTTGGGGGAGGCCTTTGTCCAGCAGTGGACGTCTTTTGGCTGAGATGATGATGATGATGATGATGATATTTAATTTTGGGAGCTCGATGGCGCAGTGGTTAACGCGCCCGGTCTGCGAGTGCTGAGGTTAAGCAATTTTTGCAAAGGCCGGTCATCGGATGATTGACCAAAAATTTATCATCTCGAGTTCCTCCGTGCTTCGGAAGGCACGTAAAGCCGTTGGTCCCGGCTGCATTAGCAGTCGTTAACAATCACCAATCCGCACTGGGCCTGAGTAGTGGTTCATGGCCCGTTCTCCTTATTCCACCTGTGCCCCAGCTGTGGGGACATAAAAAGAGCTGATAATGATGATATTTAATTTTAATGATTACTTTTTTTTAACTATTATTATTAGTAGGTAAGAACATTCAAGAATATTTATTGCTTTGTTGATAAATTATAAATATACCTACTTAATGTAAAAATAACTATTGATAATAATAATAATCAGAATTGTATAATTAATAACCGTAAATGTATCATATTTTGTATGCTCTTGAGGTAGATCATAGAGGCTCTGATTTGATTGTGTAAGTCCGCATATCATACCTGTGTTTCACATTAAAAGAAATTTGAATTTAGATTTGAATTTGAATTTGAATTTATAGGTATCATCATCATAGCCTATACTAGTCCACTGCTGGACATAGGCCTCTTCAGGAGCATGTCAGTGATTAGATCCGCGGCGTCTCTATTTTTTTTTGGTATATATGTTTTTAGGCTTTTTTGTATAGATTTAATAAATAAATAAATAAATAAATAAATGTTTCCCACACTCACACCAATTATCTAGCAAGAAAAGCTTCCTTAAGAAACTTGTTGAAATGGTTAACTAGACAACGGATAAACATACTTAATATAAAAAAAAACACAAATGTTGAAAAAATTTCCACGAGCAGGGTTTGAACCTGCACCCTTCTGACATACCGGGTCAGGTGCTCTTCCAATTGAGCTATCGTGGTTCTAACCAGCCCGCCGAAATTATTCAACACTATTTACTTTTTACTTTGAAAGCCAAAGGCGCCCATTCAATGTCAACAACTACCGTCATTAACACCCGATCATAATTTTTTTTTTTCAACATTTGTGTTTTTGTAGTTTGTTCGCAACAAAATTTGCGTTAAAATTATATAAACATTTTATAAATAGCTTGCCTTCTTCTTAACTGATCTTTAGTATTTGTAAAAATATTATGATCGGGTGTTAATGACGGTAGTTGTTGACATTGAATGGGCGCCTTTGGCTTTCAAAGTAAAAAGTAAATAGTGTTGAATAATTTCGGCGGGCTGGTTAGAACCACGATAGCTCAATTGGAAGAGCACCTGACCCGGTATGTCAGAAGGGTGCAGGTTCAAACCCTGCTCGTGGAAATTTTTTCAACATTTGTGTTTTTGTAGTTTGTTCGCAACAAAATTTGCGTTAAAATTATATAAACATTTTATACTTAATATACTTAAATACATACTTATTATACCATACGAAACACCCAGACCCGAAACAATTTAGAAAAACAGGTATTTCTAAATTGATCCGACCGGGGATCGAACCCGGGACCTCAGAGATGGCGACACCATGAAAACCGGTGTGCAAGCCAATCGACCAAGGAGGTCGTCGGGAGGTCGGAGTGGTTTAATAAATATTAAATACAACTATTTATTTGTATGTAGACAAGTTGCCATTAATACTATCTTTGTTTGCGCACAGCTCTGTCGGCATATGATTATGCATGAATGAACACATTGTTATACGGACACCGTTCGTTTTCTGCAAAATAAAATGCATAGGTTTTTTTAAACTGAGTCGGTAATCGGTTTCCACGTTTAAATAGGTAGTTTGTGTTAGAATTTTTGAAATTCTATCCAAATCGAAGGTAGGAAGTAGGAAGATAAGGAAGGCATAAAATAAAAAGCGAAATTTTGAAAATTCTACAGAGAACAAGAATATTTTTTTATATAGAAATCAGGATAGAAAAATAGATTAAATAAATTCCTAAATTACTGAAGTTTTACCAATCGGTTGCAATAACCGTTGGATAGATGGCACTCGCTAAAAAGCAGTGATAAAATTCGGTGCTTACGTCAGCCTTCCCGGTAGCATAATTACATATAATCTACTCTGTGGCATAATGGTCAGAGCAGCGGCCCGGATTGCGGAAGACCCAGGTTCGATTCCTGGCTGGGTCGGGTATGCATTTAATTTTTTTACTGTATTTTAGATTTATGTTTTTTAATTATTTTGAAGTTAATAGTTTCGAATATAATTATCATATCGTTAACCTTTAACTTATCCAATATTATCATAACCTTATTCGCGCATTCTTTAGCGTTTATCTTACATAGTGTTTGAACAAATTTTTGATTTATAATTAACTACCTAGTGTGTTTACTATACCGAATTAACGGATAATCAATAACAATTAAAACATTCTAAGAACTTCTGTAGTATACATACTGAGTATGAGCGACCATGATAGTTTAAAAACTTATTCGTTTCATTTCTCATTTAAATCCGTCCTTCGAGCACCAGTAAAGTTATTTACAATATTGTTTGTTGCAGCGGCAGCGTGTCCCGCTACAAAGTCATTCAATACTACGTCAATCAACATGGCGGATTTCGGCTGAATGATTGTTCGCCCCAGCAGCGTACAGCTTGCCACACTGAAAGTTTTTCATCACAGCGCGAGTCGCTACAGAGCCTTTCCAAATTGAGTCATGGGTATGTTATATTATACTAGCGACCGCCCGCTTCGGTGGCCGAGTGGCATAGTGCTTGACCTGATATTCGAAGGTCCCGAGTTCATTCCCAGGTCGGGCAAAATGTGTTTCCGGTTTTTAATGCCCGGGTTTTTACCTATCAACAATTGAAATCAAGCCATAACTACAAGTAGTGATGACTTGATTGCAATTGTCCAATAATATATCTGCATTTTATAAGTGGTTTGTGTCATTGTCAATTTTAGTTCTTAATTCATAAACTAGATGGCGTTGATTAATTCCTTCCCGCATCGCGTTATAGCTTCGTCTTCGCCATTTACATAAATAGCCAATATTTTAAGTTAATTTAATTCGCACTCACACTCATAGTAAATATATTTGAGTTTTGATCCTGTATCGATTGTTTCATTTGAGGACCCCTATAACAGCAATGATGGAGGCGTTTGCCCAGCAGTGCGACAGTTATAGGCTATTTACTATTTTATATATTACATCAATATACGAGATTAATAATAGTTTACTTCTTCTAACCTAAGGCAGTTATGGAAAATCATGTCTAATTTAGCCTAAAAGCCTACAGGCAAAACTTTTGTGATCTAGGTCCAGCAGTTTGGTATAGTTGATGAATGACTCAGGATTTCTCTTTTTTTTTAAAGTATATAAATTAACGTTTCAGTTATATAATGTCTAATATACGATGCTTACTTAGGAGGAAGATAATTCGTAAACAAACTAACTGAGCAACGTCACAGGAATATATCTTGGAATAAAATATGATAATATCGATTTTTATATTTGCATTAATACCTACTTACATCGAATATGATAACACTTGAAAAAGGAAACTGCACTAACAATGCTGAAGCGATCCGGATGGAGCAGATTCGAGTTTTAGTATTACTGGAAAATTCAAAATAAATATATGAAAGTTAAGTACGTTTATTAAATCATCATCCTTCTACAATATAAGTCCACTGCTGGACAAAGCTCTCTCTAAGTGTACGCCACCGAGCACGATCCGCGGCTACTCTCATCCAGTTCTTGCCAGCCACCTTAAGAAGATATCGCTTCATCTGAGGACGTCCTATACTACGTTGGCCGATTTGCGGTCTCCACTCAAGAAAATGTTTACCGATTTGACGATCGATTTTCGAAACATTCGCTTTATACGCCGTTACGTGATCGTTACGGCTTATAAAAGCGAGTGTTACGAAATAGCATTCTATCCGAACTACTGGTGCCATACGATATACCCGCCAGGCAAACCGGGGCAATGGCCCAAGCCACCAAAATCACCGGAAAATGCACTTTATGCTAACATTAATTCATTTTCTTTCCCATTATACTGTTTAGGCCGTTGAATTTCATGTTGCGGCACAAAACAATAGTGACGGTGCTATAAAACGGCGACTCGCAGCGTGAACGTGTTTCACATGTTATTCGGTGACTCGACAGATTCAAAACTGTGATTTTTATTTTACTAACGGTTTTACGCAAAAGATGTTGATGACAGCAACAATGAATTCCAAAACATTCAAAGAGCAAACTATACCATCCTTTCACTATTTTAAATTGTACTATGTCGTAACAGTTTTCCAATATATTTACAGTCGGCAGCAGATCAACCTACCCAAATCTGTCAAATTTCTCCAATGAATATTGATCCTTATTACCAAACTATAAAGTTCAAAATTTATTGTAGAAATTTGACAGTTTTGGGTAGGTTGATCTGCCGCCGTGTGTACAATTTAGATACTTGGACGCTCAATGTAACTACAGTGCCATAGAACAATTGAGTTTCTATTGTATCTGGTTTAAGAACAACTAAGTCGTTAGTGGTCTGACCGCAAAAGTGGTTAAGCACTCAATAGTAGTTCCGCTGCAATGTTAGTTTTTATTTTATTTGACTTGCTGATGTTAAATGATGTTAGGGCCAACGGTGGAAGCGCACTTCACCTCATCCTTAACTATTAAGGCACTCGCTATCTTATCTCTAGCCTATTCATCATCATCAGCTCATTTTATGTCCCCAATGCTGGGGCACGAGCTTTCCCTATGGATGGATAGGGAGAATAGGCCATAAATCACCACGCGGGCCCAGTGCGGATTGGTGGTTGTTAACGACTGCTAATGCAGCCGGGACCAACGGCTTTACGTGCCTTCCGAAGCACGGAGGAGCTCGAGATGATACATTTTTGGTCACCCATCCGATGACCGGCCTTTGTGAAAGTTGCTTAACCTCAGCACTCGCAGACCGGGCGCGTTAACCACTGCGCCATCCAGTTCCTCTAGCCTTTTATATCGATATATTTAGATAAGATGCTGGTAGCTAGCCAGGCGGTCAAACAAGCCCGACCACTACTAGACCACAGAGGCATTTAAAATCGGTTTATTGTTATGTCGGGTGCTAATAAATTTCGCTGGTGACTCAGCAGTCAGCTTTTCTAATTAGCGAGTGTACAAAGGTCTTTCATGTCCTAATTAAATTATATTTTGCTGGAATGAAATAGATAATTTGCCTCTCTTTGACTTCTTATATGAATCACCACACCTATAACAAAGAAAATATTATGCTCTGTAGCATTTATCATTTTTCGATTACACTAAAAATCTGTTGATTGTAAGAGCAATTTTACATATTAATATATCTTGATAAAATGTAAGAAATTGTGCGTTGTATATAAAGTTGACGAGATAGAAAAACTTTTATGCAAACAAATTATACGAGACTTTTCTGTTTCTAAACTAATCTAATATCGTAACCAATCCGAAGTTTTTATATCCTTATTACGTCATTACTAACTTGTGTTTACGTATACAAATCTATGTATAGTAGAACGAGCACAGCAAATACAAAATATATTATGCTCAGAGAGACGACATGACGGTTCAAGGCAAAGCGAGATTCGACGTTTATATAAACAGAGGTATCTTATCTTTATCCCTCGGGATCCCGGGATCTCATAGCATTTAGAAACAGAGCTAATTGGTCCCACGACGTAGCGCATCAGTTACTGCGAACGGGATGCACAGATACCCTAAGGACTAGTCTTGTTAATATGAAAAAAACGATACATATCGTTGAAATGAGTTTTCTACTATTCTGGGGATGTGCTGTCGAGTTTGTAAAGCACTTCCAAACCTTGTCATCGTAACTTCTGATTATTCACATATAATTTTACGCAAATATTGTTGCGAACAAATTACAATTTGAAAAAAGACAAAGTGTTGAAAAATTCAACGAGGCACGATAGCATAGTTGGCAGTGCTCCTGACCCGGATTGTCATGAAGTGCGGGTTCGAATCCCGCTCATGGAAAAAAGAAAGATCTAAGAATGAGCCAAGCTATATATAAATATAGCTTGCCTAATTCTTAACTGATCTTTCAATATTTGTAAAAATATTAAGACCGGGTGTTGATGACGTAGTTGTCGACATTGAATAGGGCTCCTTTGGCTTATAAAGTGAAAGTAGATAGTGTTGATTAATTTCGGCGAGTTGGATTAAGCCTCGATAGCATAGTTGGCAGTGCAACTGACCCGGCATGTCATGGGGTGCGGGTTCGAATCCCGCTCGTGGATTTTTTTCAACGCCACCTATGAATTTTTTCAAATAGTGACTTCTATCAACTTATATGAACCTTGGCAGCCATTAATACAAAAGAGCGACAAGGTCCTACCATCATCACCATCATCTCAGCTAAAAGACGTCCACTGCTGGACGATGAAAAGGCTTTCTCCAAAGAGGACCGAAACGATTTGGTGAAGGTCGCGGATAGCCGCTGGATGCGAGCAGCACAAAAACAGTCCTATAATGTTGATAGTGATCCGTGACTCATAATTGGACTCGATTTAGTTGTATTTACACTGCAAGTGGAAATTTTTTCAACATTTGTGTTTTTGGAATCTAAAAATTATATAAACAAAAACATTGTATATTTACAAATTAAAAGGGTTGTAGACTCATTATTTTACAATCAATACATATAAAAAGAAAAGTCCTGGCTCACTCACTAAAAGGCTCGTTAACGCCCAGCAAAAAACTTTAGAAATTTTCAACTTTCTTGGAATTTCGGACATTTTCCTAATACCCATGAGATCACGGGCTACGAGTTTTTATCAGGACGAAGTCGCGGATCGTCTGTCGGGTCGCTAGTCTTCAGATACAATTCAGACTGATATCGTTAATTACAATAACACATTCTCTGTGGTCTAGTGGTTCTGTCTGGCGGAAAGCAGTTTGGTTAGTGTTAGAGCTTGTTTTAAGTCTGCCTTGATAGCTACCACTATTTCAACTAAGTATGTTGCCATAACAACAGGATTCTACTATTGTTGCGGAAACCCACAACAGACACTAAAATTAGGTTACACCTTAAAATCTACATTAAAATTAACAAAGTCCACTTACAGTTCCATGCTGCTCCCGCCGTCCTGAACGGGATCCATATGATCCGATGGGGCCCGAATCCGGCTCCGGGTCTTCTAGGGTCCCTAAACACACCCAAACTACCCCAAAGTGCACTTTCCCCCGAGGAAATACCTTTTTCACTTCGCAGCGTGGTAGCCGATATCCAAACACGGACGGCGAATTGCACTCCCGATGTGATTCGCTCACGACACACGCACCCACAGGTTGCACAATATACTTAATTAAAGCAATACGGCTCCAAATGCCCTTATTACTACATAAAACTATTTAATTATTCACACACAATAACCTATGATCCAGCCATATTTGCTTTCCAGAGACAAGAGTATAAAAAAAGAACAACTAGTGATGGGGCCATTATGCCACCAAACAAAATTGAATCTCGATAATCGATTCGTCCATAATATAAATCAAAGTTTTATTTCTAACAAAAATAAATGCCTGTTTATTTGCAACATCCCGCCACCCAAAGCGGACGTACCGCTTTCTAGCCTGAAATCTTAAACTAGTCAACCGGTAATCGAGCTAAGGTCGCGACTGCGCGATTTAGCACCGATCCATCAACCAACACTTGCGCCACACGCGGAGTCCCGTCCGCGCCCCAGATTAACTTTAAAATGCGACCTCGTCTCCAAAATAACGATGGCAAATTAGCCTCTTTTAATAAAACCAGATCCCCCTCCGAAGGGGGCGACGTCCGGTCTGTCCACTTTACACGCTGCTGCAATAAATGCAGATACTCCAGTGACCAACGACGCCACAAGTCCTGACTCATTTGTTGTATCATTTGAAAACGAGACATCCGGTGTCTGCGTTCATCCTTCCAGGGATACTCAGGCAGGGCAGTGAGTGGCTGACCGACCAAAAAATGACCAGGGGTCAGGACTTCCATGTCATTTGCGTCAGAGGAGAGTGGACAAAGCGGACGCGAGTTGAGAACCGCCTCAACCTTACAAAACACAGTTGTAAGTTCCTCATACGTGAGGGTAGTTTCCCCGACTACCCGGCACAAGTGGGTTTTTGCCGATTTTACCGCGGCTTCAAATATCCCGCCCCAGTGGGGACAGGCTGGCACACTAAATCGCCATGTGATTCCCCGCTGTGCGAGAGCTTGACTTATGCTATTACAATTTTTATCCAGAAAATCGTTCACATATTTTAAGTAGTTGGCAGTGCCTCTGTAGTTGGTACCGTTGTCGGACCGAATGAGAGAAGGTAAACCCCGTCGCGAAACAAAACGATCCAGCGTGGCGACAAAGGCTTCCGTAGACAGAGCCGAAACCACTTCCAGGTGGACGGCCTTAGTGGCCAGGCAGACAAAAACGCACAGGTATGCTTTCGTGACCCTAGTGTTACGATAGGCTGTGGTTTTCACCAGAAACGGTCCCGCAAAATCCGTACCGACCCCGTCGAACGGCCTAGTTGTCTGACAAACCCGGTCAGAAGGGAGATCCCCCATCTGTGGCTGCATAGTGGAGGCCTTCACCCGATAACAAGCCACACACTTAAATAACACGCTGCGAACCACTCTCCGAGAGGACAAAATCCAGAACTCCCTCTGTAATATCGCCAGTAACGCATTACACCCCGCGTGAGCGTTTTTCAGGTGTCTATCCGAGACCACCAGTTCTACCAAAGGTCCTCCTTTGGGGAGTAGCAGAGGATGACGGCTACCGAAGGGCAGGTCGGCATTTTTGAGGCGACCTCCCACGCGTAACAGTCCATCCGTCAGAAACAGTCCGTAGTTTTCCAGATGAGGCCTTCAACACCGCGTGATGAGGCAAGAAAAAATGATCTGTCGTTGTCCAGTCGACAGTCGCCCGCGACATATGCCCCAAGGCCTCGTATTCTCGCATGAACTCAATATACTTTTCCCGAAGTACCGGATCGCGAGACATACGACGCTCCATGGACAAGAGTCGTTTCTCTGCCAACGCCCTCGATTTTCCCAAGAGAGGGGGACAGTCGATAAAAGGCAGTCGAGTTTCGATCCTACCCGACGCCATCCGGCGTGTGTGATCCTTATAAAAGGTTTCGCACTCCACATGCTCCGGATCCAGACGGGAGACCATGGGAGGCTCTTCCAGTTCCCAGAATTTTTGCATCGTCCTAGCGATGGAGGTAGTAGCGACGACAGGTGAGACGTCCCGCGTCTCCTGGTCGAAAACCGGTCCCATTAAAACGTGTCCAAAGATGGTAGGTATAGCTACCAACGAAGAGCGGCCCAGACTCCGCTGAGGCCCTAAAAGGATCCAGCCCAGTACATCCGCTCCCAATATGAGGTCCACCGGAGCCGGCTCCTCGAAATGAGGGTCTGCCAGCATGAGACCTGATGTGTCAGGCATTGCGTCCCGCGGAATGTCTGTCGGTGGATGCCAACCCAGCAGATTGTCGAGTACGATCGCGGCCGCCGCAATCCGTATCGAAGCGGAATGCACAGGAGAGAAGGAAATGTGGGTCTGACCGGACAGACCCCCCACTTCTGTATCTCCGACTCCCCGAATCGGAACTGAGGGAGGCGCGCACTCCAGACGTAGGCGCCTCGCTACCCTCGTAGTAATTAAGCAGCCCTGTGCCCCAGTGTCTAGGAGGGCTCGTATCCGGACGAAGTCCCCCCTAGGTCCCCAAACGCGTACCTGCGCGATGGGCAAAAGAACCGTCCTCGGTTCCGACGTAGCCCGACCACAGGCTAGTCACGCGTCAGAGCCAGCAGCCGACCCTGTCGAACCGTGATGACTCGGCCAGTAAGTCGGACGCGTGCAGGCCACCATCCGGGGTGGTGCGTATCCAGGTGCCCTACCATACCGGTGATAGGGTGGGTGGTATTCCAACCTCGGGTACTCGTGCAGTACCGGTGAGAACTGTTGACGGTTCTCATGTCGTTGTTGTTCCGGCAACGGCGGCGGAGGATACGCGTACGAGTATCCGGGTGTTGGGTCCGGAGGTGGGGCTCCCTGTACCCAGTGGCCCTTAGAGGCACCAACTCCTGGTGTTGGTCGCGCCGGGTGCCGGGTTGTAGCCAGAACCTGGCTCCGTTCCGGCGGTCCCCAACTCACCTGAGCCGGGGTGTACGAGGGGTTGTAGTGTGGCGGCCGTGGCGGACTCCGTCTTTCCGGAGGCGGAGTTGACCCCGGCCCCAAACCGCCACCCGTGGGAGATCCCCTCTCCCGAACCGGTGCCGAGCCCTCAGCATTACGGGTGCACACTAAGCGATGGTGCGGTCCGCCGCACACATCGCAAGGCCTCGCCTGGGGACACTCATTATACCTATGTCCTCCCAGGCAGGCATAACACAATCCTCGTGTCCGAACGAGGTTTCGGCGCTCTTTTGTGGGCAGCCCGAGAATTGCTGGACATAGCTGCTCCAAGTGCTGCTGTCCGCAAATCCGGCATCCAGAGCCGGGGTTGATGGCGGCCGCAGCCACCAGCCTGCCGCGACCCTTCCCTGGGTTGCGTGGCGACTGGGCGCCGTAGACTCCGGAAGTGCGGGCCGGCGCACTTGTCGGAGCCTCCTGGGAGGCTAGCTGGTTTTCCAGCAGGCCAGCCTCCTCTTCCAGGAACTCCAGAAGTTCCCCTATGGTGGGCAGAACGCTGCCGAGATCCTTGTGGACCAGTCGATTCCGCTCGAACTTGTCCCTCATCTCCTGCGACAACTTGGCCAGAACTATGTGCAGAAGAAGGAAGGACCACTGGTCGACGGGCAGTCCGAGCGTCCTAAACCCGTTTAAGGACACTGTGAGCGGGGTGATCAGCTGCGTCCTCAGCTGAGCCCTATGGTTGACCCTCGGCAATCCCAGCAGATGGGTCACGTGCGCGTCCGCCTGAAGACGCGGCTTTTCGTACCGCTTCTCCAGCAGCTGCATGGCGGTGTCGTAGCTCGCATCCTGCAGCTCCAGATGCTGTACGAGCTGTCTGGGTTCTCCGTCTAGGAAGGAACGGAGATATGCCAGCTTTTCGGCCTTGGTGAAATCCTTCCGAGTATCCACCAAGGCCAAAAACATGTTCCGGAATCCAGCCCAGTCCCGCATACATCCGGTGAAATGCGGGACCTCCAGGGCACCCAATCTTCCCATGGCGCTGGGTCCAGGGGTGTGGAGCGAAGCGGGGCGCGCAACAGGCTTCCCCTCCCGCAGTCGCTCGATGTCCTTCACCCGCTGAAGGACCTCGTCGTAAATGTCTTGGATGTGCTCCAGATCCTTGACATATTGGGCGTGGAGGGCCAGCTCCTTCTCCCCGACCGGGTCGGTTGACAATAGAGCGGTTACCGACCGCTCGGCCAACAAGAAACGAGCCTGCATTTCTTTCGAACGCGTCTCCAAGGCGTCCTCCCGGTTAGGCCGATCTACTAATGCAAGCAGCCCGGTGAACCACCGGAGCTGCTGAGCCAACTCCTGCCGTGACGCTGTCATTATAAATAATTTAAACTAAATAAACCTAAACACAAAATTAAAACGAGTCAACGAAAACACGGAATCGATTATCCGAATCGACTCGATGCTTTTAACTGAACGAAATTAAATTAAATTAACGTTCCGAGAAGTGTCCCAGCCCAAATGAATGAACGAACGAAAACAACGGTACTACCAACCTTACAATTTAACCGCACCTGTCCCGGAAGTGCGATTTTACACAAAATGAGCTTAACCTATTACGAACTAACAAAAAATACACAAAATTACACCGATTAACCTAGAGGTCCGGTATTAACCACGCTCTGCTACCAAAATGTTGCGGAAACCCACAACAGACACTAAAATTAGGTTACACCTTAAAATCTACATTAAAATTAACAAAGTCCACTTACAGTTCCATGCTGCTCCCGCCGTCCTGAACGGGATCCATATGATCCGATGGGGCCCGAATCCGGCTCCGGGTCTTCTAGGGTCCCTAAACACACCCAAACTACCCCAAAGTGCACTTTCCCCCGAGGAAATACCTTTTTCACTTCGCAGCGTGGTAGCCGATATCCAAACACGGACGGCGAATTGCACTCCCGATGTGATTCGCTCACGACACACGCACCCACAGGTTGCACAATATACTTAATTAAAGCAATACGGCTCCAAATGCCCTTATTACTACATAAAACTATTTAATTATTCACACACAATAACCTATGATCCAGCCATATTTGCTTTCCAGAGACAAGAGTATAAAAAAAGAACAACTAGTGATGGGGCCATTATGCCACCAAACAAAATTGAATCTCGATAATCGATTCGTCCATAATATAAATCAAAGTTTTATTTCTAACAAAAATAAATGCCTGTTTATTTGCAACAACTATCATATATTATATTTTCACTATAAAATCGTAAATCAAAGCATTTATTGTGCCTTTTTTATAGATGTATGTATGTATTTTTTATAGATTGCTCGGCAAATGACTCCATCCCACCTGATATTAAATGGAAATAGAGTCCAGACGCGAAGATAACTGCAACCCCGCACGGACATCACACTGCCTGATTTTAAAATCGGTAATTGTGTGGCCACAGTGAGAAATTGTAGGTGGCTGTGCATTACAGTCATCGACTCGGGAGTAAGCCGCAAAGAGCTTGGCTAGTAGATCCACCTTCTACAGCGGCTTGTGAGCTAAAGTTCCGTTAGGACATCTCAATGGTGGCAGCGAGAGTTGGCAGAAGTTCGATTGCACGGCTTTGGCCAGACGCCAGTAGCTACGGCTGCCCGTAGGTTGCGTCAGTAGTTCTTGGCCGACCCGTGCAACGCGCTGGGCATCCGCTCTATTGCAGGACTTGGTGGCATTATTATAGGCTGCTTTCAGCGAGTGAGTTTCGGGATCCCCAAGAGCTTTACCCCTGAGCCTGCTTGTTATCAACAGCGTTGGCACACTCGCGGTTGAACCATCGGTTGCTGATGAGATAGGATTGCGGAATATAGTATTCCATCCCTAAAACTATCTCATCAGCAACTGCAGTCGCAACTGCTGTCAGGTCCTTCCCACTGAAGCAGCGCTGCCCCCCCGGAACGGATGTGAAATAGTCCCGCATACCATCCCAATCTGCCGACGAGTAGTGCCAAATCTGGCATTTCGATACCGCTGAAGGCGGTAGCGTGGCCAGAGGTACTTTACTGCATACCAAGCAGTGGTCCGAAGATCCTAAAGGAGCTCGAACCTCTACTCGGTAACCAGCTGGGTGACTCGTCAGCAGAAGGTCCAACAAAGAGGAATGGAATATAAGATTTTTAGCCAATTCCACAGTATTTTTGCATTTTCGTTTTTTTGGATACTACTATTAGTATCCACTACACAGTACACACAACACTCGCATTATATTAACAGATAAATATTTAAAACATGCAACTCCACACAAACTAAATTTTTAATATCTTTTTCAATATAGGTACCTATACCTACCTTTGATGCTCATCACATGACATTATTAGTCCATGATATGATTAAGTTTTATACCCGATTAGAACTATTACTATTGAAATGGCTTACAACAAATTATTCATCAGACTAATAAATAACAAATTAGCCCAGAATGCAATATAACACAAGTATTGAGTAATAACGGGTCAAATGCCCGGTATCAATAGATTGTTCCCATGTTTCCATATGTTAAGAACATTAATATGTTTCAGAGATAATTGCTCCCATGACAGTAGCCATCAACTTCAAATCAAACGTTATTCCACTAGGGCAAATCGGAATCAATACTCTCGAAGCTTTGGATTCAGCTTTCTCAGATTCCTACTTATTTACGTTTATTTTTAAAATTACTTTATTTTATTTTAATTAATCAGTAGCCGAGTAGCATAGTGCTCGGCATGATATTTAGAGGTCCTTGTTTCAATTTCCAGGTTGTGCAAAGTGTGTTTCGGATTTTTCGTTTTCGAAGTATGTGATATTAAAAGTAATATTTAAAATTTGGCAACTGTGACGAATCATTTGTAGCGATGACGTGATACCAATTGATGGAGGCCTTTGTCTCGTTTTGATTCGTCGCACTTGCCAAATTTTAAATTTTAATTTTAAAGGTTACCGACATAGCCCGAAGAGTTGCTAAGCTCAAGTGGCAGTGGCACATTGCTCGCAGGACTGATGGCCGCTGGGGCGGATCAGTCCTTGAGTGGCGACCGCGTACCGAAAAGCGCAGTGTGGGCAGGCCTCCAACAAGGTGAACCGACGATCTTAAATGTATGTTGTAGGTAAATTAAGCAAGATAAGAGGTATAAGTATCATAACTTATAATCGCTTCAAAAAGTAACATTTCAATTTGAACTTTTTGTATGTTTTACTGTCTACGAGTTCGTACGACAAGATATTGATGAGTTATCTAATTACTTTTTGACCTACGTTGTTAAACAAAATCTTAACTGCCATTAATTTCCAATCTCGAATCAATCATGATTTTGTGGGGCCCATTAAATTATCATAAATCACTTTTGAGTTTTACTCTGACGTTTGAATACTTTACAAAAAGAAAATTAAATAATAATAATATGAGGAATCCTGTTTATGACTGAAAGCCTATTTGCAGACTTATCAACTCCAAAATTACATACATACACACTCGTACATGCATACTCTCACGTCCTTCTTCAAAAAAGGGGTAGACAAAGGCAGAGCATCGAAATCGCTAATTTTGAGTGTACTCGCCAATTGGACTCGCTGACGTTTCGGACATATATTCGGACACAGTGTCCGAATTGTCACTTTTTGTGATCCGACGCCACATTTAGCGTAAACAAAGTAGGGTTCTAAAGCGGAATAAATAACATCAGTGATGGAAAATGAAAAATGAAATGAAATGATTATTTATTCACGCAAAAAAAAGTACATTTGGTGGTAATTTTATCATTTTGAACGTCTGTTTTGCCAAGCGAAAGGCATGTGAATGTCAACTTACACTAATTAAATTCAAAATTAAAACCAAAATTAAAATTAAATTAAATTAATACAATAATAATTGTGAACAAGAGATACAATGAGAATTAGATAAACTGATAATTGTTCATTTTATGAAAGTTTTTGTATCGAAGTATTTTTTAATTGTAAAAAAACATTTATCTTTTAGCCATATTCTTAACTTTTTTTAAAATAATGTTGCTAGCCGATCGCCTGATGTGCAAGTATCATGGAACCCTTGTCCTTTAGTCGGCTTTTACAGTCGGCAAGCATCTGATACATTATTTTCACGTCACAGACCAGCATGGGCAGCAAACCAAAATAACTCTACTATTTTACTACATCTATATATTTGAACCTAGGCGATGACAGAGTGGTGGCCCAGAGATGGGAAGCGGCTTCGAGGCAGACCTATCAGATGGTCAAACGATATCGTCAGGGTGACCAGAAGGCAGTGGATGAGAATCACGCAAGACCGGCCGAGTTGGCGTGACCCAACAGTGGGTCCTCACGAGCTTACTGAAATGATACTTACATCTATCCCATTCTGTTAGAATGAGATAACAACCTAGAATAAGAGTTCTGCTAAAATATTACTTTAGTATTTCCGACGACTGTATTATTTAAAAATAATATGCGTTTGTTTGTATGTACAGAGTAATCTCTGGAACTGCTGAACCGATTCTATTTATCTTTGACTATTCTATTTCTGAAAGGAAAATAATCTTTAGAATCGGCTACACTATCCCCGAGAAATAAACATCTTATCCTACCTATCTTTTATCCCGGTCAAATACAATGTGCCCGGGGGCACGCGATAAAGACTTTGTGACATACCCATTATGAAGCTAGTAGCTAATATTCTTGGTACATCACAGTCACAATCCACAGAGTCGTTTACTGTAAGCAGACATGAAATACTGAACGTATATTGAATACTTTAGTTACTATACGGCTTCATGGAAAGCTTGAAACGTCGTAAATCGTTATGTCGACTCGTCAATTCAATTTCTTCGAATGTCTCTCTCTACCATTGTTCATTTCAAGCTGTCTTGTATTAAACTCTTACGTTACAGTATATTATGATGACGCTTTGTTGCTTGGAGTATGAGTAAGCGATGAAGCGACAGATTTCTAGTGACGAGATGGAAAATTCTTTAGATTTTCATGGCCACAGGTACTTAAAATAATAATTCATGGCATTTTACTTGCAATTTATCATTATATTTTCGGTTGTTTCAGAGCTCAATATTAAAACCAGGCTTTCCACTTTCTATCTCCGAAAGATCCTGGAGTTTTTCGGTCCCATCGCCCGAAACACAAGGACACAACCTCGAACAGTTTATGGTTACTAGCAAGGTCGAAGTAAACGTCTGAGAGGTCGCAGCGCAACTAGATGGTCTGACCAAATCCGCTTGAGGCTGAACACCAAGCTGCACGATGCTCTACATGACGCCAAAGACAGTCCCAGATGGAGAAGCGTCATCACAGAAAATAATACTTCACTATTGGAGGAGTCACGATCCTCAATAAAATGAGGAACACGACGCGAGGAGGAGAGTCGGGTCTTCAAAATTTCCTTGACAGTTTGGTTGCAGTTTGACAATGTTAGACAGGAAAACCACATTTCGCTAATTCAGTCGAAAAAGCTGTCACGCGTATTATAGTTAAAGGTCTTGTGTTCTAGTCTTACCTTTTTCAACAATACACGGATGGTTATGAAGTGTTATCTACCCAGATAAGTGGCTAGGTATCTAGGTAGGTTATCTAGGTAGCTCGGTTGGAAGAGCTGTTGTCCTTATAGTTAAAGGTCATGACGTGTTCGCGTCCCAACTGAAGCTCCCAACTGAGGCAAGTCATTTTTTCTCAAATTTTATTTTGATTCGATTATATTAATTGTGAATGCATAACATCAATGAAGAATAAATATTGTAGTCATTCCTCCTTTTCATGTCCTCGTCCCGAAGTGTTTATACAATCCGTACGTTGTTTTGTTAACTAGTGCTTTGAGTGCCTAATAACTTCGGCAGTAAAGCGTAACGCTCGCTGTTTACGTCAAGGCTAGTGTGGTATCTGTTGCTTGTTAACCCTAAGTTAATTAACAAGTATACTATAGAAGCTATGTTCAACAATCAACTGAGTACTAAGAAACAAGATATTTGCTTTCTTTACGGCTTAAGAACATTGTTTGAAACCCATTTAAGATTAGATGAATAATAAAGATACACCATATAGGTAGCTTTATACGAAATTATATTCTCTATTTTCACCGCTAGATGGCGGTGAAGTTTAAGTGAACAAAACTTATGGAATATCTAATCGTAGGAATTCAAAACAATGTGTTTTTGTTATAAATGAAAAGAGGTGATCGAGTTAAAATCGAGATGAAACGAGATGATTTCAATACGAGATTAAGATGAGATCGAGCCAATTCGAAAAAACATCGAGATAAGATTGACTCGAGATCTACCTTAGTCAAGTTACTTATACAAAGGCTCAAAGTCCTTACAAAGCATGGATAAAAATAATAAGTTTATTCGGTCACCCATCCGATGACCCATTTAAAAGTCGCTTATCATGTACGATACCAAGCGGAACGTGCTAGCCACTGCGCCAACGACTTTTTTAAGCACTTTCCACTTTGGTATTTGTTTTAAGCTTCGTAGATTTTCTACTAGTCTGCTAATTAGTCAAAGTCATAACCAACTCATTTATTCAATTAAAACCTTCAATTCGACCATTTATCCGTTTGGCTACCGACGCTTCCCTTTTTTACTTTACTATTTAAAAAAAATAAACTGTTAAAAGCAACAGTCAATCAACACAGACGTCTTTTAGTTTCCGTAATAGAAAGTGCAGAGTCTAACAAGTTTGAGCTACATTCACTGATCCAAATCGCAAAATGACTATATCAATATACTTATTTGGTAAATTTCATCATTTATTCATTCTTCCCAAGTCCCTTATCGCTGAATAAATATTATTAAGAAAAAACTCCAGTCCAATCAACAATAATATCAAAACGTACCAAAAAAAATATTTCGAAAATTGTAGAAGAATCGAGCCTATTCCTTCCTCCTTCAAGAAACGAGCCTATTCCTTCCTTAAAGGCCGGCAAAGCATCTGCGATTCCTTTGGTTTTGCGGTTGTCCATGGGCGGCGGTGATTACTTTCCATCAGGTGACCCGCCTGCTCGTTTGCCTCCTTCTAATATAAAAAGAAAGAATCATCAAAATCGGTTCACTCAGTCGAAAGTTCTGAGGTAACAAACATAAAAAAAAAACAAAAAAAAATACAGTCGAATTGATAACCTCCTCCTTTTTTTGAAGTCGGTTAAAAAAAGAACTAGCTTTTGATTGTCGATTCATTTGACGTTTCTTATTGACAATCGAATCAATAACATCAATTGATAAAACGATTGCTATCGAATTAAATACATCCAAATCGAAATTGTTACAAAGTTACTTCTTAGTCATCCCATATATTCGTGTTTATCTAGTCTGATGTGTGTACTAAATAAAAAAACAAACATACTTCCCAAAGCCACACCATAAACAACCTTATAATACGTTACACAGACCAACCCGAAGCTATCAAGTCGACTCAACATTTGCCTAATCCACGGAGGGGGCCAAATCTGGCGCCTAAGCTCCGTCTCATTAAAACACGAGTTTTAACACCAATTATCTAGAACGGTACACTCAAGGGTCATATTTTCAAGAGCGTAAATTCATTTTGTATGCATAAAGTTGCATGAGTTTGCCGAGCGCCCACCTTGGAAGTGTAAGACGAGGCGCGCGGGTGTTTTCAAGCACCCTGTGTACGTGCTTAGGAGATTTATTATTTATCTTAATGCAACGTTAGTTGTGTAGTTAAGCTTGCCCTGTTAGTGCTGATGCGAGATTATTATCTGTAAGGCGCGTTGTACGATGCTCAGTTTTTGCATAATCGAAATAAAAATTTCAGCGGTTACTCTTTGAAGTTTGAAAGTGACGGAAAAGTTAAGATCGTTTGTCTTGGTTAGGCATGTAATTTATTTGATTAAAAAAGATGTAAGAATAATCTCTAAGCATATTTCAATAAAAAAAACTTTGACTTCGATGAGAAAAGTTGAAACGCATGTTATTAAGTGATAAATACCTAAAATAAACATTGATTTAAAATTCACTATGGAAAGTTTTAAGCTTCTTAAGTTTAGTAGAGCAAATATTTTTTTAACTTTATTTATACATCTTATCTCATCATAAGTGTCATTGAAATTAGTTACATTGTTTGAAAAAATTCAAACTTTAAAGTTTGTATGGAATACCGAATAAAGGCTAAGTGCAGTGTGCTGTAGTCTAATGTAGCATATTAAGTGGCATTATTAACGTTATTGCATTTAATTAAGTGTCAATTAACAACCGCTATCGCTCTATCCAGCTTAGAGGTGATAATGAGCCGAGTAGCGTTCTGCTCGGTTAACTACGCCATCATGACAAGGAGTACGTTATCAGACCGTTTCCTTTGACCGTCAACGAACGGTACCTCGTGCCACACACGAACTGTTCAAACCAATTTGTTTTTATTAATTTCTTTTATATCATGTACATATTTTTAGTTTTTTATTATTACTTGAAGTTTGAAGTTTTTTTATACTTGAAGTTAAAAAATCAGGGATTAGTAGCTAATAGTTGCTTCGGTGGCGGAATTTTCCTAGTGTCTGTATACATCAGTTAATGCAGTTTGAGATTTTAGAGTTCGTATTGTGAACATTTATTATATGGCTTGACTAAATGATTTATTTGCTGTTATTTTATTTAATATTTATTAATATTTTAGCTTGAAATATTACATAATTATGAATCAACTATTATGTATTATTTTATTAAATTAAGATATAATTATTATTCTGATTTTATTACTATAGTTCATACATTTATTTATTAAACAATTCTCGATGCACTATTCATACTTGTAATTTATTTAAATTCTAATCACATTTGCGCCACCTCGCAGGTTTTGTTCGGGTGGAAACTGAAAATCAGTGATTTGCTGCTTGAGCAACTGAGTTTTCACCTTTTTGCATCGCTACGGCACACAATTGATAACCAATGTTTGTGGTAGTTGTATATTTAATGGCTTTTTAGGGTTCCGCGGTCAACAAGGAACCCTAGTAGTTTCGCCATATCTGTCTGTCTGCCTGTGTGTCCGTCCCCAGCCTAGCGCATAGACCCTTAGTACTAGAAAGCTGTAATTTGGCATGAATATACATATTAATCACGCCGACATAGTGGTGAAGTAAAATTTTGAAAAATATTTTTTTTTAGGTTACCTCCCCTACACGTGAAGTGGGTATGTAATTTTTTTTTCTTGTCTACCCCATAAAGTGGGGTGTCGTTTGATAGAAATTTTAAAAATATTGCGGGCTTGTGGAAACAGTTTTTTGATTGAGGCATCCGTTTTTGAACTATTAAGCATTAAAGAGCAAAATTTTATTAGAGTCAAGTGTCCCCCCTGCCAGCCAAATGGTTGTTTTTGGATACGTGAAAAAGTTCACGGTAGTTAGATATGACGAAGTTAAAAGAAAAACTATCACAGCTAAGTAGGCTTTATAAGTTTACGAGTAACAGTTGACCAAGTTATAAAATGTACTTAGCGCAGTACAAATTCCTTATTTGGGAACTACTTAAATAACGTTGTCAGGTGTGTGAAACCGGTAGTATCTACATTAAATAAATTTTCATAAAAGCCCTCTTCTCAGAGTCATGCAATGCAATGCATGCATGCGCTAGTGGCATTATTGAGATGGGCTACGGAACCCTACACTGCGCGTGACCCGACACGCATTGGGCCGGTTTTTTATTATTATTTTAATAAAAAAAATTGCTTTGTATTTTTTTATTATTATTGTGTGCATGTTTTGTTGCAAATAAATTAATTATCTATCTATCTATCTACATATCTATTGCATGTTTGTAGGATCAAAATCAAGTTTGAAATTATTTTTATGTTATCATTATGTTCGTTTTTATCAATGATTTTAGATAATGTTAGAAGTAGAACCATAAAATTTGGTAAATAATAATAAATAAAACATTTATTAAATCAAAAATATAGTAAAGAAAAAACTTGTACGATAGAAGCTACATAAGTTTGGAATGCAGCCGCTAGAGCCAACAATAAAAAAAAATTTAAATGGTATTGGTTATCATTCAGTACACAAGATAAATTAAAAAGGCTGCATTGTATTATTTTATTTAGGAGATCATTTCAGGTCCAATTGGCATACATATTACAAAAAGCACTTTTCAAAAGTTTCTTAGCCATTTTTCTTAGTTTGATGAAATAGTCATTCTGTATTGTGGATAGTATAATAATGATTAAAATTTCGTGTTTATATTGCCGCACGAAAATAATTAAAATTTTAAATGGATAATGGTTTGAATTGTTTAAAGTAACCATTTTAGATCCATTGTTAAAACAGCAAAACAACGAGACTTACCCACAGAGTGGCGATGGCGCAAGGACGCAACTTACATTTTTCTCCCTTTGTTTTTCCTATTTATCATCCTGCCTTGCTCACACAAAATAAAACTCATTTAGACACATATGAACGTCCTGGGACAATAAATTCTGATCTTAACATTTGCAAGATACAACTTTGTTATTTTTTCATTTCCAATATGAATTTAATTATAACAATAAGTCTCGACACTTTAATATCGTATTAACCCTGGTTGGTGGGGATGGAAGGGCTAGTTCCAAGTTCACATTATCTAGTTACACTATTAACTTATTTAGTCGCCACAACAACAGTAAGTAAGTAAATAGCCTATATACTATCCCACGGCTGGGCAAAGGCTTCCATCATTGAAATCAAGTCATAGCTTCAATTGATGTCTATTGGCTAATATTGGCTTAATCACTACGCTAGTCAAATGCGAGTTGGTAATAACAAACCCAAACTATGCATCGAAAAATTTGAAACACACTTTGCCCGTCCTAGGAATTAAACCCAGAACCATTAGGTATCGGACCAAGCGCTTTGCCACTAGACCCTCGAGTCATCATAACAACAATGTTAGTAAAATGATTGTGTCAGTCTGTTGAAAATCAAATAGTCAGGTTGTCAGTAAATAAATAAAAAATAAAAAAACTTTCCTACACTCACACCAATTATCTAGCCCAAGAGAAGCTTCGTTATGAAACTCGTTAAATGATTACTAGACAACGGATAAACATACTTAAAATACTTAAATACATATCTAGAATACAAAGAAAACACCCAGACCCAAAACAATTTAAAAAAACAATAATTTCTAAATTGACCCGACCGGGGATCGAACCCGGGACCTCAGAGATGGCGACACCATGAAAGCCTGTGTACAAACCACTCGACCAAGGAGGTCGTCAAAATTCAGTCAGTAATTGAGGTATTGGGCTAGCATGGTGGGTTATGGTCCGATCTCCTATATCTTTCTCTCATGGCAGTTGGATACTCATGAGCTAAACTTGAATGAAATCATTGATAGCAAATGTGTAAGTTTTGTGTTAGTAGTGTATCAATATTTCGTACTGTGTGAAGGTAATTGGACTCCATTATTATGATAGTGAATATTCTGCTTCCTTTTGTTTAATAAGAGCTCCCTTTTATCGTTTGCCACGTTTCCTTTGTAACCGTTTGCGAGTAAAGAATCAATTAGTTCACTATGGAATAAATCTATAAATTTGTTTATAAATAAAGTATCAATCGTTATTATTTTTCTTTTGGTTACACACATTTTATATAAGCATCTGGTACTTTTAGTTTGAATATAAAGTACCTAAACTTTATATTATTTGTTATGTAGGTAAGTATGTCTGTAACTTATTAGTTTATAAAAACTTATTCTGTCTTACTGCTCGATAAAGGCCTTAATTTAAAATGAATAAACATGGTAAAATTGTACCATATCTAGAAATTTTATATCGTAAAGAAACGTTCCACATATAGGCTCAGGCCTACCCATGTGTCAAATAGTACATGATGAGATCGAGCCGTAATCGACCACACTGTCCCATCCCGTTAAGCAGTAGCGACTTAATTATAGCAAACGTTTGCAATTGTTTTTGCACCAGACTGCCAGTGTGTCTCAAATGTTAAAGCGACACATAACGACGTAATTCGCCGGCCACGCCACACCACTCCCCCCGCGCCGCGCTCTAAACACTTCCTGCATACAATAAACCAGATATGTCAGCTTATCTGCAATGTAAATAGCTTGCCCACTAAACAGTTGACTTACAATCTATTTATACGAGTCAACTTGTGTAAATACTTTTTTATCATTTCGCCTCGTTAATTCTGACGCTTGTTAGGTTAGCGGTGGTATCTATAGACTGATTTGACACCTGGTCTGGAGATAATCTGCTAACTTATTATAATCGGTCGAATCTAAAATATCTTCATCATCATCATCATCATCTCAGCCAAAAGACGTCCACTGCTAGACAAAGGCCTCCCCCAAGGATATGAGGGGTATTTGCCGTAATCGCCACGCTTGGCAGGCGGGTTGGCGATCGCAGTAGGTTGCGGGTAACCTCAGAGAGATGCTGCTGCCCATCCTCTGGAATGCTCCCTTAGTCGGCTTTTACGACACCCACGGGAAGAGATGGGGTGGTACAATTCTTTAACCGGCACCACACAGGGAAAAAAATATCTTACTTCAATTAAATTCTTACAGATTGTAACCTAAAGGATTCTTATAGCATTTCATTGCAAATAATGCAACGCTTCTGGTAAGTCGTCTATGTAATCTAAGACTGTGTTCTAGGCGTGACAAAAGCATGATATTAAATTATAGTTTTAATGTGAACTTAAGTTAAGGAGATGTATTCACTTTACAATGTTGCAGTACTTACATGATTACCTAAAATATACTATTGATTTTAATATTATTAATTCTACTTTTTTTACAAAATTTTCGGACAACTAACTATTACAAGGGAAGAAACGACACGCCTACGCCTCCAACGCTAATTTATCGTGGCCCGCAAAGTTATTACGTAACAGGCATCTAGTACGACGACGAACAATAAACAGTAGTCCAGTAGTACTGCTAAAAAACGTACTATTGATAATCCATAGCATTGTAACAGCCAAAGTATTGCAGCTGTGCCGGTTAGGCACGTGCAAATAGTTGTATGTGGTTGTAATTACTGTTTGGAGATACCTAAGTGTGCATTATAGCGATAAGGCACCATGTATCATCTATACTAATATTATAAAGCTGAAGAATTTGTTTGTTTGTTTGTTTGTTTGTTTGAACGCGCTAATCTCAGGAACTACTGGTTCGAATTGAATAATTCTTTTTGTGTTGGATAGTCCATTTATCAAGGAAGGCTTTAGGCTATATAACATCACGCTGCGACCAATAGGAGCGAAGCATCAGTGAAAAATGTTGCAAAAACGGGAAAAGAGCCTAAAAAATTAAAAATGCTGCCGAAAGTCACTATTCCACGCGGACGAAGTCGCGAGCACAGCTAGTCATAGTATATGAAAGCGCACCAAAACCAATTAAATATCATTCCTTCCAACCAACAACTGAAGTATCAATTCTACGTTACCCGGTCCTTCGGTATAGTAGTAACCGTATTATCGTAGTAGCCATAGTAGTGCAGTAGTCCATAGTATTGTAGTAACCGTAGCATTGTCCTCGTGTTAGCCGTAGTATTATAGTAATCATAGGATTGAACTCGTAGGCATAACCGTTGTTACAAAGCAACCGTAGGATTAGCAGCCGTAGTAGCCGTAGCTACAAAGCAACCGTAGTATTAAAAGCCGTAGTAGCCGTAGCTACAAAGCAATCGTGTTTATTATAATAACCGGGTAGTACAGCTGTCATTTTCACTGCTGACGTCACTCGGTTGTTACTGTTTCACGGCGTGCGCGTGTCGCGTATAGCGTTGTCCTTGTCCCTCTCGATTGACTCAGCTCATGATTGATGGCCCTACAAAAATTACGCAATTCAGTTCGCTCGTATGAAGTGACGGAGGTGTTTTCTATGATGTCATCAATGTACTTGAAATGCACGTATCTGTATTTAGAAACTTGAAAGCTTCAGTATTCAATGACTGAAGGAATATTAAGACATCATTTAAGTAACATAGCTAGAGAAAATGTTATGCTAGATGGCTTCTCTTTGTACGCGCCAGTTGCAGCTGTCCTGTTCTGCTTTTTTAAGACAAATAAAACCGAAAAAGGGTTCAATCTTAAAACCCAAACTTATCTTAGGTATCCAAAACAATATTTAAACTCAAACTAATTCAGAGATAGACGAGTAATACAAGTGATACAACTTTTACGAGGCAGAAAATCAAGTCATTAGCGAATACACTAAGCCTCTGAGCACTCGCTCCCAGATAAGGGCCCTTCAGCTTAATGACAATTCTGTTTAGACGATAGTACAATTCCTTAACCGCTTTACTTAGGTACCTATACGTAGCACGAATTGAGATTGTTACGTTTTCAGTATGATTATTTTTAATGTTAATTTTGGAATATACTCTTGAATTTATTGAACTGTTTTAAGCGTAACCTAGGGCACTAAGGGTATGCTACGTACGTACCCAACGTATGCAATGTTGCTTTATAGGTACCTTGTTAGTTTTTAGTTTGGGTTATAGGCACCTACCATAATTGTTATTTTATTTTGGTATGTTTGGACCTATAGATATAGAGCTGGTCGCTGGATAGACCTGGATGCGATCAGCTTAAAACAGAAAGGAATGGCGTAACATGGAGGAGGCCCAGCTAAATTGAATATTTATAAAACTTATAAAATACAGTGAAAAAATTAAACGCCCACCCGACCCAGCCAGGAATCGAACCTGGGTCTTCCGAGTTTAATTTTTATGTATTTTTTTGTTTACCCTTGCTCCCACACACACACTTATTTTCCTATCTTTTAAACGCTTGTTTCTCTTCTCACACAACACACCTCATAAAATTGTGAACAAAAGTACAACCGCCTGCATATGAGATTATCCACAACTGACAAATTTCTTCAATCAACCATGCCTTAGATATAAAGTTCAAAGTAGTATTTCACGCTGACCCATCGCTTATAGCTTTACAAAGTACAGGTCAGGCCTCATATAGAATACTGTTCTCATCTTTGGGCTAAAGCAACCAACCAACTCCTCCCATTTGACCGCATTCAACGTAGATCTGCTTGAGTTGTCGGCGACGACGTGGTAACCTCTGGTCAGCTCGATCCACTTGTCCTTCGGAGAGACGTTGCGTCTCTCTGTATATTTTATGGCCTTTATCATGGGGAGATACTCTGTGGAATTGTTCGGTTTAATCAGGGATCAGCGGCGGGGGCCGCTGATTTCTTTCACCGCACTACACGCAATCGACTGTCTTTCCATCCAGACCGTCTTGATGGATGGCGGTCTACTACTGTGCGTTTCTCACGTAATTTTTTACCACGAACTACAGGGTTGTGGAACCAGCTCTCAGCGGCGGTATTTCCGGACCATTACGACTTAGGGATCTTCAAGAAACGACCCTATTCCTTCCTTAAAGGGCGGCATCGCATCTGCGATTCCTCTGTTTTGCGGGTGTCCATGGGCGGCGGTGATTGCTTCCCATCGGGTGACCCGCCTCTGCTCGTTTGCCTCCTTCTAATATAAAAAAAGTCTATTTAGGAAATTTGTCAGTTTGTGGTACGAAGTCTTAATGTGTACCAGATTTAATATTTCCGTAGTATTTCTGGACCGACCATTTGAGATATTTAAAATGGCTTGTAATATTTTTTATTTTTTTAAATAAATCGTGGCAGCTAGCTGATGAAACATTTATTTAATCGATCTGATACACATACAGGGTAGAAATTATTCACAGATTCTCTGAAAATTAAAATACCGTTTCTACATAGTAAGTAGTTATTCTTTCTACCTCCATCAATGAACTGGGCAAATGCCTTCATCATTGAAATACAATGTTTTTTTGATGTGTTACATCTTTCCGCTCGTTTTCTATAGCAATTTGTGAGTTTTCGTGAAATGGGACGGAAGTATGTGTAACAGTGTAACAGGAAGTCGGGGAAGCGCGCAAGCGCGTGCCATTTTGTAAATTCAGTAATCGATATTATGAACATGACATATATTTATTATATGTGACGTATTGTGTCATTTGACTATCAAAGGTCATTTTGATATATCAAATGTCAGGATAAACATTAAATAAGTAATGTGTAAAATAAACGCGAGTAGATCCGTAAAAGTTGTTTCATTTCAATATCAAATGTCTTCTAATGAGTATGTATTTACAGCATTTATTTATAATATAATGTTAAAATTGCTTATTACTAAGGTGAGTTGTCAAGTGGTACACATCATATGCGACTACTGATAAGGCTCGTTCGTTTTTTTTTTGTTTGTCCAGCAGTCTTTTGGCTGAGATGATGATGATGATGATGATGTGTTGACTCCGGTGTTGTCAGTCATCTCGAAATACTTGTTTTTTACCAACACGGGAACAGTATTTATCAAATTCGGCAATCCTAATTAGGTCATCTTAGTTAATGTATGTATTTATCAGTGCGTAAACTAATGCAAATAACACTGGTCGTACAAAAAATAATTCTAAGGTAATTAATTGGCTCGCGTAAACAAACACTCAACCCTTCGAATCTGTGTCAAATTATTGAAAAAGCATTGAATTTCGAAGAACAAGACAGTGGTTTTATAAGAAACTCGTAATTTGAAACAGTTCCTAAGCCCCGCCGTGGAAGCTCCGTGCAATGTACTTCGGCTTGCTTAAACTTGAGTCGATATTTTGGGAAGAGTGGGTGGGCCCGTATTCGAATTAATGGAAAAATTTCATTTCAATACGGCTGAGTAATTCCGTGACGGAGTTTATTTAGAATTTTTCTTAGAACACCCATCACTTTGCGTTGTTCAGTTAAGTAATTTATTAGCTATAAATGTTTTAGTATATAATTGTTTACATTTTACAAAACAAATTAGCTTTATTCTCTATTGTGTATGGCCGAAGAAATTTATTTCTTTAGAAATAATACATACACTTACCTAAAGAAATACAATTTTACATTATCACTACATTCAAGATAGAAAGTGACGAACAAAACGAAAAGTTACTAAGAAAACTTACGTTGGTATACTCTCTGTATGAGCAAAAACAGAATCTATATATTAATACATGAAGAGAAAACTTCGTGTCCTTTTTAAGCACATTGCACGCAAGGGTAGTGTGAGATTTAGTTAGTTAAAGTTTATATGGAGAATTCACGAAATATAAAATTTATGTATAATTATGTGTAACTACATCACATTCTGTAAACGTCATTTTATCTAAATAATATTCGCCATAACATCAATGTTTGTAGCATTGTTGGGTTCCAGCAGCTAGAGATAAGATAGCCAGTGCCTCAGTAGTTGAGGATTCCGGGTGAGATGCGCTTCCACCTTCGGCCTTATCTTCACTTAACACCAAGTGAGATGAAGGCCAAGTTCTTGCCCGTAAGATAAATAATAAACGTGGCATTTTTTATTACCTAAATATAAATTTTGTCTTTGTTATTTATTTTTTGTTTTTGTATTTCATGTCTTTTTTTTTAAATTATTTTTTCTATTTTTAATCATATGTAAGAGTCAATTAATGTTTTTTTTCTATCTTTCTTCTTTCTTTCTTTACCTACGGTCGAATTTCGACCAGTGGGCGACCACTAGTTATGTTAAATCACACAATTCACTGGACTAGGGATACCAAAATTTAAATGTCTATATAAAATTGGTAGTTCGGCCCCAGTAAAAAACGTTAATGGGAAAACTTATATTAACATCGATTCTGATCGGCCAATTTTGAATAACAATTAATGACAATAATTATCGTCAAACATTTGCCGATGGGAGCGCTCTGTGGGCAAAATTAATTTTAATGTTTGGCGGACGTCTCGTTCCCATTAACCCCGGGGAATGCCGAAGCTATTATCGCTATTTCACTTTCCATTGCTCCACTAAACTTTATCAGCGAAACCGCTGGCTATACCCGACGTTTTATCAATTCATAACTCAAGTTTGCGTTGTGGTCAGGGCGAATTTTATCCGGCCCCTCCTTTTTGCGGTCCCAACTGAAACTGAAAAGTAATTCAGAGAACACTGTTAACGTTAAACCGCAAAACAACATTTGAAAAGTTCTATAAACCGCAGCGGTGCCACAAAATAAGGAGACTGCAGAAACTCTTTATACTGCCGCCGGATGACTCGTGTAGTCGTCGAAATGCCAGATGGAGGTACGTAAAATACTACGCAATCGTGACGTGAACAAAGCTAGTGGATCGGATGGGATTCCAGTTATAGTCCTGAGGACATGTGTGCCAGAGTTGGCACCAATTCTGACACGCCTCTTTCTTCTTTCCTTGAAGACTGGTATAGTGCCGAAAACATGGAAGACGGCTAACGTTCAACCAGTGCCCAAAAAAGGTAGTCGTGCCGAACCCGCCAACTACAGGCCAATATCAATCACTTCCATTATCTGTAAGATGGAACGTGTTCTGAATTACAGGCTCTTGACTTATCTAGAAGCGAAGGATCTCCTTAGGGACCGTCAATAAGGTTTTCGCCGAAACCGTTCCACGGAGACCTTCTAGCATACGTCACACGCATCTGTAGCGAGGCCATCGAGAATTACGGAGAAACGCTTGCCGTTTCCCTGGACATCTCTAAGACTTTCGACAGAGTTTGGCACGACAGTCTTATCAATAAACTTCCATCATTTGGCTTACCTGCTAGTCTGTGTGCCTGGATTTCAAACTTTCTACGAGAGCAATCGATTCGAGTAGTCATTGATGGCTGCTCATCCGATCAATTTGCGATAAACACTGGGCCCCCACGAGGGTCAGTACTCTCTGCGACACTTTTTTTGCTGCACATAAACGACCTGTTAAAACCCGGTATACTTGGGTACGCAGATGACCAGCACTGTCTTAGAGAGTTATACATCCAACAAACGAACTGGTGGAGCTCAGATCCAGTCTTTGAGAGCGACCATGGTTGAGCGTTTGAACTCATCCATAAAGGAAGTATCTAATTGGGATGACGCGAAACTGGTGAATTTGAGCTCATTCTCCGCTAAACGGAGTCCTTTCACTCTGACTCTTACTTTCCAAGGTGTCTCTGTTCCCATTTGCGGCCATCTCGAGCTTTTTGGTATGAAACTGTCATCGACTCTGAATGGTAACTCCTACCTGGAATCGAAGTCACAACTTGCCGCAAAAAAGCTGGTTATCTTCTTAAAGATGAGAAAGTACTTCACACCGGGGAAGCTGCTTCAAGCTATCAAGTACAAGTCCGATCGTGTATGGAGTATTGCTGTCACGTTTGGGACGGTTCCGCCAAATACCAACTTGAAATACTGAAATCGATTGACAGGAGAGCCAGAAGGCTCATCAACGATGACGACCTGTTTGACGCCAAGCTGCAGAGCTTAGAACATCGGCGTCAAGTCGCAAGTCTTTCGATTTTTTATCGGATTCACTTCGGAGAGTGTGCAATGAAATTGTTCGATGTGATTCCTTCATCACCTTTCTATCACAGGACAACCAGACAAACTGCGCAACGCTATAGCTATACAGTAGAGATTCCACCTATGCCTACGAAGTGTTTTTCTTACGTACCGCAAAGCTGTGGAACTCCTTGCCTCAGTCTGTGTTTCCTACCAAATATAATATTGGGGTCTTCAATTCACGAGTGAATCAGTACCTTCTAGGCAAGCATGTTACATCGTAGACATCATCACTTACCATTAGGTGAGATGGTCAGTCATGATGAGTCAAATGCAAGACAGATCATCTTGAAACTCCGAGCGCAGCTGCTGCGAGATTCCATGTCCGTGATAAGTTGTCTGTGCGAGCGTTGTTCGAGCGCGTTAGTATATATATATGTTGTAGTATAAAGCTTATTTACTGCAGTCTTCTTATTTTGTGGTGGTGCGCTCTGTTCTCTCGTAATACAATTCGTGATTTCGCGACCGACAAACAATTGGGCGGCCTTTGTATTTTACCTACCTACGTTTAATTCTGAATTGTTGTGGGATTAAATTAATGTGCCGATTTCGATTTTGCGTTTCTATGGGAATTGAACAGACGCGTTTGTTATTTTGGATGATTGCGCTTTCGAGCGGAGTCACGCGGTGCGACGGCAATTGTGTGTGAATGAAGCTAAAAGTGAATTGGACAAACAATATGGGAAAAACGACAATGAGTCGACCGCCTCAATGGTGTCTTGGTAAGACCTTTGGTCGAGTTTCGATTCCCAACGAGCCTAGTTGTTTATGGTTTATTTGATTGGTTAATAATAATAGTAACAATCCACCTCGAGCGTTAAGTTACAAAAATCAAGATAAAATCGGCTAAGAGAGTAGATGGCGTAAATATTTGTTGTCCTTATTCTGATTCTAATCTTTATAGTTTTTCAAACTGTGATCTCTTTGAATTTACAAAAATCTGTCGGAACTGAATATTATATACGACTGCAACCGACGGTCATCACCTACATCTGTTGTATCTATGTCATCCGAGGGTATGTGCCTAATTATAATTATGGTCAACCTCAAGATACTCCCTTCGAACGCCTAGCGACAACATTTACGCTTCGCAGACGAAACTTGAGCGGAAAGATAATCTCACTATACGAAACTTTGCCGCCGTCTTTAGCGAGTGTTGAATAACCCAACTAATGGGAACTATAGTAATACTAGTTCGTTATCACAACTAGTTACTCGTATAACTCGCTAATCGTGAGGTTGCCAGGTACAAATTACAAGAAGTGTAAGTAAATAAATAGCCTATAACTGTCCCACTGCTGGGGTTGCCCACATTATTGACATCAAGTCATCACTACAATTACATGGGTAATGGCTTAAGGGTGCGCCGTCCGTAAGTGACAAGTGTCATATGTTTTATTTGAAATGTCGTCGTCCATATTTATTTGATGCCGCGCGGCCATACTAATTCTTTATGGGGAATTTAAGGTGCTTAATAAAAAAATATTATTTAAATAACCACTTGATGAATCAAAAATGTAGTCTAGCAATTTGTAGTTTATCCATTGATGATTGTTTAGACAAAATCAGAGGTACAATAATTTAGATAAACTATAAGAAATCTACTAAACGCCGCCACTCGTTTTCATAATCTTTGCCCAACTTTAAATGATATTGTAGAAAAAACTATAGCGTGTCATGAATTTATGGTTCTGACAAATTGTAAACACGTTCCCTATGATACTAAATATATATTTTGTTCATTTAATACGATAGTATTTTCAATTATATTTACTTAACCGTAACTGCATTTTTGGCATTTTTTGGTCGGCCCACCCTTAATCACCACGCTTGTCAAAAGCGGGTTGGTGATCACAAACCCGGGCTATGCATCGAACAATCGGAAACACACTTTGCCCAACCTCGGAATCGAACCCAGGATTTTGCCACTCGGCCATTGAGACGTTAGGCCCTTGCCTAACCACTCCTTAGTGGCAAGAGCTCTGTGACCTAGAGGGGCACTCTAAAAGCAGAGTCGAGACTCACGCGGGTGCTAGCGCGAGCGGGTGTAGTTTTTTGTAGACTTATTGATGCCAACGATGAAGTTTTAAAATGTTGCATGTGCCTGTAAAAACAAATTACACAGTTCTGTACACTTTGTACAAGACTATGTAATTGGTTTTTGTTTGTTTCTTGTACATTTTCTTTCTAAATGTAAGCAGACGCGGCGCTTGTTTTGACGGCACCCGCGCGACTGCGTGTAAATAGGTCTTTATATTTTTGTTTGTTGGCATCTACGAAGACTCGATCAAGCACGCTTCCCCAGTACAGTCTAAAAGGGATGCTATGGAGCTCTATGGCTCAGCAGCTAGCGCGCTAGGGTTGCGATCTTGGAAGGATTGGAAGAAATCTTCAAATAAGGAAGAAAAAAGTTCACACACATTCTCGTCGTCAGAGGCGATCCAATCTACGTGTTTCATAAATTGAGGAATGTCCTTAGTGCCCTTTCTACTATTGATATATTTCCAAAACGGTTTTATGTTATTCTTAAGACACTCCTCTACCGACGAAACATAAGCTTTATAACAGTTTTTATCATCTCTTTACAAGTGGTGTGAATGTGTGCAAACTGATCATAATCTTTAGGGTTTCCATATTTTTTAAACTTTTTGTGAAATTTTAATTTTTCCCTTAGGCGCTTAATTAGTTGAGGCGAATACCAACTAGGAAAGCTGTCATTATTATTGGTATTCTTATGAGGTGTATATTTTTAAATATTATGCTAAGCACTTACGTAGAGCGTTTAATGACATTGATCAAAGCAGAGGTAGGTGCAACCTTTATAGTTACACCCACGCTTTTAGTTTGTGATTTTAGAACACATTATTAAGCTATTTAAAATTCAGATTGGTTCCATGAACTAAACACGTTTTGCATACCAAACGTTTGCGTAAATATCTGAAATAGCAGACAAGCTCGAATTTTGAACTTCGTCAATCATCCCAATGTTTGGACTGCGCCTCCAAAGTCTACCAAGCTATTATGTCAGATTAAAACGACTGCCTCCCGTCTGGCACTCTGCCCGGTGCGCCCATTCATTATCCCAAACAGAAGCGATTAGAAAAGAAATCTACAGACAATGCAAATAATAACTATGATTGACGCAACTCAAAAAAGCGATATGTCCTTTTGGAAATGATTAATATCACCATAAGATTGTCATTTTAAACTATTTGTGGTCAAGTAGTAGTTTGACCTCCTTGGTCGAGTGGTTTGTACACCGGTTTTCATGGTGTCACCATTCTAAGGTCCCGGGTTTGATCCCTGGTCGGGTCAATTTAGAAATTATTGTTTTTCTAAATTGTCTTGGGTCTGGGTGTTTTCTATGTAATATTTAAGTATGTATTTAAGTATTTTAAGTATGTTTATCCGTTGTTTAATAACCATTTTAACGAGTTTCATAACGAAGCTGCTCTTGGGCTAGATAATTGGTGTGAGTATAGGAAAGTTTATTTATTTATTTAAGTATTATAAACAAGGTGGACTGACGATCTGGTGAAGGTTGTAGTAGTAGTTATAGTAGCCGATGAATGCGAGCAGCACAAAACTGGTTGTTGTGGAGATCCTTGGGGAAGGCCTTTGTCCAGCAGTACACGTCTTTTGGCTGAGATAATTATTGGTTATGGTATTGGTAATTGTTAAATAACGCAACGTGCTTCTAATATTTTTCTCCATTATTGGTTACCATCACGCAGAGGTCCTGAGTTCGGTTACTCCGCGGCTGTTTTGTTCTGATGCCATCTTTTAATCTAAGCTTGTTGGTAGCGTACTGTTATATATATGTATAGTATATAATAATGCCACCATCATCACCTCCCGGTGTATTTCCCTTCATCAGCATTATATCGCAATAGCAGGCTCATTACAAGGCGCCAGCCAGTTCGATTCCATCATCCGCCGGTAACACTTGCCCTTTCGTTAAATCGTGAAAATTATATTAACTCATTTTATTATTAAATACAGTATTTACAGATAAAGTAAAAAGTGTTTTTTTTAAAAAGGGGTTTTGATTAATCCCCATAACAATTTGGTGGCAGCGTTAAAGGGATATTTTAAATGTCCTCGGTTCGTCTCCAGTAAAAAAGTGAAAGAAAAAAAAAAAATAATAAAATAAATAAATCATCATCATCATCATCATCATCTCAGCCAAAAGACGTCCACTGCTGGACAAAGGCCTCCCCCAAGGATATGAGGGGTATTTGCCGTAATCGCCACAAATAAATAAATAATAAGAACAATTTCATAAAATCCGCAAGTGCGCCGTGCTTTATATAAACTTTGTTATTAATCCAAAATCGAACTCCATCCGTTAGTAATTTAATCTCGTTCCTGAAATATAGTCACGTTCCTGAAGAAGTAGTCTCGTTCCTGAAGTATCGTCTCGTTCCTGAAGAAGTAGTCTCGTTCCTGAAATATCGTCTTGTTCCTGAAGTATCGTCTCGTTCCTGAAATAAAACAATTTCTCTCTGGACTGAGAAATTCAACGTCTGGTGTGGCTGAGCTCATCTTCTCGTCATCTTCTGCGAAGTGCTGCGTGACTGGTATATCACAGTATACCTGCCTGCCGCTATGTTCGTGTATTTATACTTCGGCGTGATCCTGTAAGTGATATCATTTCATTTATCCAAACTTTTGTGAAAGTGTAAAGCCTTTATTTAATAAATAACCAAGTGTGTTACAAGTGTGTTATAAAAAGTACATTTTAACATCGTTTAAAAACTCTAAACATATTCAGTGTGATCAAGATTAATTATAATTATTATGTTTTGACTAAGTCGATTCTAAGAAGTAGCCCGTCGTCGCGCCGCTCATCCTGTCCGAGCTTATCAGTGCTACACATATCGCACAGTATAAGGTGTATATAGAAAGTCTGAAGCTATTCGTACTTGTTTGGCCGCCTATTACACCGTATCAATTTTAATTCATATTATAATTTTATTTTCCGTGTCATTTTGTGTATTGTTTCTTAACGATGGCAACCAAAAATGTAACAATAAAAGGTGAAAAAGGAGAGTCTATCCAAATTGGTACTTTATTTAAATTTATTAAATCTTTTGATGGTTCTCGGGAAAAATTAAATTCTTTTATAACAAATTGCGATAACGCTATAAACCTAGCCTCAGATGCTCAAAAGCATATTTTATTTAAATTTATATTATCTCAATTAGAAGGAAAAGCTGAATCAGCTTGTGCAATCAAAGAATTCGAATCATGGGACCAACTTTGCGACTTTTTGAAAACACAATTCGGAGAAAGAAAACATTATGCTCATTTATTAGCTGAATTACAAGAATGTCACCAGTTACCCAGTGAAGCTGTAAATCAGTTCGCATTAAGGGTTGAAACTTCTCTATCTAAGTTATTAACCGAAATCACATTGTCAAATAGAAAGAAATCCGAGTTAGTAGGCCGAACCGCAGCTATGGAGGACCTTGCTCTCCACACATTCTTATTGGGTCTAAAACCAAATATTTCAAATTTGGTCCGTGGGAAAAATCCTTCAAACTTAAATGAAGCCGTTAATTTAGCAATATCAGAAGAGAAAATTCAAAAGCTGCTGTATAAACATAACTTGCCAACATCCAATCAAGCCTCAATGGCACCACGTCCTATTCAAAAACCAAATTATTCATTTAGACATGTTGTTCATAATGTAAATTCAAGACCACAAGTATTTAATAAAAATATATTAAATATTCCATTCTGTCGCTACTGCAAGTCTCAAGGTCACACTCTAGAAACCTGTAAAAGACGTATATAATAACAACCGATTTAAAGAGACACAATCCGCTCCGCAAAACTCATATCGTCCTATCAATAATCAACATAACAATTTTAATCAAAGGTTTTCAAAACCGCAACCGTCTCGTATCCATTGCGTTGATAACAACAACTATTATTATCCTGATACTCAACCTGGTGACACTACCCAACAATATGATGATATTATTCAGCAACCTCGTTGTTGCGGAAACCCACAACAGACACTAAAATTACACATCAAAATTACCTTAAAATTAACAAAGTCCACTCACAGTTCCATGCCGCTCCCGCCGTCCTGAACGGGATCCATATGGTCCGATGGGGCCCGAATCCGGCTCCGGGTCTTCTGGGGTTCCCTAAACACACCCAAACTACCCCAAAGTGCACTTCCCACGAAAAATACCTTTTATTCCCGTAGCGGTGTGGCCGGCATCCCGGCTAATTGTTTTCCCGAAACAATTAGTTTACGACGCACACACAATTTGCACTATCCACTTAAGTAGAATAATACGGCTCCAAATGCCCTTATTACTACATAAAACTATTTAATTATTCACACACGATAACCTATGGATCCAGCCATATTTGCTTTCCAGAGACAAGTGAATAAAAAAAGAACAACTAGTGATGGGGCCATTATGCCACCAAACAAAATTGAATCTCGATAATCGATTCGTCCATAATATAAATCAAAGTTTTATTTCTAACAAAAATAAATGCCTGTTTATTTGCAACATCCCGCCACCCAAAGCGGACGTACCGCTTTCTAGCCTGAAATCTTAAACTAGTCAACCGGTAATCGAGCTAAGGTCGCGACTGCGCGATTTAGCACCGATCCATCAACCAACACTTGCGCCACACGCGGAGTCCCGTCCGCGCCCCAGATTAACTTTAAAATGCGACCTCGTCTCCAAAACAACGATGGCAAATTAGCCTCTTTTAATAAAACCAGATCCCCCTCCGAAGGGGGCGACGTCCGGTCTGTCCACTTTACACGCTGCTGCAATAAATGCAGATACTCCAGTGACCAACGACGCCACAAGTCCTGACTCATTTGTTGTATCATTTGAAAACGAGACATCCGGTGTCTGCGTTCATCCTTCCAGGGATACTCAGGCAGGGCAGTGAGTGGCTGACCGACCAAAAAATGACCAGGGGTCAGGACTTCCATGTCATTTGCGTCAGAGGAGAGTGGACAAAGCGGACGCGAGTTGAGAACCGCCTCAACCTTACAAAACACAGTTGTAAGTTCCTCATACGTGAGGGTAGTTTCCCCGACTACCCGGCGCAAGTGAGTTTTTGCCGATTTTACCGCGGCTTCAAATATCCCGCCCCAGTGGGGACAGGCTGGCACACTAAATCGCCATGTGATTCCCCGCTGTGCGAGAGCTTGACTTATGCTATTACAATTTTTATCCAGAAAATCGTTCACATCTTTTAAGTAGTTGGCAGTGCCTCTGTAGTTGGTACCGTTGTCGGACCGAATGAGAGAAGGTAAACCCCGTCGCGAAACAAAACGATCCAGCGTGGCGACAAAGGCTTCCGTAGACAGAGCCGAAACCACTTCCAGGTGGACGGCCTTAGTGGCCAGGCAGACAAAAACGCACAGGTATGCTTTCGTGACCCTAGTGTTACGATAGGCTGTGGTTTTCACCAGAAACGGTCCAGCAAAATCCGTACCGACCCCGTCGAACGGCCTAGTTGTCTGACAAACCCGGTCAGAAGGGAGATCCCCCATCTGTGGCTGCATAGTGGAAGCCTTCACCCGATAACAAGCCACACACTTAAATAACACGCTGCGAACCACTCTCCGAGAGGACAAAATCCAGAACTCCCTCTGTAATATCGCCAGTAACGCATTACACCCCGCGTGAGCGTTTTTCAGGTGTCTATCCGAGACCACCAGTTCTACCAAAGGTCCTCCTTTGGGGAGTAGCAGAGGATGACGGCTACCGAAGGGCAGGTCGGCATTTTTGAGGCGACCTCCAACGCGTAACAGTCCATTCGCATCCAGAAATGGGTTGAGCCGAGAGATCGCTCCCTTGAGCTTTGCGCGACCGACGCGCAAAATCTTCAGTTCGTCCTCGAACCGGTCAGCTTGAACCAGCCGTATCAGGGCCAACAGTGAACTCCTGCGTTCCTCAGCACCCGCCACGGGTGATAACTGCCTCTTGTCTGGATGGCGGCAGTTATGTAGAAATCTCCGGATCCAGCAAGTTACTCCTAGCAATTTGTCCAGTTTGCTGTATCGAGCCGTCAACCAATTCGGATCTGGCCTTGACTCGTTTGTTGTCACCAAAACTTTTATTCCAGGGAGCATCCCTAGAGAGCCATCGATCATGGTGACCGGCCATGATGACTCACCCTCCTTTAACCACTCTGGACCCCACCAGAGGGCATGCTGCACCAATTCCGGCGCGGTGCAGCCCCGAGAGGCACAATCGGCAGGATTCCAGGGGCCGGGAACGTGCCTCCAGCAAATTTCGATGCCCGAGTTCTGTACCTGAGATACCCGATTGGCAACAAACGTTTCCAATACGTGGGGTGCCCCGCGTAGCCATGCCAGAGCTACCTGACTGTCAGACCAGGCGTAGACATTCCGGATGTCCACCGTAGACGTCAGTTCCTTGTGCACGTGGCACAACAGTTTGGCCAATAGATGCGCCCCGCAAAGCTCCAGCTTCGGGATTGTCAGCCTAGTTTTGAGGGGAGCCACCTTGCTTTTAGCCAGAAGCAAGGAGACGGCGACTCGACCCTTCGAGTCCACCGTTCGCAGATACACCACTGCGGCATACCCTCGTTCTGACGCATCGCAGAAGCCATGTAGGCTTGCCCTGTATTTGCCCCGCGGCAAGATCCGCCGCGGCAACGCCACCTGATTGATCGCCTCGATCGTAGAGATCAGAGCGAGCCAAGTGTCGAGTGAGAGCCCTACCAGTGGCTCATCCCACGAGACTCCGAGTGTCCACAGTGTTTGCAATAAACACTTCGCCATAAAAATGCACGGGCTGATCCATCCATTTGGATCAAACATCCGAGCGATGGTGGAAAGGACCGTCCTTTTCGACCAAACTCTTGTAGTTTCCAGTTCTACCCGGAATGTGAAAATATCGTGAACCGGCTGATATTTAATTCCCAAAACGGCGATAGAGTTCGGGTCTCCTGCGTCC
Source organism: Eudonia lacustrata (assembly GCA_947562085.1). NCBI lineage: Eukaryota > Metazoa > Arthropoda > Insecta > Lepidoptera > Crambidae > Eudonia > Eudonia lacustrata. The sequence continues at coordinate 5,545,474 of OX387316.1, forward strand.
TCGAATAGCTGAGGATTCTGTTGGTGATCTTCCGGAATCCCAACCAGAAGCTGTGGCTCGTTGGATAACCATTTTCTCAACTCATAACCACCAGCCGCGAGGAGTCCGATAAGTTCATTCCTGATGATGAGCGCCTCCTCCAGAGAGGCTGCCCCTGTGCAGATATCATCTACGAACACGTCACGTGTCAGTACAGCGGCTGCCCGGGGAAAGCGAGCCCGTTCCTGCTCCGCCAGTTCCAGCAGTGACCGGATGGCAATGAAGGGACTCGACTTCAGGCCGTACGTGTTGGTGTTGAGCTCGTAGACGGTGATGGGATCCTCCGAACGTTCCCTCCAGAGTATTAACTGAAACCTCCTGTCCGCAGGATGTATTACTGTTTGGCGGAACATCATCCGAATGTCCGCACCGAACACCACCTGGTGTCTTCGGAAATTTAAAATGATGTCGACAATGTCCCGATGTAACTTCGGACCAGAATGGAGACATTGGTTCAGTGAAACTCCAGTCGACGACGGTGCCGATCCGTCAAAAACAGTCCGTAGTTTTCCAGATGATGCCTTCAACACCGCGTGGTGAGGCAAGAAAAAATGATCTGTCGTTGTCCAGTCGACAGTCGCCCGCGACATATGCCCCAAGGCCTCGTATTCTCGCATGAACTCGATATACTTTTCCCGAAGTACCGGATCGCGAGACATACGACGCTCCATGGACAAGAGTCGTTTCTCTGCCAACGCCCTCGATTTTCCCAAGAGAGGGGGACAGTCGATAAAGGGCAGTCGAGTTTCGATCCTACCCGACGCCATCCGGCGTGTGTGATCCTTATAAAAGGTTTCGCACTCCACATGCTCCGGATCCAGACGGGAGACCATGGGAGGCTCTTCCACTTCCCAGAATTTTTGCATCGTCCTAGCGATGGAGGTAGTAGCGACGACAGGTGAGACATCCCGCGTCTCCTGGTCGAAAACCGGTCCCATTAAAACGTGTCCAAAGATGGTAGGTATAGCTACCAACGAAGAGCGGCCCAGACTCCGCTGAGGCCCTAAAAGGATCCAGCCCAGTACATCCGCTCCCAATATGAGGTCCACCGGAGCCGGCTCCTCGAAATGAGGGTCTGCCAGCATGAGACCTGATGTGTCAGGCATTGCGTCCCGCGGAATGTCTGTCGGTGGATGCCAACCCAGCAGATTGTCGAGTACGATCGCGGCCGCCGCAATCCGTATCGAAGCGGAATGCACAGGCGAGAAGGAAATGTGGGTCTGACCGGACAGACCCCCCACTTCTGTATCTCCGACTCCCCGAATCGGAACTGAGGGAGGCGCGCACTCCAGACGTAGGCGCCTCGCTACCCTCGTAGTAATTAAGCAGCCCTGTGCCCCAGTGTCTAGGAGGGCTCGTATCCGGACGAAGTCCCCCCTAGGTCCCCAAACGCGTACCTGCGCGATGGGCAAAAGAACCGTCCTCGGTTCCGACGTAGCCCGACCACAGGCTAGTCACGCGTCAGGGCCAGCGGCCGACCCTGTCGAACCGTGATGACTCGGCCAGTAAGTCGGACGCGTGCAGGCCACCATCCGGGGTGGTGCGTATCCAGGTGCCCTACCATACCGGTGATAGGGTGGGTGGTATTCCAACCTCGGGTACTCGTGCAGTACCGGTGAGAACTGTTGACGGTTCTCATGTCGCTGTTGTTCCGGCAACGGCGGCGGAGGATACGCGTACGAGTATCCGGGTGTTGGGTCCGGAGGTGGGGGTCCCTGCACCCAGTGGCCCTTAGAGGCACCAACTCCTGGTGTTGGTCGCGCCGGGTGCCGGGTTGTAGCCAGAACCCGGCTCCGCTCCGGCGGTCCCCAACTCACCTGAGCCGGGGTGTACGAGGGGTTGTAGTGTGGCGGCCGTGGCGGACTCCGTCTTTCCGGAGGCGGAGTTGACCCCGGCCCCAAACCGCCACCCGTGGGAGATCCCCTCTCCCGAACCGGTGCTGAGCCCTCAGCACTACGGGTGCACAGTAAGTGATGGTGCGGTCCGCCGCACACATCGCAAGGCCTCGCCTGGGGACACTCATTGTACCTATGTCCTCCCAGGCAGGCATAACACAATCCTCGTGTCCGAACGAGGTTTCGGCGCTCTTTCGTGGGCAGCCCGAGAATTGCTGGACATAGCTGCTCCAAGTGCTGCTGTCCGCAAACCCGGCATCCAGAACCGGGGTTGATGGCGGCCGCAGCCACCAGCCTGCCGCGACCCTTCCCTGGGTTGCGTGGCGGCTGGGCTCCGTAGACTCCGGAAGTGCGGGCCGGCGCACTTGTCGGAGCCTCCTGGGAGGCTAGCTGGTTTTCCAGCAGGCCAGCCTCCTCTTCCAGGAACTCCAGAAGTTCCCCTATGGTGGGCAGAACGCTGCCGAGATCCTTATGGACCAGTCGATTCCGCTCGAACTTGTCCCTCATCTCCTGCGACAACTTGGCCAGAACTATGTGCAGAAGAAGGAAGGACCACTGGTCGACGGGCAGTCCGAGCGTCCTTAACCCGTTTAAGGACACGGTGAGTGGGGTGATCAGCTGCGTCCTCAGCTGAGCCCTATGGTTGACCCTCGGCAATCCCAGCAGATGGGTCACGTGCGCGTCCGCCTGAAGACGCGGCTTTTCGTACCGCTTCTCCAGCAGCTGCATGGCGGTGTCGTAGCTCGCATCCTGCAGCTCCAGATGCTGTACGAGCTGTCTGGGTTCTCCGTCTAGGAAGGAACGGAGATATGCCAGCTTTTCGGCCTTGGTGAAATCCTTCCGAGTATCCACCAAGGCCAAAAACATGTTCCGGAATCCAGCCCAGTCCCGCATACATCCGGTGAAATGCGGGACCTCCAGGGCACCCAATCTTCCCATGGCGCTGGGTCCAGGGGTGTGGAGCGAAGCGGGGCGCGCAACAGGCTTCCCCTCCCGCAGTCGCTCGATGTCCTTCACCCGCTGAAGGACCTCGTCGTAAATGTCTTGGATGTGCTCCAGATCCTTGACATATTGGGCGTGGAGGGCCAGCTCCTTCTCCCCGACCGGGTCGGTTGACAATAGAGCGGTTACCGACCGCTCGGCCAACAAGAAACGAGCCTGCATTTCTTTCGAACGCGTCTCCAAGGCGTCCTCCCGGTTAGGCCGATCTACTAATGCAAGCAGCCCGGTGAACCACCGGAGCTGCTGAGCCAACTCCTGCCGTGACGCTGTCATTATAAATAATTTAAACTAAATAAACCTAAACACAAAATTAAAACGAGTCAATGAAAACACGGAATCGATTATCCGAATCGACTCGATGCTTTCAATTGAACGAAATTAAATTAAATTAACGTTCTGAGAAATGTCCCAGCCCAAATGAATGAACGAACAAAACAACGGTACTACCAACCTTACAATTTGACCGCACCTGTCCCGGAAGTGCGATTTTACACAAAATGAGCTTAACCTATTACGAACTAACAAAAAATACACAAATTACACCGATTAACCTAGAGGTCCGGTATTAACCACGCTCTGCTACCAAAATGTTGCGGAAACCCACAACAGACACTAAAATTACACATCAAAATTACCTTAAAATTAACAAAGTCCACTCACAGTTCCATGCCGCTCCCGCCGTCCTGAACGGGATCCATATGGTCCGATGGGGCCCGAATCCGGCTCCGGGTCTTCTGGGGTTCCCTAAACACACCCAAACTACCCCAAAGTGCACTTCCCACGAAAAATACCTTTTATTCCCGTAGCGGTGTGGCCGGCATCCCGGCTAATTGTTTTCCCGAAACAATTAGTTTACGACGCACACACAATTTGCACTATCCACTTAAGTAGAATAATACGGCTCCAAATGCCCTTATTACTACATAAAACTATTTAATTATTCACACACGATAACCTATGGATCCAGCCATATTTGCTTTCCAGAGACAAGTGAATAAAAAAAGAACAACTAGTGATGGGGCCATTATGCCACCAAACAAAATTGAATCTCGATAATCGATTCGTCCATAATATAAATCAAAGTTTTATTTCTAACAAAAATAAATGCCTGTTTATTTGCAACACTCGTGATCTGAGTAACAACGATGATCATTTAAACGAATAATGGGTTCACAACGGTGTCTCGTGAAACCCAAGTCTCTGCTCAAAGCGCAACCGTTGCATTTTAATGGCACCAGTTCTAAATCCATGCAGGCTACACAACAGGGTAACCAGCCCCAAACAGGAAGTCGTGCTATTTCTAAATCCATGCAGGCTACACAGCAGGGTAACCAGCCCCAAACAGGAAGTCGTGCTATTTCTAAATCCATGCAGGCTACACAGCAGGGTAACCAGCCCCAAACAGGAAGTCGTGCTATTTCTAAATTCATGCAGGCTACACAGCAGGGTAACCAGCCCCAAACAGGAAGTCGTGCTATTTCTAAATCCATGCAAGCTACACAGCAGGGTAACCAGCCCCAAACAGAAAGTCGTGCTATTTCTAAATCCATGCAGGCTACACAGCAGGGTAACCAGCCCCAAACAGGAAGTCATGCTATTTCTAAATCCTCACAGACCACACAACAGGGTAGCCAGCCCCAAATCGGAGGTCTTGATAATTCAAAATCCAATGACCATAACAGTTCTTCGTTATTAAAAAAAAAGAAACATAAAAATAAAACTTACTATAAAGATGCTTGTAATGACTCCATACCTAAAGATAATGCTGTATTAGAAATATTATGTGATCCTACAAAGAAATCCTTACCTCATATCCTAGTTGCAACATCCATTTCTGATAAACCACTTACCTTACTCGTCGATACTGGCTCTCCTATCTGCCTCATAAAGAAATCTGCTATCCAGTCGTATCCAAATCTGAAACTTAATAAGAATACATTAAAATTAAAAGGTATAGATAATAACAAAGATGCTGTACCTACCCTTGGTAATTTTGATTTGAACCTTATATTCGGAAAAGAATCTATTCCTTTCAACTTCCATGTTGTAGATAAAATAAACTTAACCTATGATGGTATAATCGAAAATAATTTACTTACCCATTACCAATGTCACATTGATTATAATCGCAACATACTTGGCCTTAGTAAAAATAATATAAAGCTTAACTTCATTGAACCAGTTTATAAAGTACCTCCTCGTTCTGAGATTACTATTGAATGCTCAGTTTTAAATCCTAAAATTAAAGAAGGTCTCATTATTGATCAACATATTAACGATACTCTATTAATAGCCAATTGTTTAGTCAGAGTTAAAGATAATAATAAAATAAATATTACAGTGTTAAATACGTCTGAAAATCCTGTTACCTTAAATTCTAACCTCAACCTTACCTTATATCCGCTCGATTATGAACCTTTCCCTGTGTCTCATTCCAATCAGTCATGTTTAAATAGAACTGAAGAAGTTCTTAAACTCCTTCGCGTATCACACTTAAATCCTGAAGAATCTGAAACATTATTTGATACCTGTTCTAAATACTCTGACATATTCCACTTACCTCATGATCAATTATCTTCCACAGATGCTATCCAACATGAGATCCGAACTACTTCTGATCAGATCGTTAATGTAAAATCCTATCGTTTCCCTGAAGTTCATAAGCAAGAAGTGCAATCTCAAGTACAAAAGATGTTAGAACAAAACATCATACAACCTTCTCTGTCTCCCTGGTCTTCTCCTATATGGATAGTCCCGAAGAAAATCGACGCATCAGGCCAAAGGAAATGGCGCATCGTCATTGATTATAGAAAACTGAATGATATAACCATTGGCGAAACTTACCCGATTTCTAATATCACCGAAATACTTGACCAATTAGGAAACTCAAAGTATTTCTCTACTTTAGACCTTGCTTCTGGTTTTCATCAAATTAAAATGTCTCCTCGCGATTCCTGCAAAACTGCCTTCAGTGTTCCTCAAGGGCACTTTGAATTTACAAGGATGCCATTCGGTTTGAAGAATGCACCTTCAACCTTTCAACGTTTGATGAATAACGTCCAAAAATAGCATAGACAAAAAACTAACTACATTAGGAATTTTTATAGATCTTAAAAAGGCTTTCGACACGATAAGTCACATAAAATTAATTCAAAAATTCGCGAACATTGGAATCTCGGATACTGCTTTGAAAATATTACAATCATATCTCGAAAATAGATCACAAATTGTTAAAATAGGACAATACAAAAGTAACCCTCATAATATCACCTTCGGAATCCCGCAGGGATCAATCTTAGGACCATTGTTTTTTATCATTTATGTCAATAACTCGAGTAATATAGGACTATCTGGTCACTTAACACTGTACGCAGATGACACGTGCCTTTTTTATTTTGGTCATAGTATACACGAAATCATTGCGGAGGCTCAGAGGGATCTTGATATGCTTAATGGTTGGTTTCTTCATAACTTGTTGACAATAAATGTGTCAAAAACATCGTACATAATTTTTACAGCAAGAAACAAAAAAATCCCAGATTATAGCCCGCTTACCATTGATAAGTCTCCAATTAGTCGCTCATATGAGGAAAAGTACCTGGGTTTGTGGCTTGATGACAAGCTAACTTGGAAGACTCATATTGAGCACGTAAAGAATAAGCTGATACCTCTATTAGGATCCCTTCGAAGAGTAGCATCTTGTATACCACCCAGAGTACGTAATGTTTTATATAATGCATTGGTAAAATCAAATTTACAGTACCTAATTGAGATATGGGGAACGGCCTCAAAGACTGCTTTGAGTGACTTACAAACCTTACAAAATAAAATTATTAAAGTGTTGTTTCATCTTAATTTTCGTACCCACACAGATACACTCTACAGAAAAACAAAATTACTTAATATTGATAAACTTTACAAATACAACACATATATCTTGATTAAAAAAATTATATCAAAATCCATACACACAAATATCACTATTACACAAAGGCAGTATTTAAGAAACACAAACAAATTAGCGGTCACATTGCCAAGAACAGTAAATTACGGCAAAAAGAACATTACCTATGAAGGAGTGAATTTATACAATAAACTACCAGACGATATAAAAAATTCCGATAGCTTAAATATCTTTAAAAATAAACTCAAGAGTTTTCTTAGTCCGTAGTAACATTTCTATGAAAACGTAAACAAAAATAAATACTCAAATAAAAAATAAATAAAAATAAAACTTTATAAAAATAGATAATAGTAAAAAAAAAAATACTTGTGCAGGTTACTCCACGGTTTCCTAATGCCCCGCGTTAGAAGTGGTCGACAGATTATGAAGCAACCAGTTTATTGTTATTGTTTGACTCGCACACGGCTACGCGCCGTTTCTAAGCCAAATGAAGGTAGAAGTGTTTTAGTGCTTGTCATGATGCTTGTTTCTTAAATTCCAAACAGTTTGTCATTGAGTCGGGAAAGTACCTAGTTAACTACTTGCAACTTGTTAATGGTAATAGATAAGTAAGTAATTATTTAAAGTGAAATAATTGTTAACAAAATAAGCTGCGCTGCGCCCACAGGTAAATTTATAGTGTAATTGTTATCTCATTTTAAGTGAACTGTATGTAAGTTCTTATAGGAAATAAATGTCTTTAAACCTAACGTCCTTACCGGTCTCCAAGGAGAGAGATGTTTCGTATATCTTGATGATGTAGTCATTTACTCTTATGATCTCCAATCACATATTGAAAATTTAACTTCAGTTTTCCAAAAACTTCGATTTTTTAACCTTAAACTTCAACCCGACAAGTGTGAGTTTTTAAGGAAGGAGGTCTGTTACTTAGGTCATGTCATAACCGAAAATGGGGTGAAACCTGACCCTAACAAAATAAAGTCTGTAAAAGAATTTCCTATACCTAAATGTCCTAAAGACATAAAATCCTTTTTAGGGCTCATATCGTATTATAGACGATTCATTCCTGATTTTTCTAAATTATCAAAACCTCTTACGTCTTTACTCAAAAAAGACATTACTTTTAATTGGTCTAACGAACAGCAACTCTCATTTGAAACCTTAAAAAGTAAGCTTATTACCGCTCCTGTCCTTATATACCCAGATTTCACAAAACCATTTACACTTACCTGTGATGCATCCAATTTCGCCATATCAGCCATTCTTTCCCAAGGTCCAGTTGGTAAAGATCATCCTATAGCCTACGCGTCTAGAACCCTAAATAAAGCAGAAATCAATTACAGCGTTACTGAAAAGGAGTTGCTAGCTATCATATATGGCTGTAAAACTTTTAGACCTTATCTTTTTGGTCGTAAATTCGTAATAGTTACAGACCACCGCCCTTTAAAATGGCTTTTCAACCATACCGATCCTAGTAGTAAAATGCAACGTTGGCGACTTCAGCTCGAAGAATATGAATATGACATAGTATATCAAAAAGGAAAATTAAATTCAGCAGCTGATGCTCTCTCGCGATATCCTGTCCATCCTATTATACCTGAAAATCCAAACAGTGATTTAAATGCAGAAAATCAACCTATTCAAAATCCTATACAAGAAAACCTTTTACCTTCTCCTATTGGTAATGAGAACGACGTTTTATCACCTCAATTTAGTCCATTAACTTTAGACGATTTAGATATTGCAATGCCTACTACTCCTGATTATGACAGTAATGATCTACCATGTATAGATCTTCTAGAAAATGATATAGCTGTTTCTTATAGTCCATCAAATAACACATCAAACCCTATTCAACCTACTGTCACTACTAACCAAAATCCTTATGAGCCCATTGAACCTCAACCTTCCACAAGTCAAAACCCTCCACCTTCGCCTAGTTCAAACGCTGAACTAAGAAGCGAACAACCACTAGCACCAGATCCAAATGACTCTTATACCAAATTCTTGAAATCTTCTACAACAACATCCTATACAACGCCTATTGTTGAACACAGTGATAGCCTACTGAAAAGCCCTTATAAAATCCTTATAATTCCGGTATCCCTTGACTTCGATAAATCTATTCCTTATGTTGAAGAAATCCTTTCAAATTACTCAGAATCTCAATCATTTCTGCAGTCTGATAGAACTGTACATTCATTTAAATCCTTAACCTATAATGACAAAACATATTACTTTCTATTCACCAAAGTACATCACTTTGATGATTGTAGCTATAGCGATATAGTCTATCAAAAATCTCAGAAACCATTTAATATCTAGTACTGAACCCTTAGAAAAAATAGGTATAACTGATTTTAGAAACCCTTTTGACCGCCATTTATACGTAAAGATATAGAACATTTTGACCCACTTATTTAATAACACTGGAATAGAAGTTGACATCTATCGTAACAAAATTTATTATCCTAGTCTTAGCGAAACCCAAAAGATCCTAAAAGAGAACCACGACATCCCTATTGCAGGACATCTTGGTTCTAACCGAATGTTCAATAAAATTAGAGAACAATATTATTGGAAAAATATGCGAAGTGACATCGAAAAATATGTAAAAGAATGTTCATCATGCCAGACAAACAAAGCCCTTCGCAAAATAAACCGAGCACCAATGCAAATAACCAGTACTTCCACTATTCCTTTTGAAAGACTATCTCTGGACATTGTTGGTCCTCTTCCTGAATCCGGCCCAGCTAAATTAAAGTACATCCTCACACTACAGGATGACTTAACTAAGTTTTCGATAGCTTATCCTATAAGAAATACTACAGCTGAAGAAACTAGTGAGTGCCTCATACATTTCATTTCACTATTTAGCATACCCAAAAAGATACTCACTGATCAAGGCACCAATTTTACAGCTGAATTATTCAAAAAGACATGTACCTTCCTAAAAATTAAGCAGTTGTGGTCTTCTCCATATCATCCTCAGACTCAAGGCGCATTAGAACGCAGCCACTCCACATTAAAAGAATATTTAAAATCATATATATGCGAAAATCAAGATAACTGGCCTAGATATGTATATACAGCAATGTTAGCCTATAATACAGCAACACATTCAACTACAAATTATTCACCCTTTGAATTGATATTTGGTCATAAGCCTTACATTCCTAATTCTGTATTCAAAACCGCACTAGATGTTACTTACCCCGATTATGTTAAAATGCTTCAGCATCGCCTAAAGTATACAAGAGGCAAAGCTTTTGAAAACATACAAAAATCTAAAGAATCTTCTAAAGTTTATTACGACTCACATAGTCGTCCCGTTAAATATCAAGTTGGTGACTTTGTTTTTCTTAAGAACCATCTTAGACTACGTAAAGCCTTATCACCAATTTGGAAAGGTCCCTATAAAGTAATTAAAATAAATGGTAGAAATAGCCTTACCTTGTTAATTAACAGGCGTCATGTAGTTCATCATTACGATGAAATAAAACTCGCACGACGTTGCGATCAATAGTAATGTAATTTAATACTCTTTATAAAAAATGTATCACGTAATAATTAAGTCCAAGTATAACTTTAATTAAAAAATAAAGTAATAGTTATAGATAATGTACTAGAGTAAAGTTTTGTATTAAATATTTAGCTTATTAAGTATTAAGTTTAATAATGTATATTTTATTTTTATTTTATATTTTATTACAGTGGCTTGTCCTTGGCACAGGACAACTTCATCCAGCCTACATTACATAGTCCTGGTATTTACTTTGATCCTATTGGATCCTTAAAAATAGTAGACGGACATCTCAGTGTCGTAATTCCACTCGAAACATCATTTATTAAACCGCATATTGATAATCTTAATAGTATTATAGGAACAGCCAAGTACTTTTGTAAACAAAGTAACGCTTTTATTGACACCGAGTGTCATAATATGATACAGCCTCTATCAATCAGGTATTATGACATTATTAGTAATTTTGAATCTATTTCTCATCTTATAGAAAATCGCTCTAAAAGATCAGCTTGGTTTGGCGGAGTTGGCACTGTCTTTAAACATTTATTTGGCACTATGAATGAAGACGATGCTATAAGATACAGTGCAGCTATTGAAACTGTTGAAACTGATCAAACTCAATTGTCTAAATTATTTAAAGATAATATTTTAGTAACAACCACAACATTAAATTCTTTTAAAAATGTAATTAATAAAATCAATATAAATGAACAACAATTAAATATAGCAATAGACACTTTGGCCTCAAGTTTAAAAAATCTAACGGTGTTATCAGATAGCTTATTACTAAAATCTAAAATGATTGAAATGTAAAATATATTAGAAAGAAGTTTATTAACATTATCTTTTAAATTAGAAGACATTGTCAACGGAATTATGTTTAGTAAATCAAATATTTTGTATCCAACTGTTATTACACCAAAACAACTGTTTAATGAACTAGTAGAAAACTATCGGTTTTTAGCTGATTTTCACCAATTTCCTGTAAGCCTATCTTTAAGAAATATTTATTTGTTACTAAATATATCTGAAATTGCAAGTTATTATCATAACAATAAAATTGTTTTTGTCATAAAAATGCCATTAGTTACTTCTAAAGAATATAGTTTATATCATTCTGTTCCATTTCCGGTTATTATTCAAGGAAATAGTACATATTCCGCTATTATACCTTCTGCTAAGTACATAGGTTTAACTAGAGATAAGTCATTTTATTGTAAGTTAGAAGATTTAAATAACTGTAAAACTTTATACAACTTTTTATTTGTGAAATGTTAGATATATATTCAAGTACTGCAGCTCCTATTTGTGAATCAGAAATAGTTTCAAAAGCACTAACTTCTGTTCCAAATCAATGTGAAATTAAATATTTTCAAGGTCATCTTGAAATTTGGCATAGATTATGTAATAATAAGTGGATATATGTAAAAACAAAATTATCTGTAGATTGTAACAAAATTGGAAATTCCGAACTAAACGTTATTGGCACGGGCATACTTAGTTTACCCATTGATTGTATAGCTTATTATAAAGACTCAAGGTTAATACCTAAGTACATAAAAAACATTGAAGTACAACCTATTAATTTTAATTATGATTTAATTAATATTACAGACAATAAATTAAAACAAAACATTCAACATCTTCCTTTTCTTAAATTAAAAAATAATAACCTTGATTCTATTATGAATGAACATAACAAAGCCATATTGTCAATAGTCTCGATAGCGTCCTAGATCCATATAGTATTGTATGGAGAATATTATTCATATGCTACTATAATTATATCTATTTTAGTTTTAATTTTTATATGTTTCATTATTTACAAATATTGTAAATTGGGCACTTGTCACGGCTTATTAATAAAATCCTTTAAAGATAAAATTCAAATTGAAAAAATAGAAGAACTTTCAAATTCAGACATAGAATCCCATCCGGTATCTGAACCTAAAACTAGTGTATCTTTTACGTAAACTTCACCATTTTGGTGTAAGTTTAGTCTTAACCCAGGGGGCTGTTATATATATGTATAGTATATAATAATGCCACCATCATCACCTCCCGGTGTATTTCCCTTCATCAGCATTATATCGCAATAGCAGGCTCATTACAAGGCGCCAGCCAGTTCGATTCCATCATCCGCCGGTGACTTTCGTTAAATCGTGAAAATTATATTAACTCATTTTATTATTAAATACAGTATTTACAGATAAAGTAAAAAGTGTTTTTTTTAAAAAGGGGTTTTGATTAATCCCCATAACAGTACTGACAGATCAGTGGCGGTAGCCAAAGTAACATTAAGAAAACGATAGCGAAGTTCGAAAAGAATAAAATGTATGGGATTGACATAAGATTGACCACGTGATTTAGCGTGGCTTGTATTCTATTCGAACTTCGCTATCGTTTTCTTAATGTTACTTTGGCTAAGCCTACTGTCAGGGGTAAAATAACCAGCTCCACAGTGGTTAAAGATTTCGAATGAAATTCGCTTCCATCGTCAGAGTTATGTATTCTTAATTGGTTAACAAATTGCATTGTCTTTAACATACAACCAATAATAAGCATACCTCATGAGAATTATGGCAAAATAAGCAGCTCCTTATCTACCTCACTTGAGCATTTAATATAAGGTTCAATGTCTAAGTACTCAAGTGACGTGCGATGATCACCGTTATTATCACTTACAGTCAAGTGTGATTACGGTCTAGTGTATCTTCTAAAAGAAGTGTGAAAAATTATCTTAAGTCGAGCGTTTCCGACTGTGAGATTTCCAAGGCGTTCCGCTCGGGACTGAATGATGGCGCGAGCGTCGAATTAGGCAATAATGTGGATTTTATTGAACGTTTACTTATTATTAAAATTATAACGGCCGACAACTATTACATATCCAAAGATAATTGGTTTGGTATATTTTTCTTTATCTGCAACGGTGAGCATGAATAAAATGATATTTAGTTTATTAACAAGACGTATGTTTGATATTATATTCGATGCAGGAAATTGTAAAATATCGTGAAAATACCAGCCGAATTTACTAGATAAAAGGCCAATGAATAACATATATATTTTTTGGATTTAAAATCCTTACACATTTCAAATAAAACTATTACGTATTATATATTATATATAAAATGAAACGTTATTTGGAAACCCTCGCATTATAACTTTCCCAGTGAGATGTTCGGTTTGAAAATTAAAAAGGAGAACCATATTGAGCTTCCTAATCAAGCTCATTTTTGCTCGAAAAGAAAATGAGTAAAACCGCCAACATTAATTAAAGGCTAAACGGCAACGAAGGCAAAACCTAACCTACCCTCATCGAATAGGAAATAAAAATAACATAGTAACGTAACATAGGAAAAAGTCAATGGTATCGACATATATTGGGGCCAGTCGTTTCCCTTTACCTTAACAAAAACTGTGCGTCGCGTATTAAACGCACATATTTTGAGCCAACTTGATGGACACTTCGCCAACTGAACCGCTCGCCACCGTGATTTGTTCGGAGACGCATTTCTCACGCGTCGCATATCAAAGCCCGAACCATAACTCTTTAGCAAATGTAAGCCCTCGCGAGTTGCGTCGACGTATCGTTTATCATATCACCTTTAGAAAAACCCTTTTTAGAGATCAACATTATTTGCTTGGGCCTTGTTTATTTAGTTTCTAGAAGACTGTGTGACAAATTGTTGACATAATGGCGCCCTTGGTTTTGCACGCCGCTTTATTAATGAAACTGGCATCCGTTTAAACGGTGGTAACAGTAAACCTACAAATTAGTTACTTTAATAATTAAATTAAATGTTTTAATATTAGCATTTTTTCTATTTGTAAAAACTGTGTAAAAATGTGCCTTATATAAGTCTGCTGTTAATGTGCTAATAAAAGGTTATCTACGCCTGTTATTATCAACGGTTTCTCGATCGAACGATCGGTCGATCTCTCTTTGTGCTATCTTTGTATTTATGGGAAGGCTTAGTGCCCTCGCCCACGTCCGTTAATAGGTGACCGATATTTTAGTCGGTGAAAATTAAACTTTTGGAGCTCTATCATGTTGCAACGCATAAGTCCTGCAAAAAGTCGGTACTAAAACCTCGGCGAAAAAATCGGTCTGACTATCGGTCCTACAAAGATCAGTTAAGCTAATGTAGTGGTATAAAGACGAACGGTGATGATGATATGTAAATGAGAAATAGATACTTACATATCAATTTTGACTCTGTCGTTCGGAATATTGTCTGGATTTTTTTAAACTATATTCTCGCCTGCGACTTCGTCCGCGTAAACTCCCGTATCCCGTGATGGTTTTGCCAACTCGGAAACCTTCACAGGCGTGCGTACAACCACTTACCTTTTTTTTGTTACGTTTACAAATCATTCTGAAAGTGATGCTCTGTGATACGTCATGTTGCAATAATTTTTTATGAAATATTATTTTTTAAAGTGATAATTTTTTAAGAAAACTATACTTGGAGTATTAAGACTAAGTATTAGTCAAATTATATTTTTTTAAAGTTCTTTGCATAATATTGGTACACGCTGTAGCTACCTTTAGTAAATTTTGTGTTTAGTTATTGATTTCTGGATGTATTCAGTTAATGTGTTAATGCAAGTTATCCCTAAATAAAATAAAAAAATAACATTAATATTCTTTTTTAATTAAAATAATAAAGTTAGGCACTATCTACAGATAATGAAAGCGCCTGAAAGCATGGCATGACTGTGCGTCGCATCGAGTGTGGCACAGCTTTAGAGAGGGCATGACCACGAGACGAACCTGTACGGCTAATGACGTCATTATGACTGGGGAAGTAATGGACGGTTTTGTCTCCGCCATTCATAATTCCTAAAAGCCTCCGGCTGTATAGATTTTTGCATTTCGCCCAACGAATATTTGAATCACAAATTGAATTAAATCCGAAATTTCCGAGCGATGAGATAAACAATGGCAGCGCTGTCCTGAATTGAACTCAATTTGGTACTGTTGGAATAGAGAAAATAAAAATGTTTATTTATACAAAACAATATTTACTTGTTAAGTTTTGAGCGAAATATTCGGTATTGTATATAGTCGTAGTGATATACGTCAATGCCAAATATTTATCATCATCATCATCATCATTGAGGTATCTATTTAATACTAGTGGTCGCCCAGTGGTCAAAATTCAACCGTAAATTTATTAGGATGCACGGATTGTATCCTAAGCATTTAAAATTAACAATAGATAGAATGTGAGTTTGGATTGGCATTGACAGATTTCGGCCGCGCCTCTTCCATTTTTGAAATTTTTAAAAAGAGTATTTATATGCGTGTGTGTCAAATACATGGTAGTGTGTGTAATGTTTGTTTTTATTGATTTTAGGTATTTTTTTTGTTATTTTTTTTTTAAGAACATTTTTGTACCATATTTAAGCAAATTTTTGATTAATTGATCGAAAGTATTAACATTCTGTACTCCTTCTCAATATAAACTATAAGTGTGCGAAATTTCATACTTCTTCGTCCGCGCAATTTTCGTAGAAAAGGGGTACAAAGATTTTGCTTCACGTATTAATATATAGATATTATGAGGTATCTATTTAATATATTATTAAGATTCTCTATGCCTTGCGTATATGAACTACGAGAAAGCCTTTGACACCATCGAGATTCGAAAAGAATAAAATGTATGGGATTGACATAAGCCGCGCTAAATCACGTGGTCAATCTTATGTCAATCCCATACATTTTATTCTTTTCGAACTTCGCTATCGTTTTCTTAATGTTACTTTGACTAAGCCTACAGCAGAGATGTCTTATCGACTGTCGATACATAGAGGTGTTGAGATGTCTCTACGAAGCCGCAACGATGACCGTCACTTGGACGGACAAGAATAGAGCACAAAGCCAATCCGACTACGTCGAGGCGTAACACAGGGAGATGTAATCTCTCCGAAACTGTTTACAAACGCGTTGGAGGACGTCTTCAAGACACTCGATTGGAATGGACGGGGCATCAATATTAAAGGCCAATACAACTCACACCTGCGATTTGCTGATGACATTTTGTCATTATGGCGGAATCTGCAGGATCTGGAAAGAATGCTGAACAGTCTTGACGAGTCTTCGCGACAGGTAGGTCTCAAGATGAAACTGGACAAGACCAAGGTCATGTTTAATGGTCACATATCCCCGAGACCTGTAGTCGTAGGCGACGCCACTCTTGAGGTTGCGCAAGATTACATCTATCTTGGCCAAACTATACAACTGGGTAGTCACAACTTCAAGAAAGAGGCGGACAGGAGGATTCGTCTGGGCTGGGCGGTTTGGGAAGCTACGCAATATTTTTCTGTCGTCGATTCCCCAATGCTTGAAAACGAAACTTTTCAATCAGTGCGTCCTGCCTTTAATGACCTACGGGGCAGAAACGTGGACACTGACGATAGGGTTGGTCCACCAGTTCAAAGTCGCTCAGCGTGCGATTGAGCAAGCGATGCTTGGGGTTTCTCTGGCAGATAGAATCCGCAACGAAGTTATTCGACAGAGAACTAAGGTCACCGACACAGCTTGCAGAATCGGCAGCTTGAAGTGGAAGTGGGCCGGTCATGTCTGCAGAAGGACCGATGATCGGTGGAGCAGACATGTCCTAGAGTGGAGACCGCGTTTAGGCAAACGCAGTGTAGGGCGCCCTGCTGCGCGGTGGACCGACGACTTGAAAAGGATGGCGGGTGGTGGATGGATGCGGAGTGCGCAGGACCGGAATGGTTGGCGCTTTTTAGGGGAGGCTTACGTTCAGCAGTGGGCGGCAATAGGTTGAAGAGAGAGATGAGCCACCAAAGCAATTAGTTGTAGTACAATTTTCTGAGTTTTAATATTTACTTACTGTTGAGTCTCGTTCATAAATTACTTAGCATACCGTCATTTTTAATTATATTTTGATACTACGCACTTGTATGAGGTTCTTCCTACCCTCTCCTGACAAAATAACGTCTCGGTTCGTCGCTCCGTGTGCAACAGATTGCAATGGCTGACCTCGCCTACGCGACAATGTTTTAAAAATCTAAGTAAATCAAGCTAATCTTCTTCCAAAAACACTTTATTCTTATAATTGGATATATCGATACACTAAATACAGCAGGTCTGCTTGTGATTGTGGTAATTGTGAAGAGTGGTGAACTGGATCTCATCTGCAGCAACAGTGAGTGTTTTTTCCCATATAACCTTCCCTTAAATCTTGGTACAAGTGCCTTGCCCATGATGTTTTTTTTTTGGTGTTTTCTAATTAATCTCAGGTTTTACTGAACGAGGCTTAATTACCTTAGTTGTGGATCCGAGCTGAACCAAACCTCATAAAAAATACAGTCCACTCATATATCATATTTCATCTAGTAAAAATAATTAGTTAAACTACAGCTCAATAAGTGATCCACCCCTTAGGCTTTATTTTATAACCTAAGGAAGCGTTCCATAGCTACTTGCCAGTGGAACCTTAACCATACATTTTTTGGTCATTTCGAGCAGGATCATACATTTTTGATCCTACGAGATATTTTCTATTTATGTCAAAACAGTAAATTCCAAGATTAATTCATTACTCGTTTATCTCATATAAAAATTACGTACTTGCTTATTTATGCTGATTTGCTAAATCTAGGTAGGGAATTAATCTACTTATAACCTAAATTGTTACTAAACGCAGTTTATAATTACCCAAGTAATCATAACTATTATAACGTTTCTATAGCGTAATATTCCATTTCTCTTGTAACTACTCGTCGCGCGCGCAGGTTCAGCCACCCGCTTTATTATTTTATAAATTAGTGTCTTGTCTTTTAGTTAACGCTAGCTAACTAATAGTAGAACTTCTACTTAACAGGTACTCGCCTGACCTTGACATTGTCAGTCAAACGCAGATACTTCTGCACCGCGTCTTATCATAAACATCTAGTTAGGTACTTATATCTAATATTATTTATTGCGAACTCCTGCCCCTAATATACTTATAACTTTATATAGTTAATATTAGGAGGCCTAATATACATCGGCTACGATTGTATTAGGTTTTTTACGCACCGCTTATTTACATTAGAGTTTATATACTCATTGTGTAATTTGTACTTATTAGAGTTAATACTCACCGCACCGCCCCTAATATACTTATAACTTTATATAGTTAATATTAGGAGGCCTAATATACATCGGCTACGATTGTATTAGGTTTTTTACGCACCGCTTATTTACATTAGAGTTTATATACTCGTTGTGTAATTTGTACTTATTAGAGTTAATACTCACCGCACCGCCCCTACACACTGTGTTAGGAGATATAACATACCGTGCTATATGTGTATATTATTTAGTTATTTTTATATTTTATTTCTGGTACTTACTTAGAAACCTTTTCGAGCCTACTTAGGCATTTTATAGTAAATACTTACAATAGACAAGACACATCGGCGTTATATATTTACATTTAATATTTTTACATCATATTCTATATACATCTTGTTCCTTTGTTATCAAACATGTCGGAGATTGATGATAAAACGCAGTTGGCATTGTTGGAGTCTAAACGCAATGCATATTTTACTCGTAGGCAATCTATATATGACTTATGTATACAAGATATTACCGATGAGCAATCCAAAAAAAAAAAAAAACTTTTCTTAATAATATAAAATAATAATCACAATAATCAACTATATTTTTGCCCGCGTTTAGTTCTATGGTACGTACTTTATTTACTGAGGATCAAAAATAAAAACTGAATTAATAAATATTTAATTCTGTTAAATTATTTAGTGTAACATTAAATCAGTTAATTCAGCGTAGCCCTTAAAATTATTATCTCAATCATAAATTTTTAGGCATAGAAGTGCCTTACATTTATATACACATTACTTCAAAAACAGTCTGCCTGGACAAAAATCTAGTAAAAATCTTATAAGCACAACATACTTAATACATTTAATTTACGTGAACACACAAACAGGACCGCAACAAATATTTGAAAAGCATTTGTTACGTAAACTGTGATGATATATTAAAAATAATAAAGAAAAACATGTTTATGAATAATTTTGTGTGTGTCTGGCACATAAAAATTGGTTTATCTGTAGGTAAGTTTCGAAAGTTTTGTGTAATGTATTCCAAGGTCCCGATAAATCATCGCTGGGTCTTCGGGCGGACATGTTACCGAAGAAAACATTTTGTATCTTATGCTTTGTAATATTTCAACGGAATATTTCACTTTTACGCCCTACAAGCAAATAGAGCGCGCATTATTTGGAGTATGATGGAGTGGCTTTTTTCGCACAACGATCAATTTAGATGTAGATATTATTATGTTTTTCTATGGGGCTATTTAGAAAATTACAAACATAAAACAAATAGCGTGGATGCCTTTGTTTTTCGAACTGTTTTATTACTCAGGTGTGGAACAAAGAAAATTGATCACACGCGCACCCAAACTACACAGTTCGATCAACGAGTTGAATTATATGATTCTATTATTTTATTTTACTTGTATCACCAGAGAAAGGTACATTAAAATATACATCTACATTATAATATGTTATTGAAGTTAGTCAGGTGAATATGACATGTAGTAGTTAGTAGCCTTACTGCCTCACTGCTGGGATACGTCATCTAGTATAATCAAAATTAAAAACTAGCTTGAAGCTGTAAAAAAACACAATTAAATTAATAATATCAGAATAGTCCCGCAGGCGGTCACAGACACAATTAATAGTTTACATAAGTACATTACAGAGCTGGATAAGAGTAGCCGCGGATCGTGCTCAGTGGCGTGCACTTGGAGAGGCCTATGTCTAGCAGTGGACGTGTGTAGGCTGGTGATGATGATGATGATGATGATAGGTAGGTACATTGAGTGATTTGTGTCCGTAATACCAATTTATAAACCGCAACCAGAGCAGTTGTATTTGCAATTGTACAATTACAACGTGTTTCGGTAATAAGCCAGCCGTGCTGCCATCACCATCATTTAAATTAATAATAGGAAAGACTCACTACACAGATTTACATATAATTATATATATCATAAGTTTTTGTGTGCCATACCTGTACGTAGAACGGAGGCGGCGAGTGCCATTGCTGGCAGTGCCGCGCGCGCGGACTAACATGCTGAGCAAGCCTCTGCTCACACGCGCCATTCGTATTATTAAGCGAGCGTTTCCGCCTGTGAGATTCCCAAGGCGTTCCGCTCGGGACTGAATGATGGCGCGAGCGTCGAATTAGGCAATAATGTGGATTTTATTGAACGTTTATTTATTATTAAAATTATAATGGCCGACAACTATTACATATTCAAAGACAATTGGTTTGGTATATTTTTCTTTGTCTAAAAGGGTGTATAGCCTGAATAAAATGATATTTAGTCTAATAATAAGACGTATGTTTGATATTATATTCGATGCAGGAAATTGTAAAATATCGTGAAAATACCAGCCGAAATTACTAGATAAAAGCCAATGACTAACATATATAGGTCTTTCTGACGGAGACACAGATCCGCCGGCCTGCCGACATTGCATATCTGCACTACCCCGGCTACGTGCTTGAGGAATGCTTCCTCGCGAAAGCCGGAGTATGCCTTTTCGTCAGGACGGACGTTTGTTGTCGACGTTTGCGCTGCTTGGAAGACCCCTCCTTCTCTATCCTATGGGTACACGTAGATCTTGGTTCCGAGAGCCATGTCTACGCTTGCCTGTACCATTCCCACTCCGGAGACCACGAGACAACTCGGCTATTCGACTACCTGAGCCAAGCAGTTGACGACGTACAGGAGCGGTTTCCGTCTGCCGATGTGGTGCTTTTGGGAGATTTTAATGCCCACCATGAGACCTGGTTGGGCTCTTCCAAAACAGACCACGCAGGCCGAACTGCCCACGCATTCGCACTCACGCATGATCTGATTCAACTGGTTCTCCAGCCCACCAGGATTCCGGATATATCAGGTCAAGCGCCCTCCTTGCTAGACTTACTGCTGACGAGTCGACCAGCCGGGTACAGAGTGTTGATAAGTGCTCCGTTGGGCACTTCTGACCATTGCCTGGTTGGTGCCACCGTACTGCGCCGTAAAAGCTCTCCCTCAGTGGAGTCTAAACGGCGTTTGTGGCACTACTCGTCGGCAGATTGGGATGGTATGCGCGACTATTTTGCGTCCATCCCGTGGGGCCAGCGCTGCTTTGTGGGAAGGGACCCGTCGGAGAGTGCCTCTGCTGTTGCTGACGAGATCATGTTGGGGATGGAATATTACATTCCTTACACTGATGTCGTCAGCGGAAGTAAGGCGCGCCCTTGGTTCAATCGCGAATGCGCCAAAGCTGTTGAACTTAAACAGGCGGCGTATCGCGCTTGGACCAAGGCTCGCACGCTCAACGATCGTAACACCCCTTCACTCAAGGTGTCTTCAACAAGGCCACCAAAGTCTGCAAGAGTGCTCTCTCGAGAGCGAATGCCCAGCGCGTTGCTCGCGTTGGCCAAGAGCTGTTGTCGCACCCAACGGGTAGCCGAAGTTATTGGCGACTGGCCAAAGTGGTGCAAGCCAACTTTTGCGCGCCTTCTCTGCCCCCACTGCGGTACCCTGATGGCTCGTTGGCCCATCAGCCGCTAGACAAGGCTAACCTCTTAGCCAAGCTCTTTGCGGCGAATTCGCGCGTCGATGACTGCGGCGCGGAACCACCTGCCATCCCTCACTGTGGCTCCTCAATGCCTGTTGTCCAAATCAGGCAACGTGACGTCCGTGCTGTGCTGCAGTCACTTGATGTGCGGAAGGCTAGCGGTCCTGACGGTATACCGGCAGTCGTTCTAAAAAAATGTGCTCCCGAGTTGTCTCAGTATTGACACGCCTATACCACCTCTCGTACTCTACTGGGATTGTGCCGGAAGCTTGGAGAAAAGCGAACATCCAGCCGGTCCCCAAAAAAGGGGATAGGTCCGACCCAGCCAACTATCGAGCTATTGCTGTCACCTCTGTCCTTTGTAAAGTTTTTGAGCGAATCATAAACAGGCAACTCATTCGCTACCTAGAAGATCATTCCCTGATTCATGATCGACAATACGGGTTCAGACCGAAACGATCAACGGGTGATCTCCTAGCGTCCATAACACACCTGTGGGGTGAAGCAATGGACAAGCACGGAGAAGCACTGGCTGTTAGCCTGGACATCTCCAAGGCTTTCGATCGAGTTTGCCATCGTTCGCTTCTCTGCAAGCTTTCGGTATACGGCTTGCCACCTCGCCTACGCGATTGGGTCGCCGGGTTCCTGCATGAGCGCAGCATTCGCGTACTCTGCGAAAGCAGTGCCTCACAGTTTCTGCAGGTGAACGCCGGAGTGCCGCAGGGTTCTATATTATCGCCCACGCTGTTCCTTCTGCATATCAATGACATGTTATCCTTGGGTAACATTCATTGCTATGCAGACGACAGTACAGTTCATCGGCGTTATTTGGGTCACCCTGCGGCAAAGCAAGCCGATATAGTGGAGTCAAGATGTAAAATTGTCATTGAGCTGGACGAGGAATTAGACCGCATTTATAAATGGGGCTCTGATAACCTCGTCCAGTTCAATGCCAAAAAGACACAGGTCTGCGCTGTCACTGCCAAAAAGTCCGCATTTCTCCCCCAGCCCTCCTTCCAGAGCAACCTATTACCCATCCAGACTGGTCTCAGTCTCTTAGGTATGGACATACACAGCGACCTCAACCCGAAGAGCTATATTGAGAGCATCATAACCACAGCCTTACGTAAACTCGGAATCCTGAACAAAGTGAAGCGGTTCTTCACGCCTGAGCAACGTTGTCTTTTGTATAAGACTCAAGTGCGCTCCTGCGTGGAGTATTGCTCTCATCTTTGGGACGGATCCGCCAAGTACTTGCTCGAAGCTCTTGACAGGTTGCAGAGACGTGCTGTCCGTATTATCGGTAACGATGACGTTACAACCAGTCTGGAGCCGTTACAGCTACGTAGGGACATTGCTTCCCTTAGTGCTTTCTACCGCCTTTACCACGGTGCATGCTCTGAGGAGCTCTTTAACCTCATTCCTCCCTCTCCATTCCTTTCCAGATCAACGCGTGCAGGTCTGAGAAGCCACCCTCATACCGTGCTGACCATCAAGACACGTACCAAAAAGTTTGGACAATCGTTCCTTTGCCGAACTGCCCGTATGTGGAATGCGCTTCCCGCACACGTGTTTCCCTCCTCTTTCTCTCCCGGGTTATTTAAGCGGGGCGTGAAAAAGCATTTATGCAGGCCGCCATAGTGTGAGCGTTCGGCATAGCGTGGTAGCGCTGTGATGAACGCTTTCACTTCTTGGGCTTCACTGGCTGCTTTTCATCAGGCAGGGTGAAGACATTATGGCGTGTCACAATAAAAAAAAAAAAAAAATTTTTTTTGGATTTAGAATCCTTATACATTTCGAATAAAACTCATTTAAAAACACCGTTTTTTTTCAAACCCTCGCCTTAACGTGTTGGTAAATTATATCGATCTATTCGCTTGTGCTTTGAGTGAATTCACAAGGGCCGCATTGTTTACGTGTTCATATAAAATTATTAAGTAAAAATAATGCAATAAAAGTATTATCTATCTATCTATCTATCTTCATCATCAGCTCATTTTATGTCCCCACTGCTGGGGCACGAGCCTTCCCTAAGGATGGATAGGGAGAACGGGCTTTTAAACTACCACGCGGCCCAGTGCGGATTGGTGGTTGTTAACGACTGCTAATGCAACCGAGACCAATGGCTTTACGTACATCTATTTACATCTGTTTTATCTATGTACATATTATATTATGCACTAAATATCTAGGTATGTAATTTTATGTAATTGTTGTGATCATATAAAGAGGTTTACATGATTGCATTAGGTTTAAGCCTGTAATGATCAATATAAATAAAGTTAAAAAAAAACATATGACTGCCTCGCAAATGGAAGCTTGAAACCGCGGTAGCAGTCAGCTCGTGACTACGGTCAGTGCTGAAACTTTTGATAGGTACTTTATTTAGAAGGTATGCCTAAAATACCTCTACTTAAAGTTTTACTTATAACTAGCCACAACTTCATTCACGAGGACTATCCCGTGGGAATATCGGGATAAAAACTATCCTATGTGTTAATCCAGGTTATGAACTATCTGTATGCCGAATTTCATCCAAATCCATTCATCCGTTGCAGCGTGAAGAAGCAACAAATATACACACATACACACAAACTTTCGCAATTATATTAGTGCGATAAAACAAAGCGATACTTGTACCTGTATATGTATGAATGCCGTCTTATAGCAACAAGTTTCTTTTGCCGCCAGAAAAGATAACACATCTGCCCCCCTAAACAAGTGGCATAACGCTAATAGAATTGAAATTAATTATAATAATTATTGTACGGGATCTACATAAGTCATATACGTATAAATGACGTTTATGTCAATCCAACACAATAATCCTTCTATTACATTTTTATACTATTAGCGTTAAGCCACTTGTTTAAGGGGTCTGGGGATATAGCGACACAAAATTAACTTAGCATTGACAAAACTAATAGTGACATGCACAATAACGCTTTAAGTAAATCTAATAAGACAGAAACAAAATAAGCATTTATATCACCAAAGTTTTGGTTTGGAATGCTAGAAGAATTATGCTACACACGAAATTCGCGTGTGGCATTAACACAGCACAACATACACAATGTGAATGTTTTTAGCTGGATTAAAGCCGAAGTTTACAAAGTACGATGTAAATACCTACGTCCCAAGAAGTCGATAAATCATTGTTCCGAAGGCCTAGGGACGGTAAGCCGGGCTTAAAATAATGTTGTCAGGATATAAGCAAGTTTAATAAAGGGAAACGAGCTGAACCCCATGTTGTTATTGACGATGTTTCTTTGAACTTGACCTTTTCGGTAGCCATTATGATATGACTATTTAAATTTGTGATCTACTAATAATAGCTGAGAGTGGCATGTATAAAATTTATAATAGAAGTAGATTATTATAAAAACTCTCTAACGCATGAAAATTCATAAAAAAAACACAACACGCAGCAGGCTACTAACTTGTAAAAGAAAACATACAAAATGAATACCAAGATAATATTAAGTAGAGCTGCTTAAAATGACAAGTAAAATCCTGTTAATAAAATCACTTTTTTTATTTGCAAACAAAACATGTTTTCAATACATGCTATTCGCGTTCACGGATTCGATTACTTGCATCTACGTTCAATAATCCGGTAGATAACAAGATAACTCGCGGTTAACACAAGTGTGCACACTGCACTAAACAACAAAAAATTTAAAATATTATTGGTGCAGTAATTATAACGCCTACAAGAAAAGTAGAGTGCACTAATAATCAGCATAAAAACAAAAAAAAAAACAGTTTTTGTAACTCTCGTTAAAAGGTTTTAAAAGCTCTTTATGAACTCAGAATATACATAAATCAGCACTTCGCGTTTAAAATGACATCCTAAATCCAAGATATATACCTACATAGCCCATGTTCCCTGTGTGGTGCCGGGGATAAAGAATTGCACTACCCCATCTCAACCCGTGGGTGTCGTAAAAGGCGACTAAGGGACCATTCCAGAGGATGGGCAGCAGCATCTCTCTGAGGTTACTTTCAACCTACTGCGATCGCCAACCCGCCTGCCAAGCGTGGCGATTATGGCAAATACCCCCCATCTTGGGGGAGGCCTTTGTCCAGCAGTGGACGTCTTTTGGCTGAGATGATGATGATGATGATGATGATAGCCCATGTAAACAAAGGCGGTACAAAAAACTGTTGCTACGTAATAATTTTCTTACACTGCTGTCTGCAAATATTGGTGTAGGTGAAAGGAGTTTTGTTTGCGTAGGGAAGTACCATGCCGCTCCTGCGACCCGCCTTACGGCAGGTTGTTGACCTCCGCTTTTTGCAGCCATTCGTAACCTGTCCACAGATAACTGAGCTAGGTACGAAAGTCAACCTTTCAAGGGTGATTGATGTCCGATTTCATGACTGCATTTTTGTGGCAGCAGTGGTGGGCAGCTGATAGTTTTTTGTTTCTTGTTAAATCTTTTTTTGTAAGTGGCCATTGTCTTAAGAAACGTCAGCGATGCACTGATAGACAGCCTCCTTCAAGCTACTTGAGTGTAAGACACGGTGAAAGCGAAGTTAACATTGAAATAGCTAATTTGACTACCTTTGCTTCTTAAGTTTAAAAAATCATTAGACATTATAATTAAAGACTTTTTACGAATTTGGGTAAACTTTACAATTAACACTAGCCTGACCTTTTACAAAGTCACAAGGAGACTTAGGTCTTGGTTCGTCTAACATTTGGAATAAATCACTTTTACGGATTTCTCGTGTTTATTTTACACATTTATTTAATTGAATGTTTATCCTGACGTTTCGAACCCTTTGCAACGTTGGTGGTCACAGAGAAACTCACTGTAACCACGGGATGAGTTAAATAAACGCGAGGATCTACTTGCGTTTATTTTCATTTCAATGTGTAGTGTACGCGTAAACTTTAGAAAACAAAATCGCCTAACATTTGTTTGGATATGGATAGTAATAAACGTATGATGGAGTTTCAAGCAAGTGATACTTTACAAGTTAACTTATTGTCTTTTGAAATTTGAATGTCTCAATAGTAAAAGTTGAGGTATTTTCACATAGTCTTCTTCATCTGGAAAATAAAGAGCAACGTCAAGCATAGACACGAATTTTATGTCTGCAGTTTATAAACTCTTCAGTTTATAAAAGCTTCTATCGTTATATAAGATTTGATAAGCCCCAGATACTTGCTAGAGAACCACGATACAGCACGTGGATTATACGCGAGGAGAATTTCAAAATTATACACTGTAAACAAACCGGGCAAAGTTATAAATATGAAAACGGAAATTTAAATATTAGTTATGATGTCTTTTTGTAGTGAAAAAACTCGAGATTATGTTTGTTAGATTACAGTAGCATTAAAACTTTTTCTTTACATAATACAACAATATTTACCAAATGAGACGAATACTTAGAAATTAAAAAATGTGTTTTATATTACCATTATGTCTTCCCGCATTCCAATTAAAGAGAACTGTATCATGTTTGTGGGATTTATAAAAAGAATCCCGCTGTACCTTTAAGCAGAACCCTCCCACAAAAGAAGCACTAGATACGTTTTTAAAGGGAAATATTTTGTTTGGTGAAATGTTTTTACGTGTCACCTTCGATTAAAGACATGAAGCTACGTAGTAGTAGGTAATAGAACTTGTAAAACCGTAGATATGAACTTTGAAACCCTAATATCAAAAAACAAAATGAGTTTCAGATTTTTCCACTTGCGCGCGGCGCTCACGTAGTTTAGTAATAAAACGTCATAAGTAGATCTTATCCAAATTGATCCGCTGTTGACAAAACAGACGTGGAACTTTCAAGGATCAAACGCTTATCGCGGAGTACTTGGGGAAACCTTGTTCAGCAAATAGCTATTCTTATTCAAGAGTGAGAGAGCACTTAAGTATTAGAATTACGAGCATCTGGTCGAGTTTTATCACGGCCCCCAGCTGCAACCTAAGGCTGCAACCCATCTTAAATATTCACTTTGCATACTTAGTACGATAGGTGCTGGTTTAAAGTTTGAAGACTTTGTTTTACATTCCCTGTGCACCGCAGTGCAGTGCTAAAGCTTGTTTGTATGCTCCAGACGTCGTCGTTTGGGTTTAGGGAGACTGTGAAATCTTAAATGGTTTTGTATTGGAAACATCTTCAGCAAGCTAGTTAGCTATTCTAACGGTAGATTGCAAAGAGTAACGTTCTGTATGTCTTCATCGGATCTTTGGATCTTCGGGCTGCGGTAGGCTCATTAAGCCGTTGGCCCTAGCTGTTATCGTAAGATGGTCAGTCGCATAAGCCCCCTGGATAAGTTGGACCAGTGTAGTAGATTATGCCCTAATGACCCTATGTTCTATTTGTCATATTGGAAGGCTTAGGCTCAGGAGGACATGCAAAGTACCTAATAAACAGAATACTTAGAATTTGATTTTTAAAATATATGAGTCCCTTGTATATGTATTTTATAATGTGCAATTCAAAGTGGAATTTCTATCTATATATATAAAATCCATAGCTGTTCGTTTGTCTCGCTAAAACACGAGAATAGCTGGACCGATTTGGCTAATTTTGATTTTAAAATATTAGTGGAAGTTCAGGGAAGGTTTAAGCGGTGAGAAACATGAATAATAAGCAACGGAAAATACTTAAAACGACAATTTAATGTTCCAATACAAAATGTTGTTTGTTTTGTTGTCATGGAAACCAAAGAGAATTTAATCAATTGATGGAAACTGTCAAAGCGGTACGAAGTCCGCCGGGTCCACTAGTGTACAATAAAGAAAATAAGAAAATATATCCTAAATTAACTTTAGTTGCTGTTTTAAACATTCTTAGTTACTAACATAAACAGTGTACCTACACTTTTCACAAAGACTTATGATGCGGGAGCACCGAGATTTTATTTCTCGGTGTTTCGTTCACAATAAAAATAATTCAGCTTTGGTGAACGTGAAATATTTCCATCTCCGAATTCCACGTGAGTCTAGTGGCGAAGTCGCTTACTGTCAGGGCACACAAAATTCAGGAGCATAATAATTCAAACGTTCGTTCGCGACCCGAAACTCCGTCCAGATTCATTATCCTACTTTTTCCCCAGATTTCCAGGAAGTTTTCAAACTATGAACGAACGAATAAGGCAGTGCACCAACTTAATCATTGCGGTGGTTAAAATTCCATTAACTGTGAAAAGTTCTCAAACCGCATTTTTAATAATAAAGTTGAGTGAGAGTCGGTACGGAAGCTGCAGACAGACGGTTGTTCATTTTTACTTTGGTCTGTGCAGAATGTCCACATGACGGCGTTAATTATAATTAATTTGCACTGTAAAGCACTTTGATGCATCGGCAAACGAAAGCGCGTTTTTACGCAGCGATGCACTGAATCCCTGTCCTACTGAATCATAATAATAACAGATAGATAGATAGATAACGTCTTTATTTGGACACTATAGACACACACAATATACAATCGTAAATAAAAAAAACAACAATTACACTAAACATAATTTCATAAGGTAAGGTATAAGGTCTATTGTAATTACTAACAATCTATGGAATTATTCTGAAATAAATACTTATTATTATTATTATTATTATTATAACACAAGTATTAAAAATACAAAAATGTGTGTGTGCCGCAGCATATCAAAAGGGTCGTTGCTCAGCGTGGTATTCACTCGCATAGCTAGTGAATCGCTGATTTTCAGCAACAACCAGGAGTGACCACAAGGACGGTGCCCGTAACAATTATCAGTAAAGTGCCCATGAGCGTAGCCTTGACCGTGTTGTAAAAAAATATTAAAATTTGTAAATAAAGATTTTTAATGTATAAGCTGTGCAGTGTATATTATGTTTATAATTGACATTAAATTCTTAATAATAAACTTTAATAAACTTTCCTACACTCACACCAATTATTTAGCCCAAGAGAAGCTTCGTTATGAAACTCGTTAAATGGTTACTTGACAATGGATAAACATACTTAAAATACTTAAACACATATTTATTATACATAGAAAACACCCAGACCCGAGACAATTTAGAAAAACTTAAATAATTCCTAAATTGACCAGACCGGGGATCGAACCCGGGACCTCAGAGATGGCGACTCCATGAAAACCGGTGTACAAACCACTCCACCAAGAAGGTCGTCAATCATAATGTAGAGTTAGTGGTTAAACCAGCAGAGCGGTCAGACCCATATGTTTTAGGTTTCATTACCGAGATCCAAGCGAAATTATAGTTTTGTTTGTGGTAGAATTTGGCTCAGTACATCTGGTTATAGCTACCACTATAGCCCACCTATCAAATTGTACCACCACAACGTTAATGTTTATGTATGAAAAGTTGGAAAACATATTTTGATGAAAGATCGAAAAGTAAGGGGATATGGTACAAAAGTATCCAAAGTGAACCTCCTCATGTTCCTTGGTTCCTATTATCCAAATTAAGTAGAGCTGTGTTAGTTACGGCTTTAAGAATGCGTTCCGGGCATTTTCCAACAAAATATTTTGCTTTTTTGATGGGTAAGACCAGTTCCCCTAACTGTGACACATGTGATAAACTAGAAGATCTGTATCATATTTTGATGGAATGTGTGCGGGACGCACGTGATAGGATTTTGTTTGTATCCAAATTTGGCCTTAATGCTAAGAATGTTCTTATGTATCACGAGCTACTAGCCGATCCGATGTCATCGCCAGCGCAGAATTTGTTTTTATGGTATACCTTTTGACGTTAAGTATAGGAATAAGATATGATAGGACTGGCATTGTCACTGTGTGATAAAAGTCCCAAAAAAAAAAGATAAAAAAAAAGGAAAAAAAAACGTTAATGTTTTATATACGAGGTTTTTTTTTAGTTGTTAAGAAATTTGGTTGAAGTGTATCTTCGGCTCTATTGTCACTAGCCATCAGATAAAATGAAGATCAAGTGTGTCCCGCTATTGTGTAAAAGAGAATTTGTTCTTCGATAACAAAAGGGCGCTTGGCTCTCTCTTCATCTGATGATAACCGACTATAAAGATTAAGGTAAACATCAAAGGCTCTGATACGCGTGTAACTTAAACACAAACTTCTACCGAGAATAAACTCAAACAATTAACGAACCGAATCGACGTCAAACATAATTAATTTTTAAATTACTTAACAAGTTTGCTATCCATAATTTAAAACAATAGAAAACTATTTATCAAATAGGTATGAAATGTAACTCATGGGATAGCAAAATTTTTAAAAGACAAAACGAAACATTAACTTTAAATGCAACACAACTCAGAAACACGAAATCTCTCACAAAAATAGTCCGTACCACAGAAATTTGAATAGAATACATTAAGTTAAGACGTTGAGCTAAATAGGGCGACACGCTAGGCACGCGAGGCCCGACGCTGGAATGCGTACTAAATCACCACACGCCGTTTTTCCGGCGGACAAGCCCGCTCGAGACCGTCTCGCTCAAAATTAAAAGTAGTTCCTTAGAAGTATGCAAGCTCTGGAGGAGCTCGATGGCGCAGTGGTTAACGCGCCGTGTTACGGTCTGCGATTGCTGACGTTAAGTAACTTTCACTAAGGCCAGTCATCGGATGGGTAACCAAAAAAAATATCATCTCAAGATAAATCATCATCTCATCATAATAAAAAATTTAAATATCCTAAACAAACATCAGAATGCAAAAAAATAATAACAGAGTGGCTAAAAGAACAAATATACGAAAAAAATGAAAACCTTTTAAAAGAAGTAACATAAATACTTACATAATATTATATAATATTAAACAAGTAAACCTACTAAGATCATAAGTAAATACATAAACTCACACACACACACCTTCTCACACTCACACTTACACCTTACACACACACACACACTCACCCTGTCACCCTCTTACCCTCACACACACACGCCTTTTTCTTTATATTTTTGCTTTTTTTATATTTCTCAATGTTATCTGTTGTCCTGGGAAAGAGCGAGTCAACCCAATACGAGTATTACATTACTTACTGGGGTGTCTCAATACTATGTAAAATGTAATTGAGAAATAAAGCTATTTTAATTTTTTTTTATTTTAATTTATTTATCTCGAGCTCATCGAAAGGCACGTATAGCTGTTGGTTCCGGCTGCATTAGCAGTCGTTAATAACCACAAATCCGCACTGAGTCTGCGTGGTGGTTTATGGCCCGTTCTCTCTATCCATCCTTAGGGAAGGCTCGTGCCCCAGCAGTGGGGACGTTATGAGCTGATGATGAGTACGAAAGCGCACCGCTATACAACGTGGAACATATTAAAAGCTCACCCTGAAACTAGCTCGTAATGAATCGATTTAAAACATTTCAAATACAGCAACACGCTAGGCACGAGAGGTCTGCCGCTGGAACGCGTACTAAATCACCACACTCTGTTTTTGCGGCGGACAAGCCCGCTCAAGACCGTCTCGCTGAAATTAAAACAACTGCCTTCAGAATACGAAAGCGCACTGCTTTTCAAGATGTATACACAACCCATACCCTGAAAGTATTTAGTTTAGAATTATCTGGTAATTCATTTTTTGTATGTATATTATACGAAGCTTGCTTTTATTCTTAATAAAATAATCGATACAAACACCACTTTATTTATGTTATTAGATGACGATGAGCTTTTTTGTTAATTCAACCAATATTTAAAAGCATTAAACACATAATTTGTCTTTTAGATATTCCACGTAAGGAACTACAATTTGAAAAACAAATCTACAATTTATTATTTTATATATATTTTTAAAGGCAAATTATTTTGGGTATACCTACCGCAACTCATTATTTATTTTATGAGGTTAAACAATATTGCAAAACCTCGTTCAGATTTCGAATGCAATAGAGCAACAAGCTAGACACGAGAGGTCCGCCGCTGGAACGAGTCCTAAATCACCACACGCTGTTTTTGCGGCGGACAAGCCCGCTCAAGACCGTCTCGCTGAAATAAAAACAACTGCCTTCAGAATACGAAAGCTTACCACTATATAACGAGGAACATATTAAACGCACACCCTGAAAGTAATTTGTAATGAATCGATTTAACATAAATGCAATAGAGCGACACGCTAGGCACGCGAGACCCACCGCTGAAATATGTTTTAAATCACCAAACATTGCTTTTTCCGGTGGACAAGCCCGCTCGAGACCGTCTTGCTGAAAATTAAAAGAATACGAAAGCGCACTGCTATACAACATTTGATATTAAAGTAGTTCGTTATGAATTGGTTACTAGATCGTTGAGCTTAATAGAGCGACACGCCAAGCACGTTAGGCCCGCAAGCTGGAATGTGTACTCAATCACCACACGTTGCTTTTCCGGCGGACAAGCTCGCTCGAGACCGTCTCGCTGAAATTAAAATAACTGCCTTCAGAATACGAAAGCGCACTGCTTTTCAAGATGTAACAACACAACCCATACCCTGAAAGTGTTTAGTTTAGAATTATCTGGTAATTATTATTTTTTTATGTATACCTAGCTTGTTTTTTATTCTTAATAAAATAATAATTTAGTCAATACAAACACCACTTTATTTATGTTAATAGATGACGATGAGCTTTTTTGTTAATTAAACCAATATTTAAAAGCAATAAACACATAATTTGTCTTTACTTGTTAAATACTTGGATATTCCACGTAAGGAACTATGATTTGAAAAACAAATCTACAATTTATTATTTTATATTATTTTGGGTACTATACCTACCGCAACTCATCATTTATTTTATGAGGTAAAACAATATTGCAAAACCTCGTTTAGGGATAATTAATTAATAGATAATTACAACTTCCAACATTACGTATATCAAGTAGTTTTTTAACTGCGCTTTGATTTATATAATCCATTACAACTACAGGTAATGACTGCATGCATTATTATAGGTAATTCCCATTATACTTTTCTGGGGCAGATAAATGTATTGTTGTCGATTTGTCCATAGTAATATTATGTAAGCTTTTGTATATTTAACCAATCATATTCAGACGAATACGTTTTGCCATTCGCTTCGTATCCATGTTGGGTGCGTGCTAGGTAATCGTTCGCGTCACACGCACACAATGGGTAGAATTAAGTCACCTGTCACTCGATTCACCATTGGCGTGCGATTGGGGCGTTTCGAATCGAACCCCGCGATCGTGTTTTGTCTTTGTTTACGCGAAGGCATCGCTTGATTGAGTCACGTGCTCGGCGTTGCCGTCTAGTGACGTCAGAGAGAAATTTAACATGCAACGTTTTAGCGAAGAATCTATTCTACGATAGTTTACATGCAAGGTTTTATGTACGAGTAACTGCTTCGTTTGTCAATAAAATGAAACTGAAACAGCTTGGACTTAATATGTTGTAAATGGCCGGCAAACAAGCTTACGACCCGCCTGCTGGTAATCAGTCATCGCAGTACATAGAGGCTTGCGACACTAAGGGTACGCGCGAGTTTCCGACCTTAAAAATTGAGTTCTTATGCCTATATGCCCATTAATTTCACAGGATCTAGTGCCCTTAAATCCGGAAGTAAGCGATGTAAAACAATGCTACTAGGCAGCAGAAATATTACTATGTGGGTGAGTAATCGCCATCCGGTCAGATTATAGTGGTAGACCTCATCATCATCTCAGCCAAAAAGACGTCCACTGCTGGACAAAGGCCTCCCTCAAGGATAAATCACTTTGAGGGGAATTTGCCATAATCGCCACGCTTGGCAGGCGGGTTGGCGATCGCAGTAGGGTGAGAATAATCACAGAGAGACGCTGCTGCCCATCCTCTGGAATGGTCCCATAGTCGCCTTCTACGACACCCGCGGGAAGAGATGGGGTGGTACTATTCTTTATCCCCGGCACCACTCGGGGTAGACCTACCATATCGTATTTTTAAAGAATTTCTGATTCTAGTAGTGAATAGATATTTCTCGTTTAACTAATAACAAGTTATCGGTTATTGACCTCGGAGCACTACCCGATGTTTTGTTTATAAAACGTTTTAAGTCCCTCGGTTACCTATTCGCTCTTTTGTTTTAACAAGCTAAGTTTTATTTTCACGGCTCCTTGACTATTCGCGCAATAAAATTTTATTTTATTGAACTTTCCAGACAATTTGCATGTTTGAGTTTCAAATAACAACCAATCAAAGGCTACTTGTTAGAGTGAATATATTGTTTCAACTCTAATCATAATCAAGTGATTAGACTTAGACATTTGATTTCTTTAGTGATTTAAAAAACCTGATAATGAAGCGTGCTAAAATAAAAAGCGCTTTCATGAAAAACGTGTTTGCGAAGACAGTGGAAGGGTTGCCAAATTAAGTTGAAGCGAGTTACTACGACCTTTAGATTTGTTATATGACCTACTCTTCCAGTGTATGACACGTGCAAATAGAATGACAAGTAATGTGTGAAATAACATTCGAATAAATACAAATAGCCTGCATATCAGCCAGTATGAACGCTATATACTTTTTGGCAATAAAGGTTTAATATATTTGAAACTCATACCTCACGTATGACCAAACCAGAACATAACTAAAGCAGAGCATGATTAGAGTAAAATATTACCAGAGCAGAACATGACTTAAAGGATTATAATCATGACCAAACAGGAACTTGACATATGCTTAATAAATATGACCAAACCAGAATATGACTAAAGCCGAACATGACACCCACCTAACAACGCGTCAAAAGGCCTTAAAATTTTATTTCAAGGCTTTATATATAAAATAACGAGAAGCTTGAGGGCACAGTGTTACAAAGTTTTTTTAAAACCTAACGGGTAAGCCTTCGTCTTACCTGACGTTAAGTGATGATATGACCGGTGAAAGCGCAGTTCACCCGGAACCCTTAACTACTGAGGTACCGGCTACCTTATCTCTAGCTGCCGGAACACAACAATGCTACAAACATCGATGTTATGGCGACAAATTTTAATAAGATGGTGGTAGACAAACAAACCCTTTTTTTTGACAGTGGAAAACTTGTCGGCCGAGTATCACCGGAGGCGCGAATGGATATGTGGGGTTCTTCCCTCCAGCTCCCGCCTCCCTGCCCAGACCCGAGGGTCTCTACAGGGATTCGGGAGGAGGAGGGGCCTACCCACTAAAAACCACTGTACATCCTCTTTACGTGCCGCTAAGATGACTGAGATCACCAGTTTGGCAGTTACCAGTGTTCACCCTAGCGGCGGCCCGCCAGAGGGAGCACGCCCGAGGATGTTTGAGCGTGCTCCAGACGTCCTAACCTATCCTAACCTAACTTTTTGAGCTGGACAAACAAGCCCTACTACCAACCAAAACGATTACACAATTATAAACCACCGCTGGGAATCAAACCACTAAGTCTGGTCTAAGTCTAAGACTGGTGGTCATAAAGACTATACCATAAAGGTAGGCGGTTAGATATTTTGAAAATGTGAGGTCAAACACAGTGGTACACAGTGTGGGTGACCAAATTAAATAATAATATTTCGACCTCCGTGCTACGGATGGCACGCTTAGTTCTAAGGTCTCAGTTGTTGTTTTGAGATCGCAGACGTTAAATCTCATCGCATCGGGCCAATGCGTAGTGGGTAATGACCCGATCTCTCCATTTGCTTATTGTACACGTGTAAAGCCGTGTTATTTTTCTTATTATTTGTAAGCTGATGATACAGAGGATTTTTTTTAAATATATATCATCATCATCATCATCATCAACCTTATTTAGCTTATTTTATGCCTCCGCTGCTGTGGCACAAGCCTTTCGTAAGGATGGATAGGGAGAGCGCGCCATAAACAACCACGCGGACCCAGTGCGGATTGGTGGTTGTTAACGACTGCTAATGCAGCGGGGATCAACGGCTTTACGTCTTTTATGAAGCACGGAGGAGCTCGAGATGATTCATTATTAGTCACACAACCCATGACCGACCTTTGCTATTTTTTTTTTATTAGCACGGCAAATGACTCCGTACCACCTGATGTTAAGTGGAAATGGAGTCCAGACGCGAAGACAACTGGTGCAGCGTGAAAACAACGCAGCATCAGTCAACACTCGTTTGAAGGACCCCATATCATAAGAAGGAGGGAAAACGTGTGCTGGTAGACTATTCCATCTATTGGAGGTGCGATAAAGAAACGAGTCACCAAATTTCTTCGTGCGCGATGGGATATGTGTGACAGTGAAACGATGACTCCAGAGAGCAGCACGTGTACTCCTATCGAGGAAGGGAAAAGGTGGGATAAGGTCAAAGAGTTCTTCAAAGCACTCGCCGTGGTATAAACGATAGAAAACGCTGATTGACGCTATATCTCTACGCAATTGCAGAGGTTCAAGAGTATTTTCTACCTCTGCATTGCCGATAATGCGTACAGCGTGACGCTGCAATCTGTCTAAAGCATCGAGAAGGTACTTTGCGGAACCGTCCCAGATGTGCGAGCAATACCAATCATTCATCTAGACCGTACCTGAATCTTGTACAAAAGACACAACTGGCCAGGCGTAAAGAATCGGCGTACGCATTAAAGCATTAATAACAGTCCTGTAAGGCTAGAAAGTTAATATGTAAATGTTAATATAGGCATGGGTCCAAGGCAAGTAGTCTTAAGAAGATATATGCGTGGTGGTTTATAGCCCTTTCTCCCCACAGAAGAGTTAAAATTATCTATTCCGTGGTTCTCCCTATCCATCCATAGGGAAGGATCATGCCTCAGTAGTGGGGACATAAAATGAGCTGATGAAAAAAGCAAAACACCCACTGCTTAGAATGAAAGGCGATGGATGAACGAGTAGTATGTGGAATAGAAGTACGAGAAGCATAAAAGACAGAACTGGAGTGAAAGAGGATTGCAATAAAAAGATCTCCGATCATGTTGGAGGAAGTAGTATTATAAAAAAAAAAAAAAAAAATGAGCTGATGATTCCGAGCATTTATCCGTTGCTACTGACGCTTAATATCGGTCAGAGTAAAAAATATATTTTTATTCCTTTATTTTTTGTATAATTCACATGTCTCGCAATGTGCCATAATATTTTATAAGCTGATTTATTTAATGAAAGTGAGGATGAGGATTAAGCGAAGTGCGATACACCTGCCTGGCGCTCCGTCTGTGTCATATAAACGGGGTTATTAAGGAATCGAGCGACAATATGTTTTTTTTTTGCATTTGCTCCCCGCTTCTTGGCAGGCTTTTGTTTTTCTTTTATAACGTTTTTTCTTTACTAGTGGGGTTAATAAACATGAGCTTAAAGAGCTCTACTCTAATATATTTATTTTCTTTTTTTTTTTAAATACTTTCTTTCTCTTCCTTTTCTTTTTCTTTTCACAATATGGTCTTATTTCTAATACATTATTCTTCTTCTTATGTTTACATTATTTCTCATATACTATTACATATTTTCTTAACTAATATTTATTATATTTTAAATTACATTTTATTTTTGCATTTTATTTATATTTCTTATTCTATTTACATTAACTTTATTGCGTCTCATACTGAAGACATATTTCATATTTACTAGTACTAGTACATTTCTTTTATTATATTTCTTATTTTGTATGTAAATCTTAGTATATATTATATTACTATTTTTCCTATTAACATTGGTTTTATAAATTGTATATCTTTTTTGTTTATAATTCTGCATAATATTATTTACATTAAAAAAATATTAAATTATCATCAGGATTCTTGGGAGTAGGTATATGTCTTGCTTTATACTCTTTTTCTTTTTTTTTAAAGATAATTCGTATTATTGTTTCTATTTTCCGTTTATGAGTATTAAGGCAAAATAACGACGAAAATTTACAGTGCATAATGACAGATAACGTATGTACAATACAAAATAGTTTTTTTGTTTAGCTAGTATATATTATTACAAGCTGAAATATTGAAATAAATATAATCCTCTTCTATAGTTAAGTCCAACACTACACATAAAATCAAAATTTGTACGATAGAATTCTTTAATCACCTGGCTAATGAAACTATAATTTACATTTATTTTTAATTGAATTTTGTGTACCTAATGAATTATAAATGTGTAATTAACTTAATAATGTTTGCAGTGCCCTAAAAGGGCCTTTGAACTTTTTTTAATATACACCTAGGACCTTTGTAAAACAAAAATAGCAAATAAATCAACTTAAGGTTCAATAGGACATCAAGTAATATATGATACTAGCTATGCTCGCGACTTCGTCCGCGTGGAATAGTGACTTTCGGCAGCATTTTTAATTTTTTAGGCTCTTGTTCCCGTTTTTGCAACATTTTTCACTGATACTTCGCTCCTATTAGTCGCAGCGTGATGTAATATAGCCTAAAGCCTTTCTTGATAAATGGAATATCCAACACAAAAAGAACTTTTCAATTCGAACCAGTAGTTCCTGAGATTAGCGCGTTCAAACTAACAAACTCTTCAGCTTTATGATATTAAATATAGATTCTCTTGACATGGATACCATTGATGAGTATTTACATAATATAGATATCGGTTGCTACGGTCGCTACAGACATTTATATTTAGATCCTAACTTGTTGAAAGTTATAACAATCATTGACTGTTTTCAAGATAAGTGCTGTTTCTACATTATCACCTAACCTCTCTAGGGTCGTCGAAAAAAACGCTAAAATAACACATATAATAATAATAATACATTAACCAGTTGTGTTATTATTTAACTACGGAGCCCGCAACAATAACCATTGACTACGCTTATAAAGTATTTCGTTAACCACTTTTACGGTTTCGTGTTATACTCGTATATGTGACAACCTGTAACATGTATGCCTTTAGATCCTCACAAATGAACTAGCTTGGAAAAAATATTTTGTGTCTTATTCCCGTCAAAACGAGCGAACCTTACAGTAGTCGCATATGATGTGTTACATAAAATACGAAAACTTTTCCATTAATATCGATTTTAAATTTACAAAATGGCGCGCGCTTGCGCGCTTCCCGGACTTCCTGTCACACTGTTACGTCCAACTTCCGTCACATTTAACGACATCACTCCCTCAAATTGTATTTAAAGAAGGCGAGCGGAAAGATGTTACACATCAAAAATACTGGATCTCGTACTTTTATACCGGAACAGTAAACTTATTTTTAGCAGCAGAAATGGGCATGAAGCCGTCCGGCATTATATTCTGGCAATACCACCAGCAATTACACTGAAGCATTCCACGGTGTATCATAATCACCATAAATCTGATACCAACAGTTCAGGAATAACACCCCTCTCTCACGCCCCTACGAAATGGACGCGAGATATTCGCGGGCATTGCTCACTAATTGCTCTGAGCTGCTCAATATGCAACGGCACGCAAAAAGAGACAAATTAATAAAAAGTATGAATATTGATGGCCAAGTTTTCATTCGCATTCCTTCCGACAACACTTTTGCGATCAAGGCATTGAAAGCCTACGCCCAGAATACCTGTAATGATAAAGGGAAATGCTTTTGTACGAACGCGGACTGAAAAGGCTCACGCTACTTTGTGATAGCGAATTTAAATTTTTAGTATCACCGTCTCGGTATTCGGATATAAATATATAAATATATAAATATAAATGTCTGTAGCGACCGTAGCAACCGATATCTATATTATGTAAATACTCATCAATGGTATCCATGACAAGAGAATCTATATTTAATATCATAAAGCTGAAGAGTTTGTTAGTTTGAACGCGCTAATCTCAGGAACTACTGGTTCGAATTGAAAAGAAAAGCGAATTTAAATTTTTAGTATCACCGTCTCGGTATTCGGATAAACTGTTTAATTGTTATCGGAATTTTTGTCGCTTTTATTTTCGTTTAACGATAAAAACTGGGAAACAATTTACAGTGATTTATTAACTTGGTCAGAGAATTATAAGGTAGGTAGGTATTTCAACTATTGAAAATTTGCTTTTAAAATACTTTATTTACGTGTTAAAATATCGAACTATTGAAAAATAAAGTGTCTAATTTTAATACATTTTTTAATGTTTTCAATAAATAAAATCATTTATGTATATTTGTACTCATTTCAATGCAGCCACTTTGCGTAAAGGCAAGGTCGCCCAAAAAACTAATAAATAATTTGAAACAGCTCAATGTGAGAAAACATATTGCAATGAATCAAAGGTAAGTGGTATTTTCTGTTAGCACTTAGTTCTATAAATAAGGGCCAGTATAAATAAAGCCTATTTGAATTTATTCAATGACTCGCATGAGATTTTCTTGTTTCTTTAACCGTACTATATTTTATCCTTTACTCGAATATTGTATATTTCATAAAAAATTTAAACTACCAAAGACCAAAGATAAAGATAAAATAATAATAATATTAAAGATGAGTAGATTATTAGTTTGTATGTTTTGTCTTTAACTGAATACATTTTTATAGTTTTACTAGCTGTGCTCGCGACTTCGTCCGCGTGGAATAGTGACTTTCGGCAGCATTTTTAATTTTTTAGGCTCTTTTCCCGTTTTTGCAACATTTTTCACTGATGCTTCGCTCCTATTGGTCGCAGCGTGATGTTATATAGCCTAAAGCCTTCCTCGATAAATGGACTATCCAACACAAAAAGAATTATTCAATTCGAACCAGTAGTTCCTGAGATTAGCGCGTTCAAACAAACAAACAAACAAACAAACAAACAAACAAACAAACAAACAAACAAACTCTTCAGCTTTATAATATTAGTATAGATGAGATTAATGTCAAGAGTTAGTTACATAGTCAAATAATAATAAAATTAAAATATCAATACCTTAGCTTTGTGTTCTAATAACTATATTTCCAATACAATAATGGTATTCAGTTGTTTTCCGATTTAGATATAAGATCCTCATTATTCAAAATTTTGAATAAAGAAAACAAGTCAAAAATAAAATATAAAAACCTTACCTAAAGGACAAGAAAAATCAATAGTGCCGACAGTCCTAATAGTTTCAGCTATCTGAGCAGTGTTGCCAATTATATTATTTGAGAGGAGTGAGCGTAACTCGCGATAAGTGGCGGAGCGCGTGCCGCGACTCGTTGATGCGACCTGCCATTGCCCCGCCCGGCCCACCGAAAATTTCAGACAATTATTTCAGACAAACGTCTTAATGGACCTACCCATGTTTGCTAATCTTTAGTAAATATGTGAATGCATATTGTTTTCGAAAGATTAAATACTAAATGTTTATATAATATTTAACGCAAATTTTGTTGCGAACAAATTACAAAAATACAAATGTTGAAAAAATTTCCACGAGCAGGATTTGAACCCGCACCCTTCTGACATACCGGGTCAGGTGCTCTCGCAATTGAGCTATCGTGGTTCCAACCAGCCCGCCGAAATTATTCAACACTATTTACTTTTTACTTTGAAAGCCAAAGGCGCCCATTCAATGTCAACAACTACCGTCATTAACATCTGATCATAATATTTTTACAAATACTAAAGATCAGTTAAGAAGTAGGCAAACTATTTATAAATGTTTATATAATTTAAAAGTAAATAGTGTTGAATAATTTTGGCGTGCTGGTTGGAACCACGATAGTTCATTTGGGAGAGCACCTGACCCGGTATGACAGAAGGGTGCGGGTTCAAATCCTGCTCGTGGAAATTTTTTCAACATTTGTGAGATTAAATACTACTTAGTTTAGGTACCTAAGATCTATATACAACATGTTACAGAAAGTGTGGTCAAAATTAAAAGATCCAAAGC
Organism: Eudonia lacustrata; assembly: GCA_947562085.1. NCBI lineage: Eukaryota > Metazoa > Arthropoda > Insecta > Lepidoptera > Crambidae > Eudonia > Eudonia lacustrata. The sequence continues at coordinate 5,588,128 of OX387316.1, forward strand.
CTATCCGAAATAGATCATGTATGCAGAGTTACTAAGACATAATTATTAACTTTAATTTGTTATGATATTTTTCATTAAATATTTCTAATGTGACGTCACATCAAAATAAACAATTCACAGCCCTAGTGGTTTAGAAACCTCTGTGTACTTACATTTATGATCACTACTGCTTGTTTATGCGCGCCTGCCGTGCATGCCTTCACCAACATAAGTATTTAATTTACAATAATGCATGACAAATTAAAGTTAACAATTATGTCTTAGTAACGACACATACCTACAAGATCTAGATCGGATACACTTTGGATCTTTTCATTTTGACCACACCTTTCTGTTACACGTTGTATATTAATACGTGAAGCGAATTGAACGTGAAGTGAATTCTGTCACAATAAATTATGACGTCATATTTGGGTAATGTGGTAACTTTATCGACTTTATTATCGATATATATATAATTGAAAACAACAAAAAAAGTACATGTTTTGTCACTCTATTTATTAAAAATACATTTTAAATTGACATTGCTCAAAACAAATTAACTTAATTTAATTAAACTTTAAAAAATAACTAGAGAAGAGGTAGGCCTGTACGTATACAGAAAAAGGTTAAGTCATAATTTAAAAACAATAAGATATACATCAAAGCAATTAATATAACAGAATTTGTTATTAAAAAATATAATTTCGTAAAAAATAATAAAAACAATAATTTCAAAATTATTTGATTTATATAATCAAGTTCTGAATATGTTCCACTTGTCATGTTAATCCTTGGTACAGGCCAATGATTTCTGCAAAAAAATAATTTCACATTTTAACAAATTTGTTTTCTAGGTTCAAAATATAAATCAAAAACTTTTTTATTTTTCCAATTCATTGTTTAATTTGGAAAGAGCTACGGCCGCGTCTCAAAAATATCCGTCGGTGTATGATATCCAGAAATTAAATAATTTTTTACATTATTGTAATTATTAATTTAGAGTAATATGCAATAAGTGGCGGAGCGCGTGCCGCGACTAGTTGATACGACTTCGCCATTTTCCGTGGGCTGGACGGGAAAATGACGGACCATTATTTCAGACAAACGCCTTAATGGTTCTACCTAATCAAGTATGCAAATATTTAGATGTAGGTATATTGTTTTCGAATGATAAAAAAGGGTTTAACCAGGACCGTGGGTGAATCGTGACGGCACGTGACCCCGACTACAAAAGGGGCGAGGCGAATGGCGTAAACGAAGAGAGGCCTATACCCAGCAGTGAGTCAAGAGGGGCTGTTAATGATGATGTTGAATTAGTATACGTACCTATCCTAGGCATATTACACACGAACATTTCCACTGAGTGGCGCCTGCCATAGTCACTTGCTGACAGTTTGTGATCGTATTCCCGATTAAGTTTAAAAAGACTATCTTCAATTGTGCACTACTCATGAATAAAAGCGGCGATCTGTGGATAGGACTTGCTCATCGCTGAAATCAAATCAGTGGTTTGTGCCTCTTTTAAGATGCCAAGGATGACTTTTTTACCGTTACACCCTTTTCAAAAGAAACGCGGGGAGTTTAAAGTGTAGATAAAATAATGTTGTGCTAATATCAGTTTGTTGAGGGTTCAGCGGCCCTTTAAATGATTCAATTGCAAAGAGACTTGCGATCAGTGTCAAGTACGTGCTACGACTTGCTTGCATGGGCTCCGCTATTGCTGCGCTTGGCCACAAAGTAAAGAAATTACTTTGTGGCTTGGCCCTCGGAAAGGGAAAGATACCTACCTATTCATAGGGTACGTATTATAATGCCGAAATTTCATAATGCCTACAACTAAAATCCCTACGCTTAAAACATCGAAAATCAAAATACCGATAATACGAAATACCTATACCCGATATACCGAAGTTCGATATGTCTTTTTTAAAAAGACCGAAAGTTCAAAATACCGAAAATTTGAATATCGAAAGTAACTTTTTACAGCGAGGGTAGATTTACATTATTTAAATACGACTTCGTCTTTTCTCTTAGAGTACGTTAGTTCATTCGTAGTTTTTACTGTTAGCTCCGAGGAGGTCATTAATTTTATTGAAGTGCTAAGTAATCATTGTACGGGTACGTATCAAAATGTATAAAATTAAAATATATAAGTTTACAATGCATAAGTTCAAAATACCTAAAATCAAAAAATATAATGGTTAGAACAACTAATAACCAAAATCCATAAAGTTCATAATCCATAATCGTCCAAATACATACAATCAAAATGTATAAGTTTACAATGTATAAGTTCAAAATAAGTTAGTTGAGAAAATGATTGAGGATACTAGCTGCCCTACTCCTGTAGGTTACGTTATAGGTTAGAACGATACGAACGTAGCGATTGTCTTGAATTTAGAGGTTATTTTTTTTATTAGAAAACAGAAACGCTACGCTGCGCTTCGCGATTGTCTTAAATTTCTAACGTATCACGTGACCTACAGGAGTAAGGCAGCTAGTATTGCTAGAAATTGATAGGTAAAATAAATATATATGTATATATTGTGGTAATTATGAATTTCAAACTTAGACTAGTTGATTATTATGTATTCTAAGCAGTATATATTTTAATTATTATAGATTTTGAATTTTATGTATTGTTAGTTTATGGATTTAAAACTTATGCCATTTAAGTTTATGTATTTTGAATAATTATATTTTTATATTATTATTATTTATATTTTTTGATTTTAGGTATTTTAAACTTATGCATTGTAAACCTATATATTTTAATTTTATACATTATGATACGTACCCCATTGTATAATGAGTGAAAAACTAGGTAGGTATTTCAGCTGTAGGTATATAAACCTTCGGGATTTTATACTTTTGGTCTTTTGAACTTTCGATATTTTAAACTTTCGGTCATATAAACATTCGGCATTTTAATATTCGACCTTCCATTCATACATACATACATACATATAATCACGCCTCTTTCCCGTAGGGGTAGGCAGAGACCACTTTTTTCCACTTGCTACGATCCATACATACTTGTTCGCTTCGTCCACTTTCATTATTTTCTTCATACATGCTCTTCGGTTCATAGGTCTTGTAAAATTCGGTATTTTGAACTTCGGCAATATAATACGTACCCTATTCATACCATAAGAAGGTTTGCTTACGCTTATCAGTGTCCCATCAAAACTTCAACGTTTTTAAACAGTATATTATTTTTAGATTTGTTTATTTTTCAGATTTATTAGAATTGGGTTATTGATTTTCAAGACAAAAAGTCGATCAATAATTATGTTGATTTATCTGAATTACATTATAATTATAACTAGCGACCCGCCCCGGCTTCGCACGGGTGCAATGCTAATACACGCAACCGCTATGTCCCTGCATTTTAAATCTGTAATATCTTCGAAAATATTCATTGAAATAACATGTTGTAAAACGCCATATTGATCTATATTAAATGCACAATGTATTTAAGGTACTTAATTGGAAAAGGATTAATGCTGTATTGCTTAAAATCGCTTCGTAAATAAGCCATTATTTCTTGTAAAGGATAAAAAACTATTATTGTGAGTTATCCCTAAGAGATAGACATATACCATCGCGGATTTTTTTGTAGACCTTTTTAAGGTGTACAATACTGTAGTACATTATTTTGATCTATCTCGTAGGGTTCAGTCAGCATTTGCAATGTAAGCGCAAAAAAATGTGAAACCTCTAAAATTGTCAGTGATTCTCTACTATAATATGCATGTATTTATACATACAAAACCTTCCTCTTAAATCACTCTATCTATTAAAAAAACCGCATCAAAATCCGTTGCGTAGTTTTAAAGATCTAAGCATACATACATACATACATACATACATACATACATACATACATACATACATACATACATACATACATACATACATACATACATACATACATACATACATACATACATACATACATACATACATACATACATACATGCATGCATGCATGCATGAACGCACGCACGACGCACGCACGCACGCACACATACACACACACACACACACACCCATACATGAGGGATGACGGAGTAGGAATTGGGAGGGGGGAGGGGTGAGAGATGGGCCTCCGGTACTTTCACTCACCGGACGAAACACAACAGCAACGAGTGCCGTTGTTTCACGCCGATATTCTGTGAGAGGGTGGTGTTACGCCGGGCGAGCCGGCCCATTTCGTGCTGCAACGCAGCGTGGCTCTACCACTCAGACAGTGTTACTCATTTAGCACCACCCAGGGGTCACGTGTAGGGTCTCAAGGGTAAACCTACGGACGCGAGTAACTTTAACCCCCAAAGTGTGTAGTGTTGCTCTTAGTGATCATTTGTAAATTTTACCGTATAAAAAATCGCAGTGATTCTATGCAAATTGTAGCTATAGCAAAGAATACTAACCACTAACCACCACACAAAGCGTGTTTGATGATGATGATAAATAGCAATGTAAAATCTACTAAGTTGCACCTAAAACGATCAATATTTTGTTAAGAGACGAAGACATTTTTCAAAACATCATACACCTATATATCAGTTCCCAAGATTGCTCGCTGATCTTTGAAGTCTGATGGAGAGTTTTGATTTAGCATTCCCGAGGGTGAGGTGCGGGATACGGCGGGCCCGAGATAAGTAATAACGCTCGTACCATGTTTTTATAACGGTTTTTTTTGTACTAGTTTGTTTAGTAACGTTGATCTTACTGAAACGGGAAAATGTTAACTATAAAAACTGAAAAGAGCTCTTGGGGAAAGCGAGTTGCTTCTTCATAGTTCGCTTATAGGACCCCACATCGTAGAAAGGAAGGATAAGAAATAATATAATGATACAAAAGTCGTAAAGAGCATAGGAACTCATTCAATCATGCGTTACTATTCTAAATGGACGGGATTTGATTAAATGTACGATGATAACACGTATCTGTTGTTACCACAACAAATGGTTAAGCATCTGCCATGCGCTTCCCGTCAAAAAAATCTCCAGGGAAATGTCTGAATTAAATATACAATCGACCGCATGACGGTCCGATAACTTGGCAACGGACCATTTGTTGAAGCAATAAGAGTCAGTTTGCTGTGGCCCGGCTGATTACGAGCCGTGGTCGACTGTACACCGCAAGTTCGAGCGTGGAGCCATTACTTTATTTCGCTATAAGCAGAGCGGATTTGCTAAAAGCACGAGAATATTATGTAGACTATTTATGTACTCAACTGCAGCGGATATGGTAAAAGGGCCGCGGTCGAGGGCCGCAGAATTGTTATGTCTACGTTAACTTCACGTTTTCTTTCGTGTTTAGGGTTTGCTGTTTCTGTTAAAAGCTGTTTTTGAATATGAAAAAAAGTTGAATAGTCGTAACATTTGGCAAATTAAAAACGTATAACCCTACTCATAACTCAATAGCCGACACCGCGTCTGCCATTTCTTTAGTGTCGCGTGTCTCCATGGATGTAGGCGATTGCTTACCATTAGATAACATGCTTGTTCGTTTGCCACCTCCTACATTAAAAAAATTACACAAATATTTAATACTAATATTTTTATTTGTTGTTATCACAAAAGTAATTGATGACTTATCAAACGTTCCGATGCCACTATCAAGTTAACTTAGCGAAGTACTTACAAACATTTTTACCTTATCAATAATTTTGAATAATAGTACGGTATTAATTTAATCGACATTAATCATTAGTCGATTATAGAAATCGGAAACGGAGACGCTCTTACAAGTTCCTGTGGACATCAGTCGTGTACTTAATCGATGCAGTAACCTGCATGAATTTCTGCAAGCGATGTCAGAATCTCATAGCCAAATTCAATATACCTGGCTCCAGCCAGACATATTGAAATAAAAAAAGTGAAACGATTATCATCTGTCATTGTGTCATTCGCCACCATTATTAAGAATTCCTTGACTTTTTGGCGGGAAAGCGCAGAGGAGTGCTTGCAGTTAAGTTTTCTGAATCTAAAATTTGTTTTTCAAAAAATAATAAAATAATATGTTTGTTTTTTAAATGATGCCAAATGAAGAACTAAGTGAGCAGCGTAGGTGACGCTGGCTGCTTTTAGTGTTAACCGCCCAAGTGAGTAGTGGACTTTCTGTTCATTTCTTTTTTTAAACCAAAACATTTTAAGATTAGGTTGTTATGTTACGTGACGTGTATGTGACGTGATAATGACTGTAAAATATTTATCGTTCAAGCTACCTTTTTATGGTAACCCATTTCATCATAATCAGCTGCACCAGACACTGGTTTTCTCCAAGGATTTCCCCAGAGATAGACTGCGCGCTACCACAGACATCCGCGATGGGCGTCCCGCAATATTTTCATTATTTAAAATAAATAGAATATAAAGAGATGTACACTTTTAAACTATAGCGTTTGTTATGAACATAGAATTAAAAACTAATGTTTGCATTAAACCCCGTTTAACCATTTCACTGCCCAACTATCCTGCACGCGAGATGTCCCGCTGTACGCCAACGTATAAATGTATTTTAATAAAGTAGGTACAAAGAAGAACTTCTATAGAAGTGCTGGCGTGGACGGCACGAAAATCTCGAACTTCTATAGAAGTGGTTGGCGGTAAAAAGGTTAACTCAATGAACTTAAAAAAATATATTACTATATAGTACGCATATGTTATCCATTATCTTTTTGTAGGTATAATTACTTAGTTTTTGAATACCTATATAAATAAACTAGTGGTCGCCCAGTGGTCGAATTTCGACCGTAATTTTATTAAGGCTGCACGGATTGTAATGAAAAATTAAAAAAGATAGAATGTGAGTTTGGATTGGCATTGACAGATTTCGGCCGTTCCTCATCCATTTTTGAAATTTTTGAATCCAAATTGGAAGAGGGTGGCCATGTTGGAGCAGCCGTTTGGATTCCCGCCCATAGAATAGTCCTGAGCTATAAATTGTCTCCACTGTCATCTGTGTTTACGGGAGAGGCAGTTGCTATCCTAGAGGCTGTTTTATTTGCTGAGTCCCATAATTTGCAGCATAGCATTATTTTCACGGACTCCTTAAGCTGTTTACACGCCATCTTAGCTAACCCATTTAAAGCTAAAATTAAATTCCCAGTAATTTTAAGGATTCGGGAAGCATTGCTGCGTTGTGAGTCGAAAGCGGTAACAATTGTTCTAGCCTGGATTCCGGGCCATTGCGGCATTCCCGGAAATGAAACTGCGGATTCATGTGCCAAGCAAGCTACTTCTAGCGGATCCATAGGTTACGCAAAAGCCTTTCACCACGACCTTTTTCCTCTCGCTCACATTCACCTTTTAAAATCTTGGCATTCTGATTGGCAAATCACGAGAAACCATGCGGGTAGATATTATTTTGACATCCAACAGCACATCCCCAGTCGACCATGGTTTTTTAAGCAGAAACACCACAATAAGCATACTGTTTCTACCATCTGCCGCCTAAGAATTGGGCACGCTTGCACACCAGTCCATCTTGCGAAGATCAGGGTACGGGATAGCTCCCTTTGTGATTGTGGGTTAGATGAAGGAACAACGGACCACATATTTTTTAACTGTCCAAAATTTTCCCCCTCCCTCTACGATCTCTTACCTCAAAATATTCCCCGTCCTACTAATTTTAAATGCATTTTAAGTATGGTAAATTCTCCACCTTTTTTAAAAGTTTTAATATCATTCTTATCCGTAAACAACATCAAGCTATAAATAACTCTTGTGTGTGTGTATTATATTTATAATATTAACTAATCGCATGTTGTGTTGTCCTTGTTCTAGGTAAATTTGCTTAAAAACGCAAAATTATAATTATTTATTATTATACGAATCCTTCCGTGTATTGGCTACCTACGTGACATTGGCGGAATTGTGTTAGACAAAACAAAACATGCCATAAACAAAAGAAGAAGAAGAAGAAGAAGAAATTTTTGAAAAGAGTAATAAGCGTGTGTTTCAAATACATAGTAGTGTGTGTAATGTTTGTTTTATTGATTTAATTTATTTTTTATGCATAATTTAAAAAAAAAAAAACATTCTGTACTCCTTCTCTATATAAACTATAAGTGTGCGAAATTTCATACTCCTCCGTCCACGCAATTTTCATAAAAAAGGTATAAAGTTTCTACTTCACGTATTAACTACTATATACAACTTGTTGATTTGCATTCACGCCATATTCATAGCAGCAGTCGTATTGCTTATACTTATTACAAATAAATTATAAAAAGAATATAAAAAAATAATAATCATATTTTCAAAATCTGTAAATACGAATCGCACGTCTGCGTAGCACTAAAAAATAAACGCTCGTTCGCGTACGCCCGCGCACCCGACCACGAGTAGGTAGCAACAAGCTCGAGCTTCGCGGCGCGCCCGCAGCCTAGTCGGCGCGGCGAGCGCCGGCGGCCGGCACGCGGCACGCATCAAAGCCAGTGTGCCGCGCAACCCCGAACGAGTGACACATTTCTTAGCCCTAGTGAATTTGGAGCGAAACGTGTTCTTAGGTGTGTTGTTTGTGTGTGTAAAAAAAGTAAAATGACGGAAAATTATTCTAACGTAGAACTTGTGGAGATGGTGCGATTATACGCAATTAGTGGGAACAGTCTACGTCGAGCCGTGGTCATGTTTGTGGAAATGTTTCCAAACAGACCAACTCCATCGCGCGAGGTAATGCTTGCTGCCACGCAACGACTGAGGGATCATGGCCAGTTCAACGTTCCTCGACATGCGCAGGGTCGCGGCAGTGTGGGCCTCTCAGTCGATTTGCAAGAGCAAATACTCGAATACTTCGAGAGGGAACCACGTGCCAGTACTCGTGTTGCTGGCCGCCACTTCAATGTCCACCACACAACAGTCTGGCAACTTCTTAAGTCGGAGCAACAGCACCCGTTCCACTTCAGAAGAGTTCAAGAATTGAACGAGCAAGATCATGCCGCCCGGGTCACTTTTTGTCACTGGGTACTAGAACACCGAGAAGCCAGCATTCTATGGACGGACGAGTGTATGTTTACGCGCATCGGTGTTTACAACGTCCACAATGAATATTGGTGGGCTCACCGCGAACAGAACCCGCATAAGACCAAAAAAGATTCGTTCCAGCATAGGTTTAGCATTAATGTGTGGGCTGGCATTGTTGGTGGACATTTACTCGGGCCCTATTTCATCGAGGGTTATCTCAACAGCAACTCGTATTTGCAACTTTTGCAGCACGTAGTTGACGTAATGCTTGACGACGTGCCACTAGCTCTTCACCGGAATCTCTTTACCACCAGGACGGGGCGCCTCCGCATTATGGACGCCAAGTGCGCGATTATTTGGACGAAGTGTTCCGAACCGAGTGGATTGGTCGAGGTGGGCCAGTGCCCTGGCCTCCGAGGTCGCCAGACTTGACTCCTTGTGACTTTTATTGTGGGGAGACATAAAAAGAATGGTTTATAAAGACGAAATCACGAGTGTTGTGCAGTTAAAACAAAATATTTTAATGGCTTTTGAGAGTGTAAGGTCAAATCGTAGTGTGCTGCAAAAGTTACACCTAGAAACTTAAGGCGCCGTGCTCATTTGTGCATAGAACGTGAAGGTGCCCACTTTGAGCAGTACCTGCGAGTATCTTAAACATGATCAGTAAGTACCTAATAATAGTTTATTGCAACAAAGTATACTTATGCGTAAGAGTTAGCCACTTTACCACAGAATACATAATAGTACCTACAAGTTTACGGAAGTTCATCGACTTAATGTCCGCCCGCTGCGCTCTTATGTACCTACTACGGTC